>VXAB01011166.1:161852-192606 GCA_013399175.1 Odontophorus gujanensis
GGGGGGGGGGGGGGGGGGGGGGGGAGGAGGGGAGCACATAACCACAGAGCATCTCAGATGGGAAGAGACCCAAAAGGATTGTGAGATCCAACTCCCAGCTCCACTCAAGGCCTCTCTAAACTCAAACCTCATATCTGAGAGCACTGTCCCAATTGCTCCCTCGGACTGGGCAGGCTTTGGTGCCATTCCCACCACCCTGGGGAGCCAGGAGAGGCGTGCTGAGCAGCAGCCCCTCCCCGCAGTCCTCCTCTCTGCTCAGACTCCCTATAAGTAGCAGGATGCCAGCGTTGCCCCTCAGCAGCACCCAGCTCCTCTCCTCCAGCTCTCTCCAGCCGTGCTCACACCCCAGCTCGCCTCCAGCCATGAGGTTCCTCTGCCTCGTCTTTGCTGTCCTCCTGCTGGTCTCCCTGGCTGCCCCAGGTAGGAGGGCATTGCACTGGGACAGAAGTCAGAGGGCGGTGGGTGAGCAGAGGGGTGAGGGTTGGGGCTGTGGGGGCTCTATGGACTCGAGGGTTTGCTGCCCACGAGTGAGCGTCTCATCCTTGGGGTACACTGCTCTCCTGCACGCATGCAGATGGCACTGTTATCCCACGCTGCTTGAAATGGGGCTGTGCATTCACACGCAGACCACTGAGCTGGACCCTGTGTGTAGGAAACAGGTCTCCTCCCCAGGGAGAAACTCGTGTTAGAGTGTGGGAGGAGATTTCGGGGAGGTCAGGGCATTTATCAGCACCTCGGTGTCCCAGCCCGGTGTGTCACCCTGAGCCAACCCTCTCTGCTTCCCCTCGCAGGCTATGGGCAGGTGCTGAAGTACTGCCCGAAGATGGGCTACTGCTCCACCAAGTGCTCCAAGGTGGAGATCTGGGCTCGCTCCTCCAACTGCAAGGGGCACTGCTGCCTGCCCGCCAGCTGGAAGTGGAAATAAGGGCTGAGGAGGAGCCCCTGGGGAAGAGAAGGCACCGTGGTGGCTTTGGGAGCAGCTTCTGCATGCTCTGATCCACGTGGCATCCCCTCCTCTCAATAAAGAGAAAGAAAAAGATGTAACTCGTGTGTGTGTGTGCTGTGGTTGCTCGTGTTCCTTTAACCCCAAGCACAGCATTAGTATGGTTCCCTGAGCACATCCCAAAGACCCTTTAGCATCATGTCTCGGGGTGATTTTGCACACAGTTGATAACAAAAGGGCTGGACATGTGGAGTTTTCCCCTCTTTTTCCCATGCTCAGTGGTGGATGAAAAAGGATTGTTGGGTTACCATCCTCCTGGGTGTCCCTTCTCCCCCAATTCTCAGAGCAAAGCCCACGAGGGAAAGAGCCATGTGGGACTCCAGGGCTCAGCAAATCAACATCCATCTGCAATCTGGGCAATACTGTCACTAGTGTGAGTGGGTAATGTGCAGAAAAGGTTGGTTGCCATACCCCATGCTGTCTTTCCCACATCACAGAGACCTTGCCTAGAAGCACCTTTGCAGAGGCATCAGTCCTGCCCTCTAGCCCCTAAATGCTGCTCTGCTGAGGCTATCACCATCAGCACTGACTGGAGCTGCTGATGGGCATCTGCTGTGGGCAGCCAGTTCTCTGCCTGCCCCCTTCTGCACTGAGCTCAGTGCTTGTAGGGCTGCTTCTCTCACCTTTCCCATCACTCGAGTGCAGCCATTTATTGTCTGCTCAGTGTGAAGCTTTCATTGTGTTCCTCTACTTTGAAGGATGGGCATCTGGGGAGGGTATCTTTACCTTCCATGTCTGGCAGCTCTCAGTCCCAGTTCCAGCTCTGAGCACTGATGGAGCTGTGGGTGCTCAGTGCAGGCAGTGGGACAGATGGCACTGAAGGATCCCAAACCATTCTATGGCTCTGCAATGTTTTATTTATCCTCCACAGAATGCCCTTGGCTTTTCATAGCTATTCCACCCCAACCGTATCCTTCCCCACACCTCTCCACGAAGATTCCCATTCTGATATGTTGGAAATAAAATGCTTTTTTGGGAGAGTTTCTTCACTTTTGTCATGCACAGTTTATGATCTTTTTGGGTTTCTGCATTTGGACACACTCCCACCTTCTTTCTTCTTACCTTCCTCGTCCCACTGTTTTACTGCGACCTTTTCTTTCTGCTCTTTCTCAGGGCTTTTTTTTTTGTTTTAATAGGTGTCATACATTCTCTCTGAGTCTCCAACACAGTGGCCTTAAATCGCTCCCTGGGTGCTTGCAAATAATCTATTTGCAAAGATTCAGCTCCTTTAGCTGTCCCTTATGTCTTCTTTTCAACTTTCCCCCTTTTTTATCTCACCCTCTCATCGCAATTAAGCACAGAAAGCAGTGGCCTTTCCACGAGGGTTGAGCCTGTAACTGCTCTTCTCCCCCTGCAAACACTGCATGCAGCAGTGATTTATCAGTGCTGACTTTCCAAGGCATAAATATCCATCTAAGAATGGCTGAAATTTGTAATAAGAATGGATTGAACTTAGAAAGGAGGCATATTTTTTTCGCAGCAGACGAGACTGACTGTGCCAGGGAAGCTGTTTCCTCTTTCTCTTGCACATCTCTTCACATCTGAATGACTTCGTTCAAAAAAGAGATCCGAGTCAACCAGAAGAGGCTGCATTCAGTGCAGAATTAAGCTGCCACGGTCCTGTGTGTGCCATGCAGGAAATCACAACGATACTCTGACCACAGGAGGTTGTGATGAGGTGGGGGTCGGCCTCTGCTCCCACGTAGCAGTGATAGGAACAGAGGGAATGGCCTCAAGTTCAGCCAGGGGAGGGTCGGGTTGGACACTGGGACACATTTCTGCTCTGAAAGAGTGGACAGGTGCTGGAAGAGGAAACCTGGGGGGTGGTGGGGTCACCACCCCTGGAGGTGCTCAAGAACTGTTGTACGAAGGTTTAGTGGGGTATTTGGTGGTGGGTGGATGGTTGGATTGGATGATCTCAGATGTCTTTCCCAAGCTTGATGATTTATGGTTCCATTTTAGGATATTTTAATGGGGTCTTCATACTTCAACATCTGTGGTCCTGCAATTGCATTGCAGTCAGTGCCAATTTGGGCTGCCCTGCCCTTCATCTGTGCCAACACTAATTCACTCCTGGCCAAGATCTCCTCCCATTGAGCTCTGAACATGGTTTCTGAGATCTCTGTATCAGATACCAACTCCAGCAAGAGTGAGTTATGTCTCCCAGCCCCACCACACACCATCACACCTAAAGCACCGTGCAGCACACGACAAGTAAGGCACGATCAAAGTGATGCTGTCCGTGTGGTGCTAAGGGTTGCTATTTAATATTTTTATTGATGACCCTTCTTTCAAGAGTCTGGTTGAACTTCTGCTCCCATCAGCTCCTGGCTTGCCCCCAGATGGATCCGTTGAGAACCTCCAGGATGCTATTTGCAGAAGGGCATTTTGTTGCCCTTTTGGACAAGCATCACTCCCACACCACAGAGGCAGCACTTCGGTGTCCAAAACATTGCAATAAGCAGGCAGTGTCCCATGGCCTCCACTCCTGACTCTTTTCCCCTGAGGACACATAGGTAACATCCTCAGGGCAGTAATACTGGGGAGAGCCCTCTTTCTCCTAACAGTGGGAATCTGGTATGAGCTATTGGTATCAGAAACTCCCTTTGGCTGCAGAGTGCATTTTGAAGGCTGGAGGCACAGCAGAGCAAGCTCTTCAAAAACCCATTTTGCAGCTCATTCGCTTTCACAGGGCTCTTTGCTTTCTTCATGCTATTACATTTTTCCTGGGGGAAAACAGGAAAGAAACAACAAAGGATTTGTTGCTATCATTGTTTGGGGTCCCCTCTTGCAGGTTTTGGTATTTGATTGTTTCAGCCCCATAGGCTGTGTCGTCTCCTCATCAGCACACAGTTCTTTTAGGTAATTCCCTTTTGTTTTTTGTTTGGGGCTGGGGGAAGCTTGGCAAATCACTGCTCCTTACTGGGTGAGCAGGACAGCTGCAGCTTGTAATGGGACATCCTACACCAGCGCTGGAGCATTTTGAAGGACCCTGTTTCTGGCAACGTGTTCTGGCTTGTGGAGGATTTGACAGGACTGTGTCTGTCCCATAGGACAGTCAGGAGCCGGTTCTTTTTGGCACAAAGCACCTCATCCTCTGATTCTGCTCCCGAGCCATCCCTGGATGCTCTGAGCCAGCCAGCACCAGAGCACTCCCCATCCCTGTCCCCATGCAGAGAACCAGCAGCAGATTTACTGTGTGAGAGAGGGGTAGGGATGGGGGCAAGGAAGAAATGTGTGGCTTTTCTTCTGTCATTGGTGATGCCCAAGGGATCACAGGCTATGTGAGCTCTGGTGATGGACATGGACATGTGGTCGTGGCCCATGGGCACTGGGTCATGGGCTGCTTTGAGGAGTTCCCTGCTTTGTCCTGTGCCGGGGCAGCCACAGGATGTGAAACCTGGGTGCCTGCATTGGGTAAGGATGCTCTAGACACAGACTAGCAGTGGGATCTTGGGGACGCAGGGGAAGGCAATAGTTGTCCACTCCAGCCTCTGTTGGTGGGACTGAGATCCTCAGTGCAAGGGCTGAATGGGACCGAGGGAGTTCTGGGGGCTGTTGTGTCTCCTATAACTAAATTCTGCTGGAGGAAAATGCAATATTAGGCAATCCACTCAACTATTTCCATGCTCTGCTTCAAAGCAGGGATCCCAAAGCCTTTTCCCACCCTGCATGTCCTTTTGCAGTCCCAGATCGGTGGCTCTCAGAGGAGTGTTGTGCAGGGACACTACAGAACCTGTCCTGGTGCCCCTGCCCGGGGCCACATGAACCACACAGCACACAGCAATCACATCAACTCGTATTTATTTCAAAGCCAAAAAACATCGCCCGCCGTGCAACGAGTACAGTGCTGGGAGCTCTGCTGCCACAGCCTCTCGTGCTCCACTGCTGGACCCTTATTTTCCCTTTTTGGGAGGAGGGGGCAGGCAGCAGTACATCTTCCCACAGGATTGGTGGAACGTCCACTCGTCCTTTTTGCCACACACAGATCCACAGTACCCTTTGCAGGTGCCCTTGTGCTGCCCATACCCTGCAGTGGGAGAGATGGAGACAGGTGATGACGCGTCGTGCCAGGCACTGCGGGACAGCAGAGCCCCGGAGGTCACGAGTTATCTCCTTGCTGGCTCACAACATTGTGCTTAAGCTCACGTAGGACGAGTGCTTTCTTGCTTTCTTGAGCCTGCTGGACACTGGGCACTCAGCTACATTGGTCTGAAGCAGAAGGGAGCAGTGGGAAGCAGGGAGGTGAGCTGCAGTGCCAGCACCAACACCCTCTGCCCAGCTGCAGACCAGAGGGGAAAGATGAGAGGCACAGGGTGCTGAGGTCAGAGGATGGAAGGGAAAGGAAGGGCTGGAGCTGGAGAGTGGAAAGGAGAAGATCAAGAGGTGTCTCCAGAACATCCCTATGTGCCTCCAACACCCAGGGAAGCATTTAGGGATGGTTCTGCTGGGGGCTGTGCACCCACCTGCACCCTCAGAGCCTGGGGATGGTGTTGCTGGCTTACCCGGGGAGGCCATGGAGAAGAGCAGGAGCACAGCAAAGAGCACGCAGAGCAGCCTCATGTCTGCAGGAGAGTGGAGATCTCAGCAGGCTCGGAGCAAAGCAGGTCAGACACAGCCACAGTGGGCAACGCCGGAGACCCTGGGTTTTATAGAGGTGTATTCCTGACATGAGCAGCGTGGAGGGAGGAGGAACTCAACCAAAGCCATCTCCAAAGAGGCAGTGTTTGCTCTGTGGCACATGCAATGTCGCCCCGACCTGCTGCCCCCACTGCCAAAGGTGCTGGGTGCCTGGGCCACACTCCAGTGGGCTTTGCCTCCCAATCCTCCTCCAGCACTCTGCTCCACACAGTCACATTGTGAGCTGCCAGCCCTGGGCACCACCAGCAAGGCTCAGGCACCACGAGCAGCACTGGGACATCGTGTCTTTGGATATTAGGAAACATTTCTTCTCAGAAAGAGCAGTGATGCAGTGGCACAGCTGCACAGGGAGGTGGTGGGGTCACTGTCCCTGGAGGTGCTCCAGAGCTGTGGGGATGAGGCACTGAGGGATATGGGCAGTGGGTAAGGTGGGGTGGGCTGGGGTTGGGCACGGGGGTCTTTTCCAACCTTAATGATTCCGTGGTGCTACGATCAAATCCATCACAGAGGATTGTTTTCAGAGTGCATTCATCCCCACATTGTCAAGGAGGTTCCTCAGGGGTCTTTCCCAACCTAGTGCTCCACAACAATAGCCTGAGAGATATTTAGATAACTTTGTCTGAATCTCTTCCAAAAGGCAATTAAGTGAGATTGGCAGATAACTCAGTGAAGCTGAGAAAATGGAATCCCATACCATATCTGATCAGAAATCTGTTGTGGGTCCAGCACTATACTGCCTAAGGATTTTTATGGTCATCTGTAGACTCTGCTAAATATATTCATAGATAAGAAGTTGAAAGGGACTTCAAAGCATTAAAGGACTAAATTAGCAATCCCGTGGATCTTTCTGTGTTTAAGAAATAATAAAACAAATACAGGGAAAGTTACCTTCTCTATACAAACAAGAGTAATTAGCTGGAGAATGGAAAGCAAGGAGACTGCAGGAGAAATTCAGATTGCAGTGGGTCATAGGAACAAAACAAATGAGCAATGTCATGGTACTGGGAGGCCAGAACCAATTGTCCCACAAGGATAAACACGAGCTGGGTTTGTAAAAGGCATCCAGCCAGCTCGTGTACCATGCGTGGTTCATATCAGCAGGAAAAAAACTGAAGGCTGTTCAGAAAATGGCAGGAGATTGAGAAGATATGGCCTGTAAGAGAAGGCAGAAGCAAACAGAGAGAATAATAGGCTGGACAGGGCTGTGAGCACTGATGGAGCTGTGGGTGTCCCTGTGGGACAGATGGCCTTGAAGGGTCCCTTCCAGCTCACACAATGCCTTGATTCTACAGTGCTATGATAAGAGCATGGGAGAGTTCAGGAACGTGTGTTTTCACTCAGTAAAACTCTCCAGCCTGCAGTAACATGACATCTGGGGATTTCTTCAGGAAGGATTTGCATCTGATTTTTGAGTCTGCGTTTACTTCATGAGTTTTTTAATTGTTTCATATGCTTAGTGTGCTCACATGCTCAGCTTTCCCAATGAATGCATGCTTTACCCTTATGTCCTACCTAGTTTTTGAGTCATAAAATCTTGGAGAACTGGAGGGTTTGTGGGGCAGGGATAATGAGCAAAGTGTCTGCAAGTGGCCAGCTCACCCAGGCACATCAATGGGGTGAGGGACAAGAGAAGAGGTTACACTAAGAGATGAGGTTTGCTAAAGTAAGAGCTATATTGGTTCCTGGGGATGGACACAAGGCCCCAGGTCCTTCCCAAGCCAAGGCTGCCCCCTCCCACTGCAGCCAGTCTCTCACGGTGGTGCATCCAGACAATAGGGAGAATTATCAGTACATCATGGCCATGGCTGAAGTGTGCTGCATCCCTGCCAGAGAGGCTGAGAAAGGCCCTGTGATATCGATCTCATTCTTCCATCCTCATTCTCCCCGCAGATGTCCATCAGGTCCCTCTGACCCATCGATCCCACCAACCCTGCTGTTGACAGTCCCTGTTCCTTGGTGCCCTCTTCGGAGGCTGTGTGTTGAAATGGTGATTGATATTGAGCAACTGGAGCCGGGGAAGGAGGAGGCTGCCAGCACACCTGGATGCATGCGGGAAGTTCTGGTGCCCGTTCCACAGCTGTGCGTCCGGCCACAAACAACACAGTCTTGGATGGATTCCCATGTCTCCCTAGCATCCTCCGCTCGGCAGGGAACGCTCTATAAATACTGGCAGCCACAGCTTCGCTCCATACCACCTCTTCCCATCGAGCCCTCTCCAGCTCCTCTCTCTCCAGCCTCGCTCAGACCCCAGTTCGTCTCCAGCCATGAGGTTCCTCTACCTTGTCTTCTCCATCTTCCTGCTGGTCTCCCTGGCCACCCCAGGTAAGAGGGCAAATGGGACAAGATGAGCTGATACAAACGGGGATTCGTTTAAAGTGACTTATACTCTCAAAAATATAGATTTCCCCATGGGGGGTGATTGCTATCACCAGGTCAGGTGCATCAGTGATGTCTTTCATGGGGCTATGAAATAAGAACTAGCTCAGGCAGATTTGAGTAAGACTTAAAACTTCGGTATTCAGTTTGGGAGAGATCATTTCTCAGTAAGAGTCTAGATGTGGATAAATCTGTTGGGAGCTATGAGAGGTTCATAGTACCAGAGGGGACTCTTTCCAATTGATTTCTGTACCAAGGAGCAGTTCTGGGTGTATATGATTTACTGACAGCACAGCTTAAGATTTTAATGCCTCTTTCTGAGACTCCGGTCCTTCTACAGGAGGCAAAAGGTGACTCTGGGCTAAGATTCCCAAGATGGGCTTTAGAAACCCCTTTCAGATATCATTTCTCATCCGCACCTGCACCATCAGCTGCCCTTGTAGTCACCAGCTAAGGGGAGAGAGAGTTGCAATTAATTTCTTAAGTTTTCGCCTTCAAGTTTCCTTCCACCTGCAGTTCTGGTCTCGGGCAGTCCTCCCCCTGAACTGTGCCTGTTCCTGAAGGTGGAGGGGAACAGGGCAGCGGGGCACGGAGGCACCACCCTGAGCCAACCCTCTCTGCTTCCCCTCGCAGGCTATGGGCAGGTGCTGAAGTACTGCCCGAAGATGGGCTACTGCTCCACCAAGTGCTCCAAGGTGGAGATTTGGGCTCGCTCCTCCGACTGCAAGGGGCACTGCTGCCTGCCCGCCAGCTGGAAGTGGAAATAAGGGCTGAGGAGGAGCCCCTGGGGAAGAGAAGGCACCGTGGTGGCTTTGGGAGCAGCTTCTGCATGCTCTGAGCCACGTGGCATCCCCTCCTCTCAATAAAGAAAAAGAGAATAAAAAAAAAGATGTAACTCCTGTGTGTGTGGTGTGGTTACTCATGTCCCCGTGGTTCCATACAGAGTCTTAGAAGGGCTTTCCAAACCCAACACAAATGATGAGAGCTTTGCTATAGAATGTTACTAGAGGAGGAGCAATTCTATTGCCTTGAATAGATGTCCTTTGTCTGCCAAAGGATTGTAAGCACCCAGAGCAAAAGGAGACATCAAGATACAAGCGTGTTCCCTTCAAAATTAATCCTACTCAGAGTGAAGTGACTTGGAGCAAATGTTTCTGTAAGTCCTGCTCCCCAGGGCAGATAAACCCAACCTGCTCCCAGGCAGTGTTGGGAGGAATGGTACAAGGCAGTGCCAGTATTGTTCGGTTTGAAAGGTTCAGTCACTGCCAGGGAGCACAACTTACAGTGCCTCTGCTCGGGTACAACTGCTTCTTGGGCTGGAGGTGCCGTGGCTGCTATTTCTTTCCTTCTCTGCAAGAAGAAAGAAGGGATCTTATAAGCAGGAGGAAGACTGACTATTTACACTGTCTAATAGTAATAGGAGAATTGGGGAATGACTTTAAACTTAAAGATAGGAGATTTAGGTTAGGTGTTAGGAAGAAATTCATTACTCAGAGGGCAGTGAGGCCCTGGCACCGCTGCCCAGAGCTGTGGGTACCCCGTCCTTGGAGGTGCCCAAGGCCATGGATGGGGCCTGGGCAATATGAGCTGCTGGGGGCATCCTACCCATGGCAGAGGTTGGGGCTGGATGAACTTTGAGGTCCCTTCCAACCCAGACCATCCCATGAAGAAACACGTAAATCACAAGCTGATGTAAAAGTAAATACTAGGACTTCAGCTCAGCTTATGGTGGAGGAGGCTCTAGGTAAGCAACAGGGGCATGGGCTGCTTTTCTTCATCTCTGCACTTACTTCTTCACTGTGTTCTTTCATTTATGTTTAAAATCCAACATTCAAAGTGTTTAGGAGAATAAGAAACCAGGAAACTTGCTGATAAATTTATCTGCAGAATGTGGCTTCCATATCCCTTGTATATACAGATGAGTAGGAGAAACTTGGCTGTCTGCATTCAGGCAAGAGAATTATACCACAGTTTAATCTTGGAATCATGGAATGGCTTGGGTTGGAAGGAAGCTTTACAGATCATCGAGTTCCAACTCTGTGCTGTGGGCAGGGACTCTGTATATAAGAGCCAAGTTCTGTTTGGCAGCAAAGAAGTGGGAGTGGTTGGAGTGTTAGCTAAATTAGAGATACACGGAGATCTTTTGCAGGAAAGTTATTTCAATTTTATAAAACCTTTCTTGTCCACTGCCACTTTGAATCCTAGTAGAGGGCTTAGGTCTTGACATACTGTTAAGAATGCAAATGGTGGTGTTGGCCTGTGTACTACCAGTCCTTCTCCAGAAGGGCACTCTCAGACTTGTCACTCTGACACTCTCCATCACAGCCCCACACGCAGGGGATGACTGTGCCAGCTGTCTGTGCTAAGAGCATGGGCAGCCAGACACTGGAGCCCTGCCCTGAAGGAGTCTGTGCAGCCCTACTTCACAGAGCCCGTGGCAAATGGGCACAGAGTGGGTGTCTCATTGTCAGATGGCCACTGGGTTGGAGTGACATAATATCCCACTAAGCAGCAAACAATGTGTCCTTGGACAACAGCAAAATCACACTCCTCCTTAACACTGTCCTTTCTGTCAAGAAATGTGTATAAATATCAGGATTTCCAGCCTTATTCCTAGAAACAGGCTCAAGCTCTCTCTGCAAGGCTGCATCCCAGACCTGCTGTCGTCCTGGTGGATATCCGGTCATGAAGATCATCTACGTTGTGTTTGTTGTTTTTCTAATGGCCCTGATGGCTTCCCCAGGTAAGGTGACAAATGATGTGGAGAAGAAATGAATGAACCATAAAGGGATAAAGGCAAAAAAAAAGACTTGTCCAGGAAAGCAGTGTGAGTTGGGGATATTCATGTAGAGATTTGCTTGGCCAGGGTCCATTCCTAAATATCAATTTGGAGGTGGATATTTATGGAGATGGTTTTCTGTGTGGATGTGGACTTTCTGTTCCAAGAGACCATGAGACACAGTAAGTGTAGACTTAACGTTCTTTGGTTCTCTTCTACAGGAAAAAGACAGTCAAAAAAGTGCTGCGGTAGGTGTTGTTCCAGGACATGCACTAAAAGAGAGAAGGAGGAGCATGATGTAGACTGTAGGAGGTCATACTGCTGCCTGACACACAGGAAAAAGAAGTAGAGGAGAGGTTTTCTGTGATGGGACAACATCCTCTCATTAAAAAGACCAGTTCTTACTCTGAAGTGTGTTGTGTGGTTCATTGTTTTCCAAAAGCTCATGTGCAGGGCATCAGGAAAGACTGGGTAAGTCCTATTAGACAAATCCATGTTTAAGAGTGAAGACACAGTCAAAAACAGGGACTGCATTTTCCCCCATCAGCCCCATAGCAACAGAAGTCATACTTGAGTTCCTTTGTAGTCTGTTCATGTGGAGTTGTGCTGAAAGCTCGGGTCTCCAGACTTGTAGATGGTCTGTAAACCATCTTTGTCTTGTAGGGACCAAAGACTCCTATGTAAGCTTTCATTACCTTTTCTTCTGGCCCAGACAATCTGAACCAAAAGCTCAGACACAATCCTATGAAGGTGACACTTTCTGTTCCCAAAGTCTTTTCAAATTTCTTCAAAAAATGTCTCTAACATGTAAGAAACCTTATGGGCTTCTGAGATTTTGTAGTTCCAGCTCTCACAGTGTGTGGCCAATACACTGGGAGCCAACTTTATGAGGCATCTATATCCCACAATGTTCCCTCCCATTCCTCCTGCACTGTTTGTCCATAGAGATAGCAAGAGTCCTATGAAGGGGTATATAACTGTGGGCACATGTTGAACAAACTGCTGTTCTAACACAGCAGCAAACTCCTGTTAAAGCCTTTGATTTGGACTTCAGAAAAGCCTTGGCTCTGTAGTCCCTGTTCACATGAGCAAGGCTCTCACTCCTTAAATGGTGCAAGACTGGGACTGCAATGTGGGCATGGAGTAGCTCTTACCATGTTGTGAAATGCTCTGTGCTGCACTGGGGAATTGAGCAAGAGGAGAGGTAGGCAATCTGTCACATCTCAGAGAGCAGACTGAACCCAGCTAGGGATGGGGCAGTGTGAAAACTGCACTGCACCTTCTGTATCTGCACACTGCCACCTCAGTTAAGTGTCGTCCCCATTTGGACTTCACTTTCTCTCATCAGCAGTCCTGTGTCATTAGACCCTGTGTTCTCCAAAATAGGGTGTCCCTCTTTGCATGAAGGGGTAAACAGCCCACGGCGTTCCTGCTGAGTCAAAAAAAAACTCCTCCCAAGGAGACAGTGTTGGGAACTTTCTTGTCAGCTGCTCATCCTTGGCCAAGGTGGCATTTCTTAGCATCACCGAGTTTATTTGAAGGAGTATCTGGTGAATGTCTCCCTCCCTCCCTCCCTCCCNATTCCAAAATTTGTGATGTAGAATGGGACAGGAGACCACAGCTGAGATCCAGAATCATGATTTGATGGGTGATTTTTCACAGGCTGGGAATGGCCAGGTAGTGCCAGTAGGCCTAAGGGGCAGAATAAAGGCCCTGACATTGCTTAATGGCCTGGAAGTGATGTCTACAGTGTGTCCAAGGCCATGGGAACAGAGACAGAAATAGGCTGCATGCCTTATTTCTCTCAGACTGGTAAACTCGGAGAAATGGAGTTGGGAAAATTTGACTGAAGATTTTACATTTGCTTTGTATTTGGGTCATTCTGTAGACATTCGTAGGCTGCAAATACAATGCTCTTCACCAGGCAGCAGCGGGCATGGTCTCAAGCTGCCAGTACTCAGGGAGTGTTGGGATATCACTCTCAGCCATTGGGTTTGGGTAGTGCTGTGAGGATCCAGTTGTCTTCTCAATGATCCATGTGGGTCCCTTCCAACTCCAGATATCCTTTGATTCTACAAAAAGCAGCAGCAACCCCAGCTGCCGGGTCTGCAAGCTCAAAGAAACTTGGATCACACACAACCAGGAGTAAACCCAAACTCTTCTCCCGGAAGGAGGCAGGAGTGGTAACTCCTCACAGGCAGAGTCCAGCACTAGCAAAATACAAAGAGCACGGCCAGAGACGTGGATTTAACAGCTCTCTGCAGCTTTCCAGCTCTGTGTCCCATGGGCTGAGCCAGCTGCAGTGTCAGAGTCAAGGTAGGACACGTACCTCAGGCTCGGAGCCCAGCCAGCTGGCGAGGAGGAAGATTTGGGGAAGGCTGCCATCTTTTGGATGGCTGCAAAATAACGGAGCGTGCTTAGGAAATGCTGCTCACGATCCCGAGATGATGCTCTGGCCTTCTTCTTGGAGGATGAGCTGCTGATGTGGGTGATTGAAGTTGTTCCCGCTCGTCTCTTGCCTCCCACAGACCGATCCAGAGCTTTATTTTAGGCTAAATAGGATATGACCTGAAAAAGATCTGGCAGCTTTTCTGTCCATCCCTCTGTGCCTTTCAGCAGTGGGTTCATCTGCAAGGCCAAGCTACTTCCACCTAGCTACCCTGGCCCCACAAGTATCACAGGGCACTCAGTGAGCCATGGGGACACTGCACCTTGAAACGTGAGTGTATGTTCTCTGTCCCTGTCAGAAAACAAAACCCCACACATCCCATTTTCTTTGCTCCCCTACATTGCGATCTCTACCAACACCGATGTTCCCTCGCAGCCAAAACCCCACTGAGGAGAGGGTGGAAGAGGTGCAGTTAGGTTTGGCACACTAGTTTTGGGGCTCCCTATCCCCGCAGCTAGGTGATTTCACAGCTTCCCTTTACACTTCCACCAAAATCCTCTGGGAGGTTGCAATTGCTGCACAGTCCCTCAGTCCCTGGTGAGGAAGCTGTGACACCTGTCAACTTGGCTCTGCACTCCTCTTGTAACCTGCCCCAGGTCCTCTCCCATCACCCTCTCTCATCAAACAGCCTTCTGAGGACCCAGCTGCTCCACGGCCTGAGATGCGTCAGAGCACCTGCCCTCCTGGTGGCCCACTTTCCCGCAGATTAAACATTTGTCTAATGGCCATAAGCTGCTTAAATATGTCTTGGGCAAAGCCCCTTTACGAACTCTCCCAGAACAAATGGATCCCTGCTGGGACCACTGCTGTGCCCCCACACTGGTGTGTTTCTTAGGCGTGTTGTGTTTTCTCTTCCTTTTCAGCCTGCTTATCTCCTTCCCACAGGTGGGAAGGAGGGAAGGATTTGCCCCATCATGGACAAGGGATGGCCTGAAAGGTGTCACACCCACATGGCCAAACATCCCAATCCCATCTTTCCCTGATCCTCCTGTATCTCTCAATGTAGGCACCTTCCGATTCCACATCACCTTCATCTAACAAACTAGCACCCAAATGTTCTGTCAGTGCATGAGTGTACATCATGTTTTTTTGCTTATCTTCTTGGCCAAGGAAATGTCTGACAAATCCCCCCAACGTATCAGTCAAAATATCCACTGCTTCAAAGTTTTTACACCCCCACAAGTTTGGCAGCTCTACATCTCCATTATTTGACTTCTCCTGACATCTCTGACCAAGCCAAGATCTTCAGTCCGGCCCCTCAAAAGCATCAAATGCAAATGAATTGAGAGTGTCCCCAACTCAAATCCTTTACAGCAGTTTGTTTGGCAGAACCAAGCTGACAGATGCTAGGAATGCGTGACCAATGCAGTCAGCAATGGGATTTTGTACCAAAGGAACTTGTTATCTTGATGACTTTAACCTGTTTCCCAAATTTTGCCTTCCATTTGCATGATATAAACCACTCCCTCTCTGGTGCATCCCTGCTTTGTTATCTACAGTGAAGCCAAGTACCATCTCTAAGATCAAAACAGTGATACATCTCACCGTGCCCTGACTATCCAGCAAATTAGTAATGGAAAAGATCCAATGCAGAACTGAAAGTGCTAAAAACAAAGCAAGGAATTCCAGTAACAATCCATGTCCTACGAATCAAGGGGATTCATGCAGGGCTTATGCTATTAGAGGGGAACAACGGGACGTGCATGTCATGTGATGCTAAGCTATGGCTCCTAAGCCGTGGCTCCTTGAGGATTAGAGAAGGAGAGTGTGTGCTGGGGGGAAGGGGTTGGAATGGAAGAACAGGGAATGGTTTAGGATTGCTGGATTTTAGAGTATCGTGGGGGCCGGTGGCTGTGATCCCCTTTGGGAGAGCGAGGCCTGGCAGGAAGGAAGCAATCACGAGCTGCACAGGAAGGTAAAAGAGGGGGTTTTGGCACGGTGATGCTATTGGCAAGAAATGTGTTCTGCTTTTCAGCTAGGATGTGGGGCTCCCCCCACTTCTGCGGTACTGCCAGTAGTAGTGGTAAGGCTCAGCCACTCAGCTTCCACCACTCAGTGCACTGCAAGGGCTAAGCAAGAGCAGGCGAGCCTGTAGGATGAAGCACAGATACGTAAGGAAGAGGTGGAGAAGGCAAGGATGGCCAACAAGGGCGGGAAGGATGGAAAGGACTCCAGGGACCATCACTTGGCAAGAGAAAGGAAAACAGGAGTAAGGGAAAGGCAGGAGGCACTGGGTGGGGAAATGAAGAGAATAAGGAGAGAGATGCAGAATACAAGCTAAGCTGGATCTGGAACTTAAGATTTAGACCTGATGTGGGAAATAAGAGTAAAGCAGAAGAGAGCATGAGAAACAACTCTACTAATAGATGCTTTGGAGGAGAAAAATGAGGCCAGAGACCAGAAAAGGCGAGGTCTGGATAACCAAGGATATGTGATGTCTTCACAAACGTCTTAGGGCCTGCATGCAGAAGATTCAGATAGATGCTTGAGATGGAAAAGAACAGGAGGAGATATGAACATGACTTGGATCAGCTGCCATTGTGTTCACAGCTCAGTCCCCATATCCAGCTTGGAAGGGGCTTTTGGGCCTCCCAATCATATGTTGAAGATGGATCTCCTTTTGGAGGGCTACATCCAGACTGGTAAAAACAAAGCAAAACCTGAAAACAAGGCCATGCCACTAACACCAAGATCATTCGTAGCATGTTTCTAGCCACGTGCATGCTTTTAAACTCCCTCAGCCTTCAAAACAGGGTGATCCATGCAAATGCTGTATGGGGAATCGTTCCCGGCTCCTGCTAGCTCCTGAGCTTCCCAGAGTGGTCTGGAATTGCTGGCCTGGGCTGAAACTGGCTTTTTAGCACTGTGGATAACTGTCTGTGTCCAGAATTGTTTAATTTCTAGCTACTGATGGCAGCTCAAGGGAATTTAGCATCAAGTACAGTCAGGCAGAACAATGTCCATGAGGCGTTACGACCAGGGCAGCAGGTCCTGAAGGGCTATATGTACAGTCAGAAGGACCATATAGCAAAGGCTTGTGTTGGCCATGTCAGCTCATAAAACACGAGGCAAAACTGTAACTCCAGCAAAGAAAAGAAACCTCCCTTCTGCTGTAAAAGTGAAAACACTGCAACTGGGTAATTAGTCCAACCCTGACTACCCAGTCAGAAAGCATCAGGCATCTCCGAGCAGAGATGAGCGATGGGACGACGGAGATGGCTGGCGTTTCATTCTGGCTTCTTTTCACTTGAGCAATCCACTCTTGAGACTCTTGCTTTACTCACTTTTACGGCTCCTTGCACTCAAGGCCGCTGCAGCATGGGTGAGAAGGGAAGCTAATTGCTTCTTTTTGTGTGACGTTGTGCTTGTAACCAACATTTTTCACTTCCTCCTGTTGCTTCTGCTGCCTTCACTGTGAAGTGAAATCGCTGGGCAAATTATGCACTGAATCACTGCATTTCTCCTCGTCCATACATTTGCCTTGAAAGTTTAACTTTGTGCACTCCTCAACTTCCATATTCGGGGTCTCAGGTGTTGTTGGCCCTTGCAAAGAACCTCCTTCTTGTATTCAAATAATAGTCATGCTCTTTCCCCAGACATACCTGAGAACTTCACCCAGCATGTCATAGAGGACATCCACCTCCAATCCAGGGCACTGGTAGAGCCTGAAGAACAGCACAAATATATGTTTCATGAAGACAGAAGTCGATTTTGAGGACTTAATAATGGTAGTGGCACAGGTTTAATAATGGCACTAGCACAGGTTGCCCAGAGAGGTGGTGGTGCCTTGTCCCTGCAGACAGCCAAGGTCAGGCTGGTGGGGCTCTGAGCACTGATGGAGCTGTGGGTGTCCCTGTTCATTGCAGGGAGTGGGATGAGACGGTCTTGAGGGGTCTCTTCCAACTCAAATGATTCTATGATTCTACTTACCAATGGAAAAATAAAGAAAGGAACAGTCCTAAAACTTGATTTCCCTTTTACCTTGCAATGTGTAGTGTAAGCCCTGGTTATCATTGGCTCCTGGTGAAGGTAACGTTCATCAGAGCAAATCAGCAAGTCAGAAGCTCCACCACTGTCTATAGCCAATTTATGGATTTTGCTGCCAAAAAGGTCACTGAGTCAACGGTATAATTGCATGACCACGAACATTTGTAGCTCTGCACGGGAAGATCCTGTAATAAGGGTAATCAAATCTCATGCTTCAGAGCATAAGTGGATCTTCTGCAGCAGCCAGGAAGGAAGTTTTCCACCCACACACCCAGAACAGAGCAGTTCGCTTGGAGCACTGTGGAGGCCACCTCCGAAGTCTCAGGTTTTGGCCATCGCTGGAGGCAGGAAGCAGGACTTGATGAGCCACTGATCTAACTGACTGTGGCAATTCCTATGCAAGACCTGATGAGATCACTGAAGAGGAGTGTGCGATTAATGTGCTACAGTGAGCCACTGTGCTGCCACATTTGGAGATAGATGCAGTTCAGGAGTTAGCCTCAACATCAAACCGTAGTCCGAAACGTCACGAAAGGACCAGAGGGCACTTATGCAATGGAGTCTGAAATATCCTTGGAGACTGCAGGTGGCACTTGGCCCAGTTCAAGAATGAGGATGGTGGCTGGATGAGCTGCTCAGTGCTCAGTGAAAGCTAAAGCGCTGAGACTCCCCCCTAGGACAAGCCATTGGGATTCAGGTGAATGATAAGGTCAGCACCACTGCTACTGCAAGCCAGGGAAGAAACACAACACCATGGTGGGAATCATGCTGGGAACCAAGAAGTGTATTTATGGGGCTAGCTTCCATAAACCTATCCAACTAAAATTCTCTAACATTTCCACTGCATGTGAGGGAGAAGGGAAATAAGGTGATGTGGCAGTAAGAAAACTCTTTGGCATCTCAATGTGAACAAAGTTCTGCAGAGTTGGGAAGTTTGGAGATAAGAAGATGGCATAGACGAGGAGCATCTTGAAGAAAACGGCATTATCCAGCAGTCTGAAGGCCAACCAGAAAAAAACACCTTCTGTGTCAGGTTCAGGGGATGCTCAATTAGTGCTCTTCAAACCTAAAAGTCAGAGTTCGTCGGATCAAAGCTCAGGATTAGGAGGCTGCTAAAGCCTATAGCTCCTGTAGGTCAGGAGAGACTGGAGCAGAAATGGATGTTATCCAGCAAGCTGACAGCTGTGAAATATTCTATCGAAAACCACCACCAGGAAACTACTCCCATCTGATACACAGTAATTTTGCACAGTAGAGAAGGTTTTCACACATAACAATAACGAGTGATTTTGGAAGGCAAATAGCTAAAAGAGCAGTTGTACCTGAAAATGGAGGTATCACCTCTGGTCATGACTGCAGCTCCCTGACGTTGTGGGGGTCAACAGGATCCAGGCATGGGATTCCCAGTGGGGGATTGGCTGCCAGACTGTTACACTGCCTTCACACTGCTGAGTGCTCTTGGATTCGCATTTCACCGAGCACTGGGTTAATGTACACATGGTTGTAGAGAAAACGAGCTTTGCTGCAGTGTTGGCAGGCAGCTGTGATATTCACCAATGCTTTCTGTTCCTAGGGCCCATACATCCTGTTCAACCCAGCAGCCTATACCCCTGGTGCTAGTTTACTTGCTGATATAATAAAGCTCTTCTGAAGATAAAGGAATGAATCCTTGAAAATAGTTGGAAAGCCACAGATCATTCAATATTGATTTCTGAATGATGTGAATGGAAGTGAACTTAATCAGGGAAGCGTAAGATGGACCCACCTTGCCCCAGTGAGAGGGAAGGGAATATCTTGGGAACATGAGGTCTCAAGACCCTCCCACTCTCCATACTGTTACTGGGGAGAAGCTGCAAGCACCTACACCAGGCTCTCTGTTTACTTAAAACCTTGCCACAGCTTCTCCAGCAGCAAGATTTTCCTGTCCTGCAGCCCAGCTGCCATCTTGCACCAAGACCTCCTGGCAGCCGTGAGATGCAGTGCAGGAGCTTGCTCGTGCAAGTGGAACCGGTGGCTTCTCTCTGGAATATTAATTAATGAGTAGCTAGCACAGGAGGCACACTGCGTCTTTCCAGCACCTTGTGAAGCAGTGGGGGGTGCTTAGTTGAAAGTGTGATGCCATTCATCATGAAGGAAGCGTTTATCAGAGCTTTCCTGATGGGACATTCTGACCTGTCTCAAGCAGCACAACTCTTAGCGTTCAGATCTATGAATTAAGTCTCTTTCTATATCTCAGGGGAATAGGAATTCTTGCCTCCCTTTCAGGGGCTGAGGAGTGACGAGGCAGGGCAGCAGTGGACCTAGAAGGACAATAAAGAATGTTTTGGGTCAAGGTAGGTCTCACTCAACAAGCCCTGTTCTGCAGTCCATTCCATTCCTGGACTGTTGTCCCATTGGACTCATTGCAAGTACAGCGATCTGTAAGATTTAGATCAAGAGTTATTGTTTGCTGCTGTTTCAGCTTCTTCTTCTTCTTTTTTTTTTTTTCCTTCTCCATTCTGTCCTAAAAATGCCAGAGCTTGTTATCCTCTCAGAGATTCAACCTGAGCATTTGTGCTGCAGAATCCCCCCTGCCCCTTTCTATCAGCCTAGCTAGCAGATAACTGAGATCCTCACTCTTCTCTTTGATGAGTCCTTTCTCTCCTCCTGCTTTGCTTGACATCCTCAGCTTTCCCTCTGTGTCATGCTGAGCGGAGGAGGAGGCCAGTTTCTGCAGTACTGGGTGGGCTTCCCATAAGAGATGAAGTAAGAAGCACTTCATGGGACTTGCTCACATTGTCCAAAGACCAGGCACATCCTCTGTGGCTCTCACACTCTGGCAACCCAAGAAACAAAACCCAAAGTGTTGCCCAATGAAAGCATCCAGAGCTGCTGGGGGCCACCTCAACCTCTGAGTATGGCTTTGCATGTCTGGATTCCTCTTGCCTAGCTTCAGCCATAGAACAGACTTCTTGTGCATTGCTCTGCATTGACCACAGTCAGCAGAAAGAGGACAGACAACGCCAGAGCACATTTTTTCACCTCACAAGGTGTATGTCTAAACTGGGGAGCAGACTTGCCTTCTGGACGTGCTGACATCCCCAGCAAGTCTTACAGAAGGATTCTGAGGGAGCAGCTTAGGAAATAATCTAGCTTTTAGATACCTAAAACAAGGTGAGGCAGAATCCCATACCCAGCTTAGCATTTAGGAGCCATGTTGGGAAGAACAACTGATATAAGAGCCTCTATGCTATTCCCATTGCTTTATTAAGGAATCTTCACGCTTATTTATCTCTTCCTTCCAGTCTCTTTAAATGCCACTGAAGTTGCTGTCATTGTAAATCAGAGTCATCAGAACTGCCTTTCAAAACAGAACTTCTAACTAAGAAGAAAAGATGTCAACGTGAAGCAAACACCAATGGACTGTATATTGCAGAGACGTGGGGTCTGCTCCAAGCTCATCTCACGGCAAGGCAAAGTGAAGAACTTGTAGCACGCATCCTGCTGGGAGAATTCCACGCTGAGAGCACGTGGACTTGTTCAAACCAAGAATTCACATAATATTTTCTTGCATTATACTTATCCCTGCTAATTTCCCACTTTCTGATCATGTTAATGGCAGTGAATTCCTTGAATCTGTTGCCATAGGCTCTCCTTCCTAGTTCTCATCTTGAAAGAAATGGTGAAATTGGCTTCTACTCGCCCTTCTCGGGTCCTCCAGGATATTGTAGTCTGTGCTGCACCGCTGCTTTTCTGTGTCCTTATCTTCTTTCTCACTCCCAATGACTCTTTCATCCCTTGGCCAATTTCTACTTGACCTAGGTGTCCCATTAACATCTTCTCCCAGCAAAGGCTGCAGATGAGAGGCAATCTGAAGGGTCCCTGCTGGTTGCTCTGTGTGGCCGCTACACAGTGTGACCAATTCTGTGTATGAGCTTGTCTGCTGCATTGCCTCTCTGCCGTGCAGCTCTTTTATTGCTGAAGCAGTGTTTCCTGATGGAAAAGCGATCTGGGGAAAAGAATCTACCATGTTCTAAGAGTCACTAATTATGTGCTTTTCAATTAAAAAATAGCAAACAAGTCTGCACCAGAATGTAATACATAATTCACTCTCAAAATGGCTTTTTTGTTCAAAAACACACAACATCACACATATGCATACACACATCCTCAGAGGGCTGTATGGTCACTAACAGATGCTCGTATCATGAACAACCCGTGAGATAAGTTTGTTGGCCCTTGTTAGGAATCTCCAGGCTCGGTATTTTCTGTTTCATTATGTAATTGGAGTAAGGTTGGTTTGTTTCCTGCCACAGGATCTCATTCACCGCTGGTACTTCGGAAACAGGTCTATAAACAGAGCAACTAACTCTGCTTGGCAAGGGTAGATTTCCTCCATCAGTGCACTACTGCTGGTTGAGGGTGGCCTGCCAAATCCACTGACATGACATAAGGAAAGATTTAGGAATGGTTTTGGGAGCATAATAAATGAATCCCCCCTCGAGTCGACGACACGTTCCTTGGATCTATCAAGCAATCAAAATAAACCCCTTGGATTACTTGAGACAAATGTCTGTCTGCACAACAAATCACCACAGATTGCTCATGACAGCCAAACGAGACATCCTTTCAGAGCATCACCCAGCGACTCATGCAGCTCCAGACCACAGGAGAAAGAAAGGAGTTGGAAAATGGAAAAATCACACCAGCTATCTGGGGTCTTGTTTCATAGAATGAAGACAAACGGCTTCAAACATGCATGGCAATGCCCGACCCTATGGGGCAGCTTGGCCAAACATTTGCTACAAGGCATTAGAGCTGTTCCATTGCCTTTAACATTTCAGGTTACTGAGGGATTATATCTATAGTCTGGGGTAATCCCTGAATATTTAGAAAATACATGCACGACTCTCCAAACATCAGACATCTGCCCCATGGTGCTGCACATCTGCCATTCCCATGGATTTTTGAACAATTTCCTTTAATGAGCAGGTTTATTCTGATGGAAATCTACAAATGAGAAAAGCCCCCATTGCCTCTACGGTTGTGTCGAGTCTGCAGTTTTACAGCTCAACATTTGTATCCAAGACAAAATATGCAGTCAGACTCTTTGGACATCACAAAAACATGCATAAATGCACAAAGATAAATAAGTTGAACACACACACGCAGACACATAGACACGCTGAACTCTACTTTGCTAAAAATCTGGCTCTGAAACAAATATATACTTTTTAAATTAGCATTTTTTAAAGACATTAACTGCATCTTGAGTGCAAAGAACACATTATTTCGTAGGCGTTTTCAGCAGCACAATACCAACCCCCATTTTTAACTATTGACTAATTACCAGTAGATCTTAATTACATGGTGTGTGGAGGCACTAATAAGTTTACAAATCTGCCAACAACACTAAACACATATGTCTTTTCAAGCATTAGCCTCCCTCTCCTTTTTAAAAGCCTTTCTCTTTTCCTCCCTCCTATTTGGCAGCAGAAGATACTGGGAAAGACTGTATTTGCAGCTGATTAGAAAGCGAGCATCTAAACATCCTTGCTTAGAGAAGAACGGCTCAAACCACGTGAGGAGCCAAAAATGAAGTGAATGAAGGAGAAGCCAGCAGAATGAGAATGGTTGCCTTTGGGTTTTTTGCTCTTGCTTTCCATGCAAGGTCCATGCAGCTGTGGGCATGCTTTACCTATGCTTACCTGCTTAGCAAGTTGCAATGGGGCTGGAAACCAGTCTCAAAAGTGCAGAAGGGAGTGCTGGGTCTGTCTCTGTTGATAACATGGAGCACACAACAGTTCTTCTGCTCACCCAACAGTACCAGGCTCTTCCTCTGACCCCACTGGCTTTTAGGAACCTGTCCACAAAAGCAGACAAGCCACAGTCTGAAAACAATCTTGTAAAAAGGTCAGGTTTGATATTAGGAAACAATTCTTCTCAGAAAGAGTGGTGATTCAGTGGCACAGCTACACAGGGAGGTGATGGGGTCACTGTCCCTGGAGGTTTTCTAGAACTGTGGGGACGTGGCACTGAGGGACGTGGGCAGTGGGCACAATGGGGGTAGGTTGGGGTTGGGCTTGGTGGTCATAGTAGAGGTCTTTTCCAAACTGAATTATTCCACAACTGTATGATTCTATTCTACACTGTGAAAAAGTTAAGGTAACTGTTTGCCATACTGAGACGGATACAATCTCTGAGAAAAAAACATGTTGTTATTTTTTGTAGTTACTTTTGAGTTGCTTATGGTAAAAGCTGTTGGACACAGGTTCCAGGCATTTCCCCTCTGCTTCACTGGGTTAAGGAGCAAGGCAGTGAAACCCATCACAAGACCACGTTCTGTTGGTGTTCTGCAGACTCTGACCAGATTAGCAAAAAACACTCAGCTCTTGCAGCAGTTCAGGGATTTCTGTTTAATTAACTTGAGATAAAAGATTCCCTTTGGCATTCCCAAGAAGGAAACTCTTATGTTCTGCAGAAATACTCCATGCACTTGTGCATGGTCCTTCCATTTCAAACCATGAAGTTGATCACTGCACCACATCGATTATTCAACGGGAACAGAAATTAATCTTCCATTTACAAACGCAAATAGCACAGAATGAAGAAAGTACAAGTTCTTGAGAAAAACAGTGGGGACAGTTTCAGAGTGGGTTTATGCACTGAAGTATTTTCCACGGAATCACTAGCCAAACTTCAATGTTATGACTACACAAATGAGAGCAGGTGTTCCCTTCCATATCCACACCTCTAAATGCAGAAGGGTATTTCCACCTGGGATGATTCAGTGTTTATTTTTACATGGCAGAGGAGAAGAGATTATTGCCATTTGCATTGATAAAAGAGGTAGCTGTCACCTTCCCGTTTTTCCTTATTGAATCTTTGTTAGCAAATAACATGTCTTGAGTAAAATGAGAGTAGGGGATAATTTGAATGGTGCCACACTTAGCCTCAGCAATGAAATTACAAAAGTGAATCAACATGAAAGCTGAATAATTTTTTCTCAACAATTTAGGTAATTATGGACAAGGCAAGCATTAGTCTTGCTGTAGGAAACAGAACCAGTTACTCTGGTATCTTAGGGCAAAACTTCAGTTCCTTAATTAACAGATTCAGAAATATTGTGTCTGCTGGCAGATGGAAGAAATGATAGGAGCATTTGCCAAAGTTGGAGACTCTGGTGATGTGCCCATGTTAGAAAGCACAGTGTGTGCCTGAACTGAGTCTTCAGAATAGCACTACTTAATTTTTAGACACTGTCTGGAATAGCTACACGATTGTTTTCGTCATAAAGGCAAGACCTTAAGCATCCATTTCCAACCTGGGCAAATCTCATCTGTCCCCTGAGATATTAAATGACCTGTCTATAGTCAAATTCATTAAAAGCGTTAAAAGCATACAGAGGGAAATGGTGATGCCAGCTTGTTACTTCTGCTGCTGTTGAGAAGAAGCTGGTCTTAACCTGTGCCTAGAACCAATACACCTAATAGGAAATGTGGATGTGCACTGGGGGCCTAATCCCACCTAACCCCCAAATTAATAGCAAAATACTCTGGTTTAGATGCAGTTTCCCAGTGTCTAATGCCATTTGAGGCTCTCCAAAGTGGCTTGGATATCCTGATCCAACTGACAGGTACGACACAGGAGGTATGAAAGATCAAAGCCCATTTGAAACATCAGCTGGAGCCTGGTGAGATATCCTAGTGCCATACAAATGGAGCTAGATGTCTACTAGATGTGGTCAACTGCACAGAGCCATTGGTGAGCTACTTCTTGACTGTGGAACTCAGATATCTAACCCACCCATGGACACGTTCAATTCCGTGTTCTTGGTTCAGAGCTAAATCCAGCTCCCACTGACATAGAACATGAGCTCTACCAGATGGAGACATTTTATTCAGGACCAAAGTGGTACAAAATGGTGTTTGCAGTGGAGTCAAGGATTTACTGAGAACAAAAGGGCAGCTAACCGAAACACCCTGCAAGGTTCATCATGAAAAGAGAAAGGCTGCAAAGATGCAACCAACGTAAACTACTGTGATGTCTCACAGGATCAGTGGGAAATCAGTGGGGAAGACTTCTCTGCAGTGTCTTGACTGAAGGAAGGATGGAGAAGCCCACACCAAAAAGGGGCAACGAGTGGGCTGATGTTTTCAAAGAAAGGAGATGGAAGATGGAAGCGACCGGAGCTGCTACAGCCAGCAGCCATTTTCTTGTTTTCCAAAGGAAACTCAGGCAGGTTGGGATTAACATTTATTCAGCTTGATAGGAGAGGTCATGAATTTAATTAAGCAATCTGTAGTGACAAGCATTAATTATAGAAAACACGTTATCCTGTTACATGCATGGGTTTGGATGAGGTTACAGCATTTTCACGTACTAAAACAGCAGTGTTTTTATGTGGAAAGGGTTTTGTGTTATGGGGAATATATTTGACATTAGTTAAGGTGTGAATTCCAGCTCCACTTGCTCTCATGGCCCAAGGCGATACATTGGCTTTCCCAGTAACCTAGAAGAAGAAAAAAGCTACCTGCTACAAGCAATTCCTGTTGGCAGTGTGACCAACCTTTGCATGTGCCCAGTTCGGAAGGGGAAGCACTGTTTGATAACTTATTTTTTCACTGAGCTCTGAGGAGAAGCATGGCACGCTGACAACAGCAGCCAGCTACTGTATGAGATACATCCCTGCCCTTCATAGGCAATTAAATCACTGGGGTCCCATGGGGGGAAGTAGGAAATGCTGTGTAGTTGCTTTTCCTAAATCTCAGCTTGGAAGAGCACCAAGCGAGTCCATCAGACTGGAGGTCTTAGCTGTTAATGCTCTTCTGAGGGGAGAAACACACTTCTGTGCACCACTCATCACCTCTTCTGCCTGATGAAGTCAGGTTGCTCCTTCCTGCCGGGTAGCCAGTACCTCGAAGAGCACAGCTGAGGGATTAGCCTGTGCTTGGTTTAACAAGACTATGGAAAGAAAAGGCAGGCAGGTCAGAAAGCTTCTTGCAGTCACCTTCTTCTGCACAGACCAGTCCCCAGGAGGCCCTACGATCACACATCCGATGTCATTGGGTCAGCTGATTGCATCTAAAAGGTGTCCCCGTAAAGGCACTCTTCTGAAAGCAGAGAGACAGGTTCCTTTTGATGCGCTGTAATAAATGAACACAGTTGCAGCTCTCAGGAGATTAAAGGAAGCCTGAGAAGAGCTGAATAAACCATGTCACTGCAGGTAATATCTAGATAATAGGAGCTGTGAAGTTTTCTAACTTTCCCAGGACCGTACCAATTATTAAATTTGTCAGGAGGTGTAAAGAAGTTTAAATAAAATATTACTGTCCAATAGAGGGAAGTACGGGATTCCTGTAATTACAGAGTTAGTAGAGAAATATTATCTGCCTTTTCTCATGTAACTGCTGAGAACCTGAACACATTTTAGGGACATAATTCGACCTCCACAACCTCTCCAGAGTATAGCAGTGTATCTAGGGTATAGCATTACATCTTGACAAAAACACAGCCATAAAGAGGACTCCATTGTTAAGGAATGACCTCTTGCTGAATTTTTTATCCCCTGTGATAGCCTCCATCCTACTAAAACCTCAGCTCATGAAATCAGGGAGGGTCACAGGGATATTTACTTTGCAGAAGGACCCAACCCTGACTGGACCACTGGAGCACAAACATATTCTTTAGCTCTAACAGGAAGGAGTAAGACATGGTACCAGGACAGGTTCAGGTTGGATATTTGGAACAATTTCTTCTCCAAAAGAGCAGTAATGCAGTGGCACAACTGCCCATGGAGGGGTGGAGTCACCATCCCTGGAGGTGTTCAAGAGCTGTGGAGATGTGGCACTGAGGGACGTGGACGTGATGGGGAAGGCTGGGATTGGACTGGATGATCTTAGTGGCCTTTTTCAGTATTAATGACAATGATTGCATGATTCAAAACTACTCAGTTGCGTGTGGAATTATAGAAGTCAAGCACTTGGTCCAGCTGTGAAGACACACCACGCTCAGTTGATCATTAACCCTGATAACACCTGTCAGTTAATTGGATTTTTTTCACTGAAAGCTAAAAACCTAAGCCCCTAAATAAAACCAAAGTGCTGGAACTGGAAAGCTTCACCAAACAGGCACTTCCTTGGATAACTGTGAGCTAGCTTTTTAATACATAACATTTGGCAACTTCTGCACCTTTCCTAGAGAAGCTAATATCACAAAGTGCTGTCACAGGGAGACACCAGTCGGAACAGCATTGTGTTAATCCTCCCCCAGCCTATATATGTGGCATTCATTATGTCTAACAGAAAGCACAGGCAGAAAGATTGACCCAGGTGTGTCCTCTTGTCAGGCTCATACACTAGCTGTTAAGTTTACCAACATTAGCTATTAGGTTTACCAACATTAGCTGTTAAGTTTGCCAACATACCCAACTTTTAGCACTGCAGAGACCTTAGCATCGTGACAAAAGAAGCCGGAGTCTTCTCAGCCTCATGCATGAATAATAAAGCCACCTGCTGTATTCCAACAGTGGATGCTTTATTGTTAGTGATGATGCATGAGGCAGAAATAATGCAGTTTGATTTTTAGTGACAATACCAAGTTGAGCTTGCAAGGCTGTCAGTTAGCCCACACTCGTTTGAGTTGGGAACTGAGCAAACAACATGGAAGTGATTGATGGAAACTAATGACACAATAAAATGTCGTTTTTCTGACCTAGTTTGCTTAAAGTAAATCCCTGTTAATTGTAATTATCTGGGCTGGTAGCAGAGTACTCCACATCCACCAGATACTCAGCTGGGTCCCCCAGTTATTTAAATGAGCTAGTTCCAGATTTACACAGCTCTGATTCTGGCTTACATACCTCTCTATATATAGTGTTTGTTCCCCTGATCTGAATAAATGCCTGGAAGATGGAAGACCACACAGCTCAATTAGTGTTATTGATTGAGACAAAAAAAGCCTTTAGTCAACCAGCAAGAGAAGGGCACCATTCCACGCCGTGCTTTGCTGGGCACTGCTGGAGCACCAAACGTGCCTCTTCTTTCTGGTGTCTCACTGCTGCTTCTGAAATGCAAGGATTAGACAGATCAGCTTTGACCACCACAAGAGAAAACCCCTTGCTGAACAAGTTTTATAGATACTTGCAGATCTAAGGAGTTTACTCAGACCTCTGGACACAGGTGCTGGAAGAGTGGGTCACCACTTAGTCGGTGCCTTCCAACTCAAAGGATGCTATGACTCCGTGGCTCTCTGTAAGGGTGTTACAGTCACACAGGGCTGCAGCCCGATGGGAAGGGCAGAGCACCCTTCCCACATCCTCTGCTGAAGCACTGACCCAGTGGCAGCTGCGGGTACCGGGGACAGGACGGGGTTTGGGGTGCTCTGAGCACAGCCACGTTTCTGTTGTGGGATAAGCGGGTGAGCTGGAGCCGGAGAACATCATGGGATGATCAGGAATTAAGATGTAAGCGGTGGAGATATCACTTCTGGCCACCCACAGAGTCATGTAGCCATGACTCATCGCCTGATGCAGGAAGGAGCGCAGCGTACCACGCATCACAGTGGACAAGATCTTTCCAAGGACAGACGATCCGAGCAGGAAAACCTCCCAAGGTCTTTCATCCCAACTGTTTACTTATTTATTTATTTTTTCACACCGGTACGCGATTTCCTGTGCAAAACTGCAAAGCAGCGTGTTAAAGTCAGCTACTTACTTTTTTTTTTCTCTCCTACCAAAGGATCTGACGGTTTCTAGATCAGACATACTCACGTCCGGTTCCTACTCCTTTGCTCTTCCACTGCTGCCCCTCAGTGTCCCATCCTTCCCATCTGCTTTCCATGCATTAAACACGTTCCCCCCTCCATTCTCGCTTTTGCTGAAATTCGAACTCTTTCAGCCCTCAGAAGAAGGGATACACCGATCTCTGCTCAACACCTGGCTCCTCCCTCCGTGTATCCAGCCTGACTTCACCCCTCTTGGCCACAGCTGGCCACAGCTGCACTGAGAAACGCAGAGGCAGTCTCAACAGAATATTATCTCATGTCACGTATCACCCAAGCAATTACTTTCCTCATTTAGTGTGCCAATGCTATAATCCCTAACTGCTGCCTTTCTCCCACCCGTATGTCTCATCGCACAATTTTGGGCTGTTTTTGTATCAAAACAGATGAGTCTTCCGCTGCCTTATTGGTTCACAAAGTGCAACGTGCACCTACACTTCTACTTAAACAAGGCAAAACAGTTTAATTACTTTTTTGCTGGTTTAGTTTTGTTTTGAAATCGCACGTAGCAAATTTGCTAGATGGAAAAGTTTGCCGAGATGAGGAATGCTTCCATTTATATCTCACTGCACTGCAAACCAAGAGTTTAGGCGATGCACATACGCTTATCACTCAGGAACACGGGTCAGTGATGTCAGTCCTTATTTCTCAGTGCAGATTTTAGGTAATAAATACTTTTCATCTCCTCGAGAATCACTCGGAAAGGCCAAATACACCCTTTTCAGGCAGCTTGTTCAGTATATGCAAGCCCTCTACCCCAAATTATTTTTTTTTCATTGCTGGAGAAAGTATTTTTAGCTGCACTAGTGCACCTTTCCATTTTCTCAACGTTTTATTTCCTTTGTTGAAAGTTAAACTCGGCAAAAGCGGCAGCCAGTTCTGGAGCCCTGAAACTATCTGCCCTGATATTTTGCCACAGTTAAAAAATGAAATAAAATCAAACACAGAGAGGCAGAGCCCACAGGAAAGCAGGAGAATGCTTACTGAATGGGAAAAATAAAACAGAACGAGATGATAACCTACAGAGGACAGCACAAGACAGCAGAGAGAATGTGGATGAGATGAGTGAGCAAATGTAAATGGGTAGAAAAGGAAACAAGAGAGGAAGGATAGGGAGCTGGCCTCCCCAGCAGGTCCCCCGTTCAAAGCTTGGGCCTGGGGAGCAGCTCAGCCCCAAGCAAACCCCAAATCCTTTGTGGGGCCACCGGGAGGGTCTGGCTGATCTGCCTGGCCCACTAAGAATGGAGTGGGTGAGCTGAGCATCCCCAAAGAGGGAGAAAGCAAAGGGGGGGATGGAGGATAGGGGGATGCGTGTGTTTATGAGGAGAGGGGTCAGGAGGACGACGTGAAGAAAGACCTGAGGGTCCTGGTGGACATGAAATTAGACAGCGAGTGTGTGCTTGCAGCCTGGAAGGCCGACAGTGACCTGGGCTGCATCATCAAACGGGTTGCAGAAGGGCAGAGAGGGGATGCTCTGCCTTTATGGGGCCCCATCTGCAGTACAGCGTTGAGATCTGGGGCTCGGGTACGGGAAGGATGCGGAGCTGTTGGAGCGGGTCCGGAGGAGGGCCAGAGGTCTGAGGAAGCTGGGCTCTAGGGAGACCTGGCTGCGGATCCCAGCGTTTGAAGGGAGCTTGGGAGGGGGGTCGCCTATTTCCACGACCTAATGACAGGACAAGGGAGAACGGCTTTAAGCCAAAAGCGGAGACATTCGGGTCAGACGTCAGCAAGAAACGACTCGGAGGGCACCGCTGCCCGG
>VXAB01011168.1:0-70832 GCA_013399175.1 Odontophorus gujanensis
ACAGTTTCTGTCTTTCACAGGCTCCCTGTCCTGTAGTTCCCCTGCATCTTCCTTTCTCCTTTTCTTAAAATGAGAGTGATGTTTCACCCTTATCCAGTCACCGCAGACTTCACCACTCAGACATAATTTTTCAAATACACTGGAGAGCAGCTTGGCAACCATATCAGCCAGTTCTTTCAGAACCCTGAGAAGATACCACATGGTGCCACAAACTTGTACACATTCAGCCTCATGAAGTGTTCTCAGACTAGGTTGGACTTACATTTCTTTTTATTTTTTATGATCAGTTTACCTTATCAAAGAAAGGCTCCACTTTAAGAAACAAGCTTTCATTACACACACACACAGCATGGAGGTGTCTCCTTTTTATTCACAGATTTCCACATTTACAGTGTCCGCAGATACAGACTCCCACCTTTTGTAAAGAGGCACTGCAACACTGCCCAGCACCGTGAGATGCAGCCACGTTCTGCAGACATCAGCACCACACAGCAGTACTGTGGGGCCACACGTAGCGCTGTCCCAGCGCTGCACAGCACTACCGCAGGGCCACACGCAGCCGCTTAGAGATTTCCTCCCGAAAGCGCAGCTGCATGGCTGCCACCTCCTTACGGCTCAGCGCCCTGTCACAGCTCTGGAAGGTCAGCCGGTAGCACACGCTATTCCGTCCTGTCCCTGGTTGCTGGAAACTATCAAGTAAATGGATGCATGCCACTGCTTCACCTGATACCTCTCTAGCAATGGTGTGAAAAGCAACATCATCGAATTGTTCCCCATCAGGAAGCCAAAAGCTGACATCATGCACGTAAGAAGGTGGGTAGAGAGAGAAGCTCTTGAAAAGTCGTAGTTCTCCTGCAGGGAACTGGCGGAGGAAGCGTGCGTCTGATGTCCAGAGCATGCGCCAGTCATCTATGGCACAGATGAGCATGGCCACGAGGTCCAGATTCAGTGAAGCAAAGACAACAACCAAATCACTGCCTGCTGACTCATAAGGAGTTGTCCTTACCACTCCCACACAGAAGCCCTTCTCAGAGGAGTCCCAAGTATCTGTCTTCATGCAAAGGAAAAACTGAATTTTACCAAGCTGAGATTCAAAAGCAGCAAAGTCACTGAGCTCAGCTGTTCCCAAGCTTGTTGCTTCCTGCAGACTGATGCTCAACTTAGAATCAGAAATGCTCTGGTGAAGAGAATGTATGCTGGTTTTAATTTTGTCCACCACCATCTGTATACAGCTGTTCTCTGAACCTCTGCTAACTGCATACACAAAAACCATCTCATGAAATACAGGCATACAGTAAGGAGAGACACGGCACTTCCTGAAAACTGGACCAGAAAAAACATAAAGTGTCCCAGGGACAAAGGCTGCACTTTTTATAATTGCCTGAGCATAAGGCAGAAGGGAAGGTCTAAGATAACACTGTTTTGGAGTTTGACATCTCCCTTGCACATTCTCATCCATGTCCCCATGAAAATCAACATGAAAAAATAAAATTGCATTGGCCCGCCCACTCGCCATTTCTTCAGCACTTGGAGTCTCCTCTGGGCTCAGAAGGACCCAAAAAATGTTCGAGTGACAACCAGCACTGAGGCAACCTTGGAGGAGCAGGGAAAGGCAGTAGTCAATGCTTTGCAGTGGGAAGGCTTGGCTGAGCACTGCAGTGAACTTCTCCTTTATTGTCCGTACAGGATGATTTGAATTTAGCTCTAGGAAACCCCTGCAAAAAAACAAAAAAGCAAATTACAGACACACCAGACAGATTTCCCTGCAATGCCTTCCTCTGATCATAATTTGAGCACAGCAATTTACCCAAAGCCATATTAGATATTAAACTTGCTTCCAGCAACTAGCCAAGTCTTTCACCAGGGGCACAGCAACAGCTGACATGCTGTCAGGATGCTGGGCATGTATCTAGGTTGCAACCAAGTGCTACCTGCTTTTGCTGGTGGAAATGAACGGAGGTTCATCACAAAGCATCACAAAGTTTCCAGTCATCACTGGCATTACCAAGGTATGGAAACAACTTGCATTTTCCTAGCATGTCTCCAAGGCATGCAGCAGGGCAAGTAAGAGCTGAGCACTCTTTATCCTAGCTAGCTATAGTACTGAAGTAGTAGTAGTAGACACCAAGTCAGCTCCTTATTTCTTCCAAAGTACAGTAAAACAGATCAAAGGGTTTAATTATTTGTGTGAGCAAGTATACAGCAGCTTGGCCTCAACCACAAAGTTGCTTTTTCTTCCATAGACCTTTTTTAAGTAGGGCATAACCACAACCAACACAAAGCAGATTTCAAGAAGTAATGGGATAGGAAATTCTGTACAGGGAGAAGGAGGGAAGGTGAGACAGTTCAATTTTATCAAAGACCCATACTGGTGATTCCCACTGAGAGTATGCATCTGTCACTGCCGAACAGATACCAGTTGCGTAACTTACCTGCTAATTTTATCCACAAGTACTCGTGGTACTTGAAAAGAAATTCTTCGGCTTTCCAGTTCTATCTCGCAGATCAGAGGTTTGCAATATAGAGGTGGTGTGCTTCGTGTAAAAATGTGGTTTAAAGCACCCTCTGTACAGAAAAATTTATCTTGACTCCTAGCAATGCACAAAAGCACAGCAAAATCATTGACTGTTTCCTAGATTTAATGTGACATAAGGGTGTGTGACAAAGATAATTCATCTTAACACTAACACAACTTTTGCTGAATCCCTGATCTTGTTAGACAACAAAAATGCAACATTAGCATATCTTTATGGATAGATGGACCAATACTGAAACAATCTGCACAGATAAGTTGTGTGGTCTGCATCTTGCTCTCAGTGACCTGTTCTACCTAGCGCTGCATTTGAACTGCAATTAAATGGTTGCTGGAGGTCCCTGCCAACATCAACCATGCTGTGACTGTCTCCTAATCAGATACACATACCACAGTCCCCACATTGTCTTTAGGCTAAGATTGACCTTTACTCGTCCATTTCAGAATGGACCACTCTGACCTTTAAAATTCTAATATAACCTTATTTTTGGAAAAGTTCTTTCTCAATAAGCTTGCATTTTCTGCTTACAGGCAAAGACAAGCTGCAGCTGTTTTATGGAAAATTAAATAGTATTTCTCTCTCCAACAAACAACACACTGAAAGATCATATTAGTGTGACAGGTATGATGGAAGGACATGTATCTTCTTGGGTTTGTCACACTGTAGGTACCTGTACCCGGTACATTCATAGCCATGGGCAGCCTCTGCTCGGAAAGGATGAACATCACTCAGGATGAAGCCAGCTCCTGCTGCCAACGCCACCACCTGCCAGCTGTTGTGCCACTCTCTCCTGGGCTGATCAGCAGGTGTGCCACCCTGCCCTCTGCAGAGAGCCACACAGACCTCTCCATCCTGCATCAGCACTTCTGCACAGCTGGAAGGGAAGCATGCAACAAGAGGCATTCTGTTGGCACAGTCAGAACTCATGTAACACCTGCAAGGCACTTCTGCAGTGCTCTGAAGCTGTATTGCTCTGCAAGGCTGCAGTGAGATGAGGGTCAGCCTCTGCTCCCACGTAACAGCAACAGCATGAGAGGTGAGGCCTCAAGTTGTATCAGAGAAGGCTTAGGTTGGATATTAGGAAAAACTTCTTCTCCAAAAGTGGTCGGGCAATGGCACAGTCTGCCCAGGGGGGTGAGGAGTCACTGTTCCTGGAGATGTTCAAGAAATGTGGAGATGTGGTACTTAGGGATACAGTTAGTGGGCAATATTGGTGGTAGGTGCATGATTGGAGTATACGACCTTAGCGGTCTATTTCAACCTTCGCAATTCTTTGATCGCAGCAGTCTGTGAGCACAGGACTAACTCTGCTTGACTCACCTATGGAAGAAGCGTGCAAGCAGCTCTCGGTTCTTCACCACCCCAGCCTTCCTCCCACAGTGAGGGAAGTTGAAGTAAATGCAGTCAAATTTTCTTTTTGATGGTAAAAAATAGTCCTTCAGCTTGGTGCAGTCCACAGAAAACAGAACTTCAGCTCCTTCAAAAGTAAACAAAAACCAGGACTCTCATTATGGAGTGTTTTAAATAAAGGCAGCAACTAAAGCTCTCCTTTCAGTATACAAAGGAGGGATGTGAGGAAGAAGGCTAAAGACTCATTAGCAGGGTTTGTTGTGATAGAGAAGGGAAAATGGCTTCAGACTATAAGAGGGGAGATTCAGACTGAATATAAGGAAGGTTTGACACTAAGGGTGGTGTCAACGGTTTAAGGGCTGGTTTGGCCTGGTTCCGTGATGACTGGTGCAGGGGACCCACGGACCCACACCCTGGGAAAGGGGAAGGGGGAAAGGGAAAAGGGGTATGAGCCTAGAAACAAAACAGCGGCAACGATCTGAGTAGAAAAGCTAATTTACTAAATAAGATATCAGAAAGCAAAATAACACAATATAATATAATTGGAATTGAAGCTAATAAATCAAATAAAATAGGCAAAAGGGAGTGTCTGATAAACCAAAGGCCTTACGCTAAATGCTGAAGGTGAGACGGCAGTGAGCACCCACTGCTGAGTCGATACCAAACGAAAGAGAGCATCTCGTGACACACAGTTTTTATCTTTCCCTCTGAGCAGAAATACATAAAAATACAAAGCAACGCAAAGTCCTCTGGGGGACATAGTTCTTCTCTTCTGAGACAGGTATACCCAGAACTATTGATGACCCATGGAGCTGGAGCATTAATGGTAACTCTCAATGCACTACATGATGTTATGATGTGGAATACCAATACCAAAAATCATAAAACCATGACAGGCAGTGAGGTACTTGCACACAGAGGCGGTGCTGCCCCGTCCCTGCACACAGCCAAGGTCAGGCTGGACGGGGCTCTGAGCACTGATGGAGCTGTGGGCGTCCCTGAGCACTGCAGGGATCGGCACCACGCGGCCTTCGGGCGTCCCTTCCGACTTCAACCATTCTGTGATTGGTCCACCCATGCCCTTGCCACCCACGTGTCAGGAAAGCCAGCGAGCCCACGCCCCCCTTGCTCCGCTGCAGAGTTCTGCTAACGGTTCATTCAGTGCTGCTCCGACAGCGGGACGCTCATCCCACCGGACAGACCCACCCCGAGCTGCACACGGTACCCGCGGCGCAGCGCCCACGCACCCCTCTCCCGCAGCCGCCGGATGCTCTCCGCAGCCCGGCGCCGCGCCGCCACCTCTTCCTCTCTCTCGTAGCAGGTGGCCACCACGCGGCCTCCGACGGCCCCGCAGAGCGCGGCGGCGAACGAGAAGTTGCCCTCGCCCAGCAGCAGGACGCAGCGCTCCGCCATCGCTCCTGTCCCCGATGGCCGGCGCGGTGACGCTGCGCTGTGTGTATGCGCCGAGCGGCTCGGGAGGCGGCGGGGAGGGGAGAAAGGGGAGGGGTGTGGCGCGGGGTTCAGAAGGGAAAGGCGGCGCTGGTCCGGCCGTTAGGGCACTGTGGCCTGGGTGAATTAATTCCTCTGTTTCAGAGGTGGATAAGTTACCCCCTGGTTACATACGAAACCGAGAAATTCAGTGTCCTTCTTTATGAAATTAAATGCTCCCTGTATCACCACCATCCACCAAAACAACTCTGTCACATCTAGAATGAATGCGGTCCTCTGCTTGGAGATGGGTAAGGAGCGGTGTCCCTCGGGAGTCAGTGCTGGGACCGGTGCTCTTTAACATCTTCATTGGTGACATCATCAGTGAGATCAAGTGCATCCTCTGCAGTTTGCAGATGACCCCAAGATGTGGGGTGTGGTTGACACCTGAGGTCAGGATGTCATCCTGAGAGGCTCAGACAGGCTGAGCACTGGGCCCAGGGGAACCTCAGGAGGATCAACAAAGCCAAGTGCAAGGTCTGCACCTGGGTCGTGGCAGCCCACACTGTCAGTACAAGCTGGGGATGTAAGGATAGAGCACAGCCCTGCCAAAAAGGACTGGGGGTACTGGTGGCTGGGCATGAGCCAGCAGTGTGCCCTCACAGCACAGAAAGACAACCCAACCCCAGAGCAGTGTGGGCAGCAGGGCAGGGAGCTGCTCCTGCCCCTCTGCTCTGTGCTGTGACACCTCACCTGGAGCACTGCATCCACACGTGGAGTGCTCAGTGTGGAGTGCAGGAGAGTGCAGTGGACCTGAGGAGAGCCACAGAAATGATGCCAGGGATGGAACCCCTCCCTACGAGGACAGGCTGAGAGCTGGGGCTGTGCAGCATGGAGAAGAGAAGGCTGCGGGGAGAGCTGAGAGCGGCCTGTCAGTATCTAAAGGGGCTGTGAGAAGGAGGGGACAGACTTAATTGGGGTCTGTGTGATAGGACAAGGGGAAATGGCTTCAGGCTGAAAGAGGGGAGATTCAGACTAGATATAAGGAAGAAGGTTTGACACTAAGGGCGGTGAGGCACTGGCACAGGTTGCCCAGAGAGGCGGTGCTGCCCCGTCCCTGCACACAGCCAAGGTCAGGCTGGACGGGGCTCTGAGCACTGATGGAGCTGTGGGTGTCCCTGAGCACTGCAGGGAATTGGACTAGATGACCTTCAAGAGTCCCTACCAACTCAAACAATTCTAGGATTGTATGCTTCCATCACAGCTGGAGAAGTGGAGCCCTTGCCTGGTTACCAGGGAAGTGAAGGTGTGACATTCCATGCTGTTACGTGTGGTTTCAGCCTGGACTGCTCACCGCTGAGCTCTGTTCCCAGATCATGTCCACTTCATCTGCTCCTTAAAGCATGCCACAGGCCATGGGGAGGTGTGGATAGAAACTTCCAAGTTCTCCCAGTATAGCTGGAGGTGCACCACCAATGGGAATGATTACTCACACAAAGTCCTTATGGGGAACTGGAATGAAGAGCGCTACGATATCCAGAATATTGCACACCACAAGCCACTTCTTTCCCAAGTATGTGCTGAGCTTTCTTGGATGTAGCAAATCTCAGCTGAGATATTCCTTGGTCAATTACACATACACAAGGCATTATCCATTCCATCAGCTTTGAACAACGTAGAGGTGAGCCTGCCATGAGTAGATTCCCTTCTGCTGCCCTGCTCCAGGTCTTTTCTACTGAATTTTAAAAACACAAAGCCAGAAATAATTTTAAGAATGCATAGCCAATCCCTTTTCTCTGTTGAGCACTCTGCAGTGGTTCCACTGCAGGGCAGAAGCTGTGAGAAATCCTTCATTTCATCTCACCCTTACTCCTTCTAGCAGTGGCCCCAGTCAAACCTTGGCTGTTCTGTGTTTTGCCCTCAGACCAAAAGAAGTCACCCAAGCTTTGTGTCTTACCTCAGACTGACTTGAAAGTAGGGGTGTGACTGTAGGTGCTTTGTTCCTCCTGTAAGGTACAGAATGATGAAATTTTTAGTTTATGTTTGGCTGTGCTAAATATGAAATTTTCTTTCCAGTATGCTCACTGCTTTGAAACAACATACTCTTTGGATTACAACAAGGACAAGCATCAGAGAAGAAGTATGCGTGCAAAACTGAAACAAAATGTTTGTTCTGTAAAAAGGTTAAAGAGGATCTTCTGGATGATATTTGTGCCCAGAGATGATAGACTGATGTTTTCTTGCCATTGAGCTGTATGCCTGCACCATCACAGAACAGGTCTTTCAGGTCTTTCAGGGAGCGGCACTTGCATTTCATGTGTACTTGCCTAGCTGCCCTCATCATGCTTTTTCCAAAGCTTACACTGAAAATTCCCATTTCTTGCTTCTGAGTTTGAGTCTTTGTAGAAAAAATGGACCTGCAGGTGTTGGTCGGCGCTCGGCTGAACAGGAGCCAACAGTGTGCCCAGGTGGCCAAGAAGGCCAACGGCATCCTGGTTGTGTCAGCAGTAGTGCAGCCAGCAGGAGCAGGAGGTGACCGTCCCCTGCACTCAGCTCTGCTGAGGCCGCACCTCAGCGCTGTGTTCAGCGTTGGGCCCCTCACTACAATAGAGACATGGAGGCCCTTGAGCTGTGCAGAGAAGGGAACGGAGCTGTGAGCGGTCTGGAGCACAATGGGGTTTTATGGGGAGCGGCTGAGGGAGCTGGGATTGTTCAGTCTGGAGAAGAGGAGCTCAGGGGAGACCTTATTGCTCTCTACAACTGCCTGACAGGAGGTTGTGGTGAGGTGGGGGTTGGTCTCTTCTCCTAATTAGCAATACGATGAGAAGGGAATGGCCTCAAGTTGTGCCAGGCAAGATTCAGGTTGGACTTTATGAAAAATTTCTTCTCAGAAAGAGTGGTCGGGCACTGTCACAGGCTGCTCAGGGAGGTGGGGGAGCCTTTCTAACCTTTATGATTCTAACAAAACCCTGCTATGTAGAAAAGATTTTGCCCCAGTTACGCTTTTTCTTCTTACTATTTTAGATGTTCTTTCTCAAGTTGGTTTTGTTTCTCCTTTCAGGATTTGAACAAGAACCTCACTGGTTTCCAGGCCACCAGCCTGGGTTGGAACCTCCTTTGTTCAAATCAACTGCCCAGTCCAAAATAGACTACCGGCCTTCATACAACAACTGCTCATGTCCAGCACTCAGAGAAAGAACAAGAAGGATGCAGAAAAAGCAATAGAGATGAAGGGAATCTGCAGACTATGCCTTCAGGATGACAGGAGGCCTGTCTGCTAGAAGTGCTACAAAGATATTCTTCAAGCCAAAACAACCTGTTCTGCATTAAAGCCAAATGTAGCATCTCGTGAAATATACTGTTCCTGCTTTCTCAGCTTCATTGTTTGTAATTAACCTGTGAGTTTCTGCCACAACACACCTTGTCAGGGAAGCTCAACACCTTATCTGGAACAGCTTTTAAAACTAAAACATGGCATTCAAATGGGAATCTGGTCTATTTGACAGTGGTCCCACACCACTGAGTGCTCATTGTTTTCCTTTCACTTAAAGCCATGGAAGAAGGTTGCCTGCTGAGTTCATATGAGATTTTAACTGATCTCTTCTAATTTTTATCTTAGCAGATATAAGGGATGTAGAAAATGGGTCATAGAATCATAGAATCATCAAGGTCAGAAAAACCTCTTAAGATCATCCACTCCAACCATCCTCCTACCACCAACACTGCCCATTATCCATGTCCCTCAGTGCCTCATCTACCCCTTCCTTAAACACCTCCAGGTGACTCCACCACCTCCCTGGACAGCCTGTGCCAATGCCTTATCAGTCATAACTCAGTACGATGACCTTTGCTACAGATCTGTAGCGTATTTTTTTTTTTCTTCTTCTTTTTTTTTTTTTTTAACAGGATTTATAGATAATCCATTCCAGTAATTCAAACTTTCCTTTCTGCTCATATCTCTTTGAAGAGAGATGCTCAGCAGATTCTGACAGATGAGAAGGACTTAGTATTGTTTTCTACTACTCAGTGGTGTTAGCATAAATCAGATGAATACTGTAGACTTCAGATGCTATTTATTGTTTGAAGGGCACAGACAACATAGTTTCAGAGTGATGTGGTTTGCACTATGAGAGCAGGACATTTTTCTCCTCTTTGGATGTATCTGTGCTTACTGCAGCTATGCAGTTGTCATCTGCAACTGCTCCCAAGTGATTGCAGCACTTGAATGCTTCTGTGTAACATGAATCATTCTAGAAATAAAATATACAGTTGTTCCCCTTTTAGTTGTTATCTGACACCCACACTTTGAATGGGTTTCGATTGTCATGATGTTGTACCAGTCTAATCTCCACTGGAAAAACTTTTCTGTTGCTTGTGAAACACCCAGAAACCCTCATGAAACACTGAAAGGGAAGGCTCATGCAGTTAGGTGTTTGCAAAACATTAGAGTAAATGAAGTTACACCAGCAAAGTGTTTTTGAACACTGAGACGAGCTCTCCTAGACACACCTGCCACGCAAGAATGATGCCAGGTTTGTTTCCCTACACAGCAATCTCACTTGGCTTTCTTGAGCCAACACTTCCCTTGTCTCGAGTGCTCCAAACCAAAAAATACAGACTGCTTATTCATGTTTTATTTGTTAGTAAACTTACTCAGCATAAATAAATAAGAGTGGCCATTGAGTACAGCTAGCATCCGATGAGAAGTGCTCCTGAATGGCCCTGGGGTGAGGTTATGTAGCAGCCTACTTCCTCTGGGCTCCTGCAATGGCAGGCTTCTCTTCACGGGTGATAGGAATACTGCGCTCAGGAACATCACTTTGTTTCCTCGGTGCGCTCACTGTCAGAACACCATCCAAAGAGAGCGATGAGGTTATGGTCAGGGGATCCACGTCAGCTGGGATCCTGTACTTCCTGCTGAATTCTCTGGCAATAAAACCATGCTCATCCTTCAAAAGGAGAAGAGAAGGAACAGCCCTGATTAGAAGTGTTCCCTCAGTAACACCTAAACCATGGGCCCTTGGCATAAAGTCTGAGTTCAAAATGCTTCAGCTCCCTAAGGAAAACTTTTCAGAAGGTTAAAGGAGGTTTTATTATGAGATCCTCTTTGTATTTATCTGAGACAGGCAGATGGTGCTAACATTGTACATTCATTCATGGCTAAAATGCAGGAGTTGCAGCTACCTCCAGAGCCAGCAGTCCCTCCTCCTGACAAAATACACAGCTCTGCAGTGAGTTCACCCCAGCTATAGCACTGGATTCATTTCTTAGCAAAAAAAAAAAAAATTGCAGAAGCTATTTCAGAACTACAGGCTTCCAGCATCTATGAGTAATGCTCTATTTTTTGACTGAAAGATCTGGGCTCCCAGCAGCTTTTGGAGGTGATGGGTACTGTGATATAGCTACTTTATCTCTAGGATTTGTTTCCTTCTTGTAATGAGAGGGGGATGGGCAATGCCTGTACCATACAGCCTTGGACATGGCTTTGGGCCTCTCTCTGCCCATTTGCCACAGTGACAGCAAGCAATGGGATGGCTGACAGCAGAGCACAATCTTTTAAGGACTATCAACTGATAAATGGGTATTTTTTCAGGAAGATATAGCCTCTCTTGCTAATGGAACAGGGCAACGCATTGATTCATTGTGCGGTTTAATTATTACAGCTCATTGTTAACGTATTGAATGCCTCTTTGCATTCCTGTCCTCTTCCCAGAAAGAGGGAGGCTCAAAAATGCTATTTTCCAGTTCAGTTCACATTTCATGAAACACCAGCACTAAATCTCCACTCTGCTGCTGCCCAGTCTGGGATCAGCTGGGGGTTTGCAGACAGCATCTTCCATTAGGACTGGCTGATGAAAAATACTGAAAGTGTTTGAGAAGAGCACAGAAGAGGACTGTTCGTCAGCATCCTTGTTTAACCATAGGTGAGGAAGCACACATTGGCTAACAGTGGCACAGCTAAAGCAGAAGTACCTGGCGCTCCTCATGTTTCCCGTGAATTTCTATCATGTCCCCAAGCACCTTCACTTTTAGCTCCTCAGGGGAGAAATGCTTCACATCAAGATTTACAGAAAATTTGTCCTTCTCCAGTCTCATCTGTAAAAAAAAGAGATGACTTCAGGCAAAGGTTTCAGCTTCATCAGGCTCTCGGCATGCAGCAGGCCATGCTCATGCTGGGCTCTCCACAAACACAGTCTGACCTTCTGCATTCAGTCCTGCCTGTTCCATTCATGCCCGACCACTACAGCACATAAAACGTGATGCCTTCTCTCAGTATAAACTTAGGATAAACATTTTCTGGGGGATAAGGAAGAGATTCTCTCTGTCTAAATTTGTTAAAACTGACTCTTCTTCTATGTAATTTTTTCTAAGGTGTCTGAAGATTTCCAGTCCCTGTGACTGGATTTCGCTAAGTCTTTCTGGAAAAAGAAACAGAGTGTGCAGCTGACTACAGGTCATCTGTGTCACTCTTTGTAAACAAAAATAGCAGCACTACCAGCTCACCTCTCTTATCTGAGCAGCAGGGTTACTGCGGAAACTTTGAGTCACCTGCCTCATTACCTTCCATTTTGCACTTTGTTGCCTCCAGCAAATGCTGCTTTTTGCTGGCTCCTGAGGTTGAATTTGCACTTCCGGCCTGTCTTGGGTAAGTCACTGGGACTTGGCAATGCAGGCTGGCTGTCTGCAGTCACAGTCAGGGAACACACAAGCCTCCTGCAGCTCTATTCTGTGACATGGAGGCAGCTTCCATGCCACTGAGCAATGTCATCTGAGCTGCATGCCTCATGGCTCAGCCCCTGAAGCAAGCAGATGTCCATTTGAAGATCCTCCCGTCCCATATCTCTCTGAAAACACTGCTCTGCCTGGCAGAGATGCTTTAGCTTGGGCCTCTTTCTACTCAGCAGCTGGGGTCTCCCACACTGCCTGGTACAGGGGTCCCACTGCCTCTCTGCTTCTCAGGAGAAAGCAGAATAGAAAATTTTGGGGGCAGACAGGGAAATTAGGCTTCCTCCTTTTTTCTGCCAGCTCCTACAGTCACTCACAGCACATACAGAGTTTGATTTGTGTCTGTGCCCATGGCTGTGGCAATATTTGCTCTCAGTTACAAGTGATTAGCAGAGAGTGCAGAGGTCCTTGCCTAACACAGAGGAACCGAGGCAAGAACTCAGCACGCTTTTCCCCAGGCTTTTCCTGTTAACCACCTACAAGCAGCATCCCAGCTCTCCTGGGTCCCCAGCTCCAGACCCATCAGGATGTGCACCCAGCGATAACAAAGAGCAGTAAGCAGGGCAGATTACCTCTGAGAGTCCGGTCTCCAGCCAACTGGGCATCCGAAAGAAGGGGGATCTCATCAGGAAGGGGCTGAGGCTGGGGAAGGCAGGGAGCAGCTCTGATTCCTGCAGGTGCTCTCCAAATATCTGATCAAAGATACGGCTTGGTGTCAGCCAAGAAAACAGAGGTCTGCGGATCAGGGGGTTGTGAATGGTGATATCCATCGAAGCGCAATGGAGAAGCCAAGCAAACAACTGCTGCAGTGCTGTGCCCAGCACAGGGAGCAGCTTTATACCCGTGTGGCTGGCGGGGCCTCTCCCCCCGAGGCCTCCCAAATAGTGGTGTCAGGGATTTTATTGTCCCAATCCAGAACTGGTCCCTTCAGCAGTGCCCAGGAGTGTCTGGGGGTTTGAACAGACTGCTAAGTAGGAGGGGGAAGGGGAGAAGACAAGGAGACTAATAGGGCAGCAAGAAGCCAAGCCACCCAGCCGCCCGCCCTGCGCCCCACGTGCTGTTTATCTGCTGAGTCCCAGGCAGGCTTGGCGGATGTTCCTAGCTGCTTTGGATGCCAGCAGGATCAATGCAGCTCCTATCTTTGGCTCACATGGAAAAGGACAAGGGGCTGTTGTTACCAGTGAGAGCACCAAGGCTGCAGCTCCCCACTGCACCCACACACCTAGGATGGACTCTGCTTTCCCTTAAAGCGAAGGAGGCACCAGGCCTTAGTGGGAGGGCAGCATGGACCCAAGAGGTCTGTGCTGAGGTACTCTGGTTTGCAGCTCTGCAGCCTGGAGTGCACTCTGCCTGAGTGCCTGCTGGTGTGTGCACACTAAGGATGGTTTCCACAGGGCATCAGCTGACACCTCTTGCCCTTTGCCCACTAGAGAAACCACTCTGCTGGAGAAAGCAGAAGAGCCCAGCACTCTGCAAGCAGAGATAAAGCAGGCACACAGCAGGCCTGCAGAGCTGCACTGCTACTTTCCTTCTCTGGGATGCAAACTGCCTTGTGCCCTGAAGCAATTAGTTCAGATCGTGAGGCTGGGTTCAGCCCAGCAACTGTCCTTACAAGACAAGAGTTCTGAGGACCTGCAACTTACATACAGACTTCTGGATTAAGGGCACATCATTCTCACTGCTAGCACCACCAGTGCCCTGCAAAAGGACCTTCCTATCCACTTTCCTGCAAGAACAGGGAGTAGAATTCATCCTCTGCAGAAGCCCCAGCCATAAATACTTCATCCATTTCCATATTATGTCAACAGTAGTGCACTTGCGCTCTCACACTGCAGAGACATGGATTCACAGAAATCTCTGGTTTCAGAAGATGAGGAGCTTAACTGGGTACTAACTCCCAGTTCAATAAAAGTGGATCTAGGCCAGCTTCAGACCCTGTGTGACTTCTGGCACAAACATTCCTCTGGTCACAATGCACAGCACTGAGGCCCTGGCCAAGGCACAGCCTACACAGCTGGCTCACAGCAGCACAGTTCTGAAGTGTCAGCACTGGGATCTGCATCCTGCTCAGTGTCGCTTAGCAATTTGCAGCACCTTACCACTCCCAGGAATAAAAGGCTCAGCTTCTGGGGAAAACAAATCCCTTTCTGTGGGACTGATCTGAGCGCTAAGCTCATAGCACTGACTTTGCATGACTGCACACAACCTGACCAAGCACCAGCCACCATTCGGCATTGCCGCATTCCAGGTGGAGTTGGCAGGGGCAGTGCTTGGGGCCCTGTCCCAGTCTCCTGTCCCCTGTCCAAGGTGGGGAATCAGGGGGTGCAGGATTGCACCCTGCCAGCAGGCAGAGGCTGCAGCTCTACAGGAATGCAATTAGGAGCTTCCCTCGTCACCCTGGCAAGGCAGCTCGGGGCCTGTGTGCACAGCTATTTTGGTCCGTCTTTTTATCACATACTCCTCCCTGTGGAATTCACCCAACTAAAACCTTGCAATCTGCAGCCTTTGCTCTCAGAGGCAGCAAGCGCTTGGACAGGCCTCTTCTTCAGCTCGCCATGGCTGCGCGGACAGTGCCCCATGCCTACCCCATGAGTTCAGAGTACGAGTTTGCCAACCCCAGCAAGATCTACGACCAGAACTTTGGAGAAGGTAAGCAGGGAGATGGAACCCCTGACAGCTCTCTGTCTTCTTGTGTGGGAGGCTGGCAGAGTCCCTCTGGAGTGGTGCTCCTGGAGCCAAGGAAGCCCAGGCATGGGAACTCAGGCAAAACCAGGAAGAGGTAGCCAAGGCACAGCCAGGGGCTCTCTCTTTAGGTCCATCTCCTCCTTCCATGCCCAGTGCTGGCTCCCCTGTCCCTCCCTTGTGCCCCAGTGGTCTGGGGGATGGTCTTGTTCATGCACATGCTCTGCAGCATGGAGCAAAGCGCTGCCCCCTCAGGCCCTCCACCTCACGCACACCCCACAGAGGCTGGGGCTGTGCCGGACATGTCCTAGTGCATATCTTCATTGCCAGGGGAAGCTATGCCCTGCTTATGGGAGAGGTGAGCCAGCAGTGCTCCCACCTTTCTCACAACAGGACAGGGGGAGTTTAGAAAACTACTGCCAGGAGGGGGGGTAGATTTTGTAGCTGGGGACAGTGGAGAAAAGCTGAGCTGGGGTGGTCAAGCACAAAGCCCGGCAACGGCTGGCAGAGAGGAAGGAATGTGGGCAGCAGCAGAACCATTCAGCAATGGCAAAACAGCGTGAAAAGGCAAAAAGCTCCAAGGAAAGCCCTCCGGACAATGGCAAACAAAAGGCCTTTAGTTCTTCAGGGCAGTGTCTTCACCATCAGCATTTTCCATGGCTAGCCCCAGCCATGGGCTTTGTGTTGCTGAGCACCCAATGCACCCACGAGAGCACCCAGCAGATGCCCTAGCTGGATGACAGCCTTCAGCAGATGAGCATCTGGTACTGAGTGTGCATTTTGGAGGTGAAGGGTAGGAAATGGCAGAGCCTCTGTCCCTGTTGCACAGCTGATGCAGCAGCAAAATCAAGGTGTTTGCAAAATCCAGCCTCCCTGCTAAACATCCTTCTACACTCCCATCCCTGGGAAACCCCATGTTTCCCACTGGATCTCATTTCTAGGTGTGTCCCCATGCGAGATTTTAGCCCCTGCCTTGTACCATGGCTACTACATCAGGCCTCGGATCAACAAGCAGCTGGATCGAGGCACCTCTGAGGTCAGCCTCAATGACCACAAGTACCAAGTGTTCCTGGATGTCTGCCACTTCCTGCCCGATGAGCTGACAGTGCGCACTGTGGACAACCTGCTGGAGGTGGTGGGGCAGCACCCCCAGAGGGCTGACCGCCACGGATTCATCTCCCGAGAGTTCACCAGAACGTACATCCTGCCACTGGACGTCGACCCCTTGCTGATGAGAGCCACCCTTTCCCACGATGGCATCCTAAGCATTGTGGCACCTCGAACAGGAAAGGAGGTGAAGGCCAGGATCATCGAAGTGAAGATAATCCAGGAGCAGATGGTGGGGCAGGAAGAACTGTCCAAGGGAGGAAAAGAAGAATCCTAAAGGCCCCAAAGCTCGGCATGAACAGGGAGGGAGGGAGGACAGGGAGGAAAGTCACTTTGCTAGGCCCCTATTTCCCACCATCAGCGCTTAGCAGGGCTGGGATGCAGCCATGCATATGCCAGACTTCTGCTTCTTAAGGCTGATGGTCAGAAGAAGGGGCTTGGAACTGAAAAAAGAGGGGGACTAAAGTGTTCACAGGACAGACTCTAATGCAAGTCTTCCCCTGAGTGCCCATCGAGCACCATGCTCTTCCCTCATCCCACATTGCAAGGACTGCTCTCACCCAGTGCTCCAAGGCTTTGCACCTGCCCAGGCAATCCCAGTGCCTTCCTGGTGGCTGGGCATTGTGAGTTGCAATGCTGTTAAGTACTCACAGCCCTCAGGTGGAAAGAAGAATAAATCTGCCTTCAAGCTTCTCATCTGCCTTGGACTCAACTGCTCCTGGCCACACTACTCTGCAGCAGGAAGGATGAATGATGCCTTGGTGGCTCAGGTTGCAAGGAGCAGAGCAGTGGAGAGTTCATGCTGAGCTTATCTGGAGAAAAGTCCCATAAATGAGAGCTCTGTCCCTTTTGCAGATATGGTGTTGCTACCAGCTACATGAGAAACGTCTTCACAGCCCTGTGACGTGGGGCCAGGGATCAGGTGTGTTGCTGTCAGCGGCAGCTGCTGCCGGGTTGGCCCCAGGGTTCAGCATGTGTCAGGCACAATCCTTGTCTGTGCCAATTAAAGCAGCCAGAATGCTGTGTCACCAGCCAAATATGGGGGCCCTGGCACAGCTCAGTGCAACACTCCTATGAGAGAGAAAAGCTCCAAGATCCCCGTGGACAAGCCTCTTCCTGCCAGGATGTGGCTGCAGTCTTCTACACTCTGTGAGGAAGGAGGGCCAGTGAATACTTCAGATGATGCCAAAATAAAGATCAGCTTTACAACAGGTTATGTCTACATTATTAGTAATAATTCTAGAATAATCCTGTTTGTGACAACCAGTCACCTGCCTGTAATGGCAAGAACTGACTGGTCCATCAGGAGTGGACTGCCCCAGTGTGTACAGCCCCCAATGCAATCTGCACCTTGGAACCACACACCTCATCCCATTCTCAGCATCCACCCAAGCCCTGCAGCAATCCTGTGCGACCTGGTGTAGGGAACCTGCTTTGGCAGAGGGGTTGGACTCGATGATCTCTTGAGGTCCCTTCCAACCCCTATGATTCTATGATTCTGTGATTCAGTCAGGGGGCTTGGGCTGGGTCTATACAGGGCACGGGTCCTAAGAGAAAAGTGCCTCCAGCAGTTCAGAGCTCTCTTTGCAGTAACGCCAGCTTGCCTTGCACACGTATCTATCACAGTGTGCTCCCAGTCTGTGACACACTGTAGTGCAAACACACAGCAATACAACCATTACACAGTTCCCTCTCTTAAGAGCCCTGTCCGTGCTCTTCAGCAAGTTCACTCCCCACGCTGTGCCAGGCTCGCAGCCTGTCACCCAGACACGCCGAGGGCAGCTGTCGGGGGGGCTGGCACTGCCTGGTACCACCTAGGGCTGCGCCCGACGCTCGCTGCTGGAACCGGCCGGCTGCCGTCCTGCCGATGGACCGCAGGGGAATGTGGAACGGCAGCCAAGGGCTCCCCGGCTCTGCCAATGTTTTCAGTGCCTTTCTGTTTGTCCAGCGGAGCTCAAAGCAGCAGCTCCAGCGTTTGTGTTTTCGGCTGATGGGAAAAGGCTCCTAGCCTCTTTGTTGTTTCTCTCCACAAAGCAATGTAGTTATCCCAGAAAGCAAAACAGTGGCTCACTGAATCAACAGTGTCTGCAGCAAATCCTGAGACACAGAGTCTGCGGTTTCCCAAGGGTATGCAGACTTCTGAGACCCCCTGGACCGTGCAGCAGCCTGAGAACTGGTCCTGCTGGGACCAGGGCTGAAGCCCACCAGCCTGCAACGGTCAGGCCTGGGCTGCAGGGCTCTGTGCGGGAGCCCAGCCGCACAGGGCAGGAGATTCAGATCAAGTCTCAGTGCAGCTCCCCGAGGAGAGTAGCTGTGCCAGTGGCCGACCCACGGTATACCTCTCCCCCTCGCGCCGCTTCTGGGAAGCCCCAAGCTTTACTCTGTGCTCGGGCAGACAAGCGCTGCCAGGTGCCTGGTAGCAGGGCCGCCCCCTCTCAGCCCACCAGCAGGGAGAATCAGAGCTCCCCCAGCTGTCCGCACATCCTTTGGAGTGTTCAGACCCGCGCAAAGATGCCAAATCCGCGGGGGCACAGTGTCTTTTCTGGGGCAACATCAACGCAGTACCTTTTGATATTGAGTATCAGCTCAACAAACAGATGTGTTCTATGAACCTGCTTCCACTTCTGCTGGGCCACTGCCTCCCTCGCACGAGATTCACCCCCTTCCCCAGGTGATGCCACGCATTGTCCAGGCATCCCACTTCACACGCATGAACAGAACTGACAGCTCCTGTTTCTCCCCAAGCTCCCGCTTTAGAGCTTCTCTTGCATAGCAGCACCTGAATGTCTCCTGCACCCTTGCCCTCCTGGCATGCCAGGAGCGGGGCAGCAGAAGGCAGAATTCCAAGCCCAGGCCTGGCCCCGGGGGCGAGCACCTGTTCCCCCCAACCCCGGGCAGCCGGTGGCAGCCCCCCGGTAGATGGCACGCACGGGCCCGGCGCGGCGGCGAGAAATCTGATCCTGCAGACACTCCCTTGGAATAGCTAGGGGCCGAGCGGGGAACCAGGAAATACAAGCCGTGCCCGTGCAGACAAGGCTCCGGTTTCATGGAGGAAGGAGCGACATGGGCAACCGCTGCAGCTGCGGACGCCCGTGGTGAGTACGGCGGCGGGGCGAGGGGCGGCGGACACAGCCAAACTCGGGCAGCGCTCAGCGGCCCCGGGGCTGCACCTCACACGTGCCCGGGGCGGGGCGGACCGGAGCGGGGGCTCGCTTCGTCGGGGCTATAGCTTGGTTCTGCGAGGATCGAGTTGAAATCCCTACAAGCGCCTCAGCGGAGGTAAAACCTCCAGGCTGTGGCACTGCCCCGCAGGGCAGCGGCCCTGGCACCAGCCCTGCAGCCCCTCTGCTCCCCCAGCCCCTCTGCCCGGGTCGCGCCGTTCAGATGCTGTCAGGCTCCCGAGAAGGGAGGGGCGGCTCAGTCCCCGCTCTCACGCTATGCCGGCCCCTGCGCACGGGATGGGGGCACGAGGAGCATCACTCAGTGCCGAAAGGGAACACAGTGCTGAGAGCGGTGCACAGGGACAGCTGTGGGTGTCGGGTTAAGCGCAGGAGACGTTCTCTCCAACACTGCCATTTGCTCAAGTAGTAGAAAATTATCAGTGCTTTTTAATCATTAAGAGGCACGGCATCATCTAGCAGCTGGAACCGAAGAGGGGGTCAGCACACTCAGGAATAGGAACTGCAGATGGAAGGGGGTAAGCTGGTTCTTGACATCTCCTTGTTTTCCACTAATGCCTTATGTCAGGGGTTAAACAAGGTGCCCAGGGCATGCTTTTCATGGCTGCAGTGAACAAGAGCAGGCCCCTCAGAGCACAAACAGCATCATCAGCACACACTGTGTGGCAGTCCTCGGTCTGAGCAATGCCAGGCCACGTACAAACTCCTCTATCACTTAAAGGAAGCCTAAGCCCAGGTTGGGTGGTCACTTGCTCAGTCAGGGCTGAGCAGGAGAGCAGTGTGGTGGCTGCCTGGCTGTGGCTGGCTTCTCAGGGTCAACACCAACTTCTGCTGTCCCAAGACTGCAGGACCAAGACTGCTGTGTCCTCCTGGACTTTATTCCCGAATGGAGAGTTAGAAGCTGGGGTGGTGTTTCTGCTGGTGGTGTCACCACTGTCTTTCTGCTCCCCTCTGGCAGTAGAGGACGAAGCTCTGGCCCAAGATCCTTTTGCCCCAGCCACCCTTTAGAGACTTACATGGTAACTTCTGCCCCATGTAGGGTCTGAAGCAGAGGTCTCCCAGGAGCTTCTCACTGTGTCCTGCAAAGGAAAGCACCTAGCTGAGGAAGGGCCTCAGGCTTGCAAGCTTCTCTATGATGCACAGGCTTTGAACAGACAAGTAAGGAGAGTGGAAGGTAAATTAGTATGTGCTGTAGGTTATGTGTCTTGTGGGACATACAAAGAGCACTGTGACCAAGCTCAGACTGTGCACTGCAGAGGCTTGTATGATTCATGGCTTTGCCTTGGTGACAGAAGAAAAAAGATGCTGCTTAATTTTAGTTCAGGTGTTTCTGGGCACTAGTAATGCTTTTATTTCTGGGTATTTGCTCAGTGTTAGCAAAGAGCTGGGTTTCCTAACTTATGCTGAAACTTACAAAAGGGAAGGTAGGTACCTGCCTTCTGTAAGGGAGGAAAAGGGAGGAAGTTCCTAAAGTCTTAAGAAAATCCATTCCAGCAAACTCTTTCACATCAGGACGCTGTTAGTGAAGGAAGGAGTGCCCTGGGGTCTGGGTGTCTGTAAATTCAGCTCTGGGCAGGATTCTCACCTCGTTGTGCATGGGCAGCAAAGGATGCCAGAATTTGGGACCCAGTGTGAAGCAGAAATTAGGTTGATAATGACATGGAGAAAGGAGAAGCAGCAGTGCAGGAGCAGGAATGCATGCTGTCATGCAGAATACAACATGCACCCAGCAGGCTGTGAGTTAATTACAATTCGTCTGACCTGGTTTTGAGAAGAAGAGAGGAGAGGTTTGGCTCACTCCTTTCCCTTGCCATGTCCATTCTAATTACTGCAGATCTGAGGAAGGGAGATACTGTCTCTTGCCTGGCTGTGATTAGCTTGCAGACAGCCTCAGAACAGCTCCAGACTGCGTGCTAGCTGCTAATGCTCACTCTGCAAAGAAAGACAATCAAAACAAGCCAAGGCAGCTGGGAAAGCTGGGGCTGGAATCTGCCTCCCAGCAAAGAGACTTTGGACCCTGCTGATTTCACTTTGCATAGTGCTATTTTAATTACAGCACACAACCTGCCTGCAAAGATGCAAAGAGCTCCAGCACAAAGCCAGGCAGGGAGGGCCCCAGAGACCCTGCGGGCTCACTGAGATAGCGGAAGGGGATCTGCAGGTGGGAACCACACCACGACAAACCCATAAGAAGCAGAGCTGGATCCTTTTGTACAGATACAGCCCTTGCCTTCCCCAGAGCTACCCTTGACTTCCCAGCTCCTGGTTAATCATTACCAGCTGTTTTGAAGGTCTCCTGGTTCTTTGCCATTCCTTTTCTCCCTTTGCCATTAGAACACCAGAGCCATTACCACGCACCAAGCCCCACTCTGTAACTGCCTCTATAAGCTGTGCCTAGGCACCACTTTGCTCCTATTTGTAGCAGATCTGTCCAGCAAATGCAGGATGTGCTATGTGCCTTAGGTGATCTCTGAGAGCTCTCTAGCCCCCTTCAAAGCACTGCCTGCTCACATTCAGCTGCAGGCCCTGTTAGGTGCATGTGTGTGCACAGGAGCAGCTGCACCAGGGCAAGCACCTGCTCTCTTCCAGCCATACAAGCATTCTGCAAGGATAACATTTGCTTCGTGCTTCAAGGATAACATTTGTCTCATGCATCTGGCTCAGAATGTGACATGTCTCTGCTCTGGCCATGCTGCCTGGCCAGTACCAGCCTGTGGGAGCTCAATCTGTAGCTCTGCTGTTGCAGCTGGAATGAATTTGGCTCCTGTTTGTGCCATGGCTGGGACATGGTTGTCTCTGTCTGGACACACAGATTTGTGTTTGGCTTGGTTCATATAAAGTGCACAGCTTGTTTGGTTTAGTGGTGTGTAAGTGGAAAACTGTGATCAGGAAAAACACAGTCTGAAATATTAAGTTAGCACTTCGGCTGTGCACAGCTGCTCAGTGGGCAAGGAAGCCAAAGCATGGGCACAGGGCTGTCAGAGCATCTGGTTTTAAGAGAAATGTTTCATCTCAGTATCCTGTAACCATACAGCTGTGGAAACGTGTGTGTGGCACATAGTAGAGGAATCATAGAATAGGGAAGTGCACGCCTACATCTCCTCCCTGGAACTTCTCCCTGCAAAATTTGCTCACATTCAGAAGGTGCCTTATTCCCTCAGCAGTGCTGGAACCTGCACAGATGCTCACAAAACTCCCAGCAGACCCTGGCAGTCCCAGGCACCCATACAGCAGAGGTTGGATTGGGAGGGGGGCAGGCTTTTGGATCTTCCTGCACATATGCAGAACCTTGGGGTGTGCTTTCTGAGTTTACATGTGATGAAAACATATGCTGAAGCTTCTTCAGGCTGACATCTCTCTTTGATTCCAGGAACTGTCCCTCACTTTTTAAAAGAAAGAAGGAAAAGCAAGGTAAGGATTTGTGAAGGTGCTCTAGAGTATAAGAACAGGGAGGGTAAATCAGCCCCTGGATAGCTGGCATTTATCAGCACTGGCTGCAGATGGATCCCTCAACTGAGGTCCTCTCCCAAACTCTTCCATACTTGACCTTTCTCAAGAGAAGTCTGATAGAGGCAAGAGGCAAAATTTCATTAAAATGTAAAACAAGGGGGGTTATATGCCATGGAACTTGGCAAGAGGATGGAAATGGGCTTTATTGGAATCTCTAAAATGCTGGCGTTGTGCACCAAAAAGTGTGTAAGTACCCTGTCATGCAGCACAGCAGGAACTGCATCGAACTCCCATAAGAGCTGTGAACATTCCTCTGACATCAGTGCCTAGAATAAAGCAGGGAGGAACTAAGTAGCCCATTTGTGTCCTGTGGCCTTTGGACCATGCTGGGCAAAACATGTTTGCAGGCAGCAGTGGAAATAACTAAGTTAAAACTGGATCTGACTTCTCCAAAGGGCTGACAAGGAGGCTCTCTGTGCTCTGTACATCCTTCTAGGTTCTGCCAAGAACACTGCGGTCCACAGCATGTTGTCATCCCAGGAAACCTTATTTTTTCCAAAGAAACAAGCCCAGGCTTTCTTCTCAGAGGCGGGCCTCAAAGACAGCATGAAGGCTAAGGATGTCAGATGGGGTGGAAATTTGATTTGTGTCCAGGGGAGAGAGCGTGTGTGCCAGATGCTGCTTTTTGGAACTCAAAGCTGAAACAATAAACAGTTGTGTTAACCTGATCTGCTGGTGTCTCTTTTCAGAAACCAGTGTGAGACATGAGAGCCAACAGCATCAGCCTGGCAGGAAGGTAAACAGCTTCACGGGGTTGTGTTCTGACTGGATACTGGCAAAACAGAGTTGACCTTCGCTTGCTAGCCTAGATGAGCAGACGTGAGCAGTTCATTCAGAGCCGAGACGTCTCATCCAGTATAGGCTGGGAGGGCTGTGGGAGCGTTGTGCACTGCTGCACAGTGATACAGGCCCACTGCTTTTCCACTGAAGTGCTGAGGAAGCCGTAGGATGATGCTTGTCTCTGAACCTGAGGTGTCAGCGGGCTGGGTGGTGCAGGGGCAGCCTGTAGGGCATGCAGGTGCTGCAGCAGCTTGGTTGTGACCATCTTGAGCTCTTTTCTTCCCAAAGGCTCCAGCATATGAAAATGTCACAGAGTTTCCAGTCTACGCCACCGTGAATAAGCCCAAGAACACCAAGCAGGATGACAGCATTCATTATGCAGACATCCAGGTGTTCACCAAGGTGCGGGAGCGCTCTGCAGAAGAAGTGAAGAACTTACAAATGCGGAATGCCACTGAGTATGCCACCCTCAACTTCCCCCCGCCCAGGCTGAAATATGACAGCAAGAATGGGACTTTGGTTTAAAAACCCTGCCTCTTTCAGCATTTAGAGGATTTCACAAACGTAGAGATGCTGCAGACTCAGGCTAACCTCATGGACGTGTCAAGCCTGCCTGCAGAACAGAGAGGCTGTTTTCCACCTGCACAAAGACACAGATGCATTTACTCTCACGTGAGGAGGAGTCATCTCTGGTTCTGCTGGCTAAAAACCAACTTGTTTCCCTTGGTTCTGCACAGTTCTGTGTGGGAATGCAGCATAGAGGTTTCCATTCTGGGGCAAGGAAGACGTTGCCATGGGATTTTATGTCAATATTAAGAACAGAATGTGGTTGATACCAGGAGGAAATGGCATGGGAGTTCTAGCGGTAACTGCCATAAGGTCCTCCTCCGGTACGAGTCACTGCACACTGCAGTGATGCACATCATCTATCTTACTTTCTCAAAAATCAGTGTTTTCCCACCATGCACAGCACACTGAGACCAAGGCCAGAAATGCAGAATTGGCTGAGAACTATTCCTTCCACTGAAGGGCGGTACCAGTATACATTCTTACCCCAACATGTACAGAAGTGAGCAGTGAGCTCTTCTCTCTGAAAATGAAAGAAAGAAAACCTGCAGCTTATCTGAAAGGCAGCCACTTAAAGCCACTGCCTATATCTAGGGTAGTTACCCAGCCCTTGGGCTGCAGTAGCTGTTCACATGCCTGAGACACTGTGAATGAATCCTGGCTTTGCACTTTTTCTCCTTTAATTTTTTTATTTTTTGTTGTCAGCCTTAGTATAAAACCCTGCAACACAGAGCACATGCCATGCAGTGTCTTCAGCTAATCCTCCCGAAGACACTTTTACGGATTTACTTATGGGTTTAAGATAGTGTTAGCAATGCAGGACAGCAACTATCCAACATTTTCTAGCATGGGACTGCATCTCACCGTTATGGCATTGGCAGCTGATCAGGGCTCCCAAGCAGTATCCTTGCACCCCATGTCTGTAGTTGGCACATTTTGTTCCTAAGTAATGGTCTGCACAGTCAAGCACAGGTCATGAAGCAACCTGTTAATTGCCAGTGTTGAAAAAGGGACATCCTGGTACCTTTTATAAATGTGCAAGGTTTTGTGTACGATGGCTTATCTAAATGTAAAAAGAAAATCACAAGGGAGTTCCTGATTGTAACAAAAAATAAAGCTGGTACAGGTACTGTATGCTAAGATGGAAGCACTGTGAGGACCAATCCTACCATTTTTTTACCTGAATGGGTCTTTTTGCCCATGCTATCCAACAGACCTCAGAGGGGCTATTACAAGGCCAGACCAAGGTTTGCAAACAGCCCTTTTTAAATAACAAATGGAGACAGTCGATTTTTGTACCTGAACGGGATTTTTTTTTGTAATTTTTTTTGCCCACGCTATTGAGCTGAGCTCAGCTGAGCTATTGGAAGGCCTGCAGCGTAAGGCATAGAGTCATTTCTATTGGAAAACACCACTGAGATCCTCAAGTCCAACNGGCAGCGGCGACGCGCGCGGGCCGGGCGCAGGTAGGGTTGCAGGGAGCGGGTTTGAATCTCACCCGGGGCCCCGTTCTCCCTGCGCACCCCTTCCCCAAGGTTCCGCAGCCTCCGGGCCCCCTTCTGCCCTCTGGGGTCCCGCTCTTTCCCCGGCTCCGGATGCCCGGCCTGTCAGCACCCGGCCTGCTGTCCTGCCCGGTGCCGGCATCTGTCCGTCTTTCTGTTTTAAATTAGCAATTCCCGCCGCCGCGTTGGCAGTGCTGCTTTGGGTTCCTCCTCCAGAAGCGGAGGAGATAGTTAGCTCCCATGTGTACTATAAGCCAACGTCACCGGGAATCTTTTATACGCGTTCTGAAGGAATTCTGTCCACCGTGTTCGCTTTTCATGTGGAAGAAAATAAAAAATGTATAACTTTCCATAAGTCCATGGATGGTAAAACTTAAATGTATTTTTCTACTTTTTTCTGCCTTTCTACAGAAGGCAGCAACTTCCATTCTCTGCCCCGGGTGTATCCAGGCACTGCATTGTTGAGGCTGTTTTGTCCCTTTGTGTTTGATGCCTTTGCTTCTTCCCCTCAGGGCTCAGGAAAGAAGGCGTGCTGTGCTGTGCTGTGCTGTNTCCCATCGCACTGTGCCCAGTGCACATCCCTCAGTGCCACCTCTGTGGGTGTGGAGCAGCCCGTGACATGACCCAGCACTCCCTGAGCATCCTGCTGAAGTACAGCGTATCCTGGAGGTGATCAGTGCCCTCAATTAAGAATGGCTGTAGGGATTCCGCTTGATTTCCAGGCCCCAGATAAGAAGTGAATGTTGCACGTTAAATTTTTTTTCCTAAGAGCCTTGTTTTCGCACTGATTAACACTCCAGCAGCCTGTCTTCTCTGTTTCCCAAGATTGGCCTGCGTAGGGGTCAAATGAACGTGAATATATCGAACGCTCCTTGAACATTAAAGATCAGATTTTTGACTTCAGCCGATGAACTGCCGCTCTCTTCCCGCGCCCCGCCCTGAGGGGAGGACGCACGTCCCGCCTTCCCGNGCTGTGCTGTGCTGCTGCCGCGTTCCTGCTGTGCTGAGCTGCACTGTGGCTCCTGGCATGGGAACGCCGCTGGGCACAAGGCCCCGTCACCCACCACAGCCTGCTACAGTGTCTGTGAGTGTCCAAGTTGCGTGTGAGCGCTGTCGCTGGGTGCTTTGTGGGGAGGTCAGGAGGGAGCACTTCGTGAGCTGTGTTTTGAATCGTAGAATCACAGAATGGCTTGGGTTGGAAAGGCCCTGAAAGATCATCTAGTCCCAACTCTCCTGCCATGGGCAGGGATGCTGAGCACTACTTCAAGAACCAGCTCAGGCTGCCAGAGCCTCATCCAGCCTGGCCTTGAATGCCTCCATGGCGCACCTACAGCTCTCTTCAGGCAGCCTGCACCAGTGCCTCACTGCCCTCCCTGTGAAAAACTTCCTCTGCCATCTAATCTAAATCTCCCTCCTTTTGTGTAAAACCATACCCTCTTGTCCTATCACACCCATGTAAAAAGTTGATCTCTCTTTATATACTTGAAGTCTGCAATGAGGTCTCCCCAGAGCCTTCTCTTTTCCAGACTGAACAAGCTAAGCTCCCTCAGCCTGTCTTTGTAAGGCAGGCACTCCAGCCCTCTGATCATCCCCGTGGCGCTGTACCCTTTCCAAAAGCTCTACATCATTCCTGTCTTGGGGACAGTATTCCAGATGGGACCATACAAAGGGCAGAGTAGAGGGGAACAATAACCACTTTGCCCTGCTGGCCATTCCTCTTTTGATACAGCCCAGGACACAGGCACACCTCACACATGAGGCTCGCTCATGTTAAGTTCTTCATCTGCCAGGACTCTTGAGAGTCCTTTTGCACAGGGCTACTTTGAAGGAGTTCTTCTCCCAGTCTTGTATGCATATCTGGGATTGTCCCGACCCAGGTGCAACTCTTTGCACTTGGCCTTGCTGAACGTCGTTAGGTTTACATGGGCCCACGTTTAAAGTCTGTCAAAGTCACTCTGGATGTCATCCCTTATTTCTGTTGTATCAATTCCACCGCACAGCTTGGTGTCTTCCAAGGCGCTTTGTCCTGCACCTTGCCCAGGATTCAGCATAACGGTTATGCTGAAAGCAGCCAGGAGAGGGCAATGCTGCCAACAAAACCGGCGCTGCGTGTTTGTTCGGAAGGTCAGAGATCAGGAGCAGTAGAGCCAAGATTCTTTTTGCAACACTGCCTCTCGTTCCCTTCATATTGGATCTGTTTTTTGGGAATTTTAAAAGTCATTCTTGAAAGTAAGAATTATAACGAATTATTTTCAGTGAGAGGCCCTATTTTTCCTTTTTCTTACTGCAAATAAAACATTCAAAGGGATCTTTTGTGATGCTATAAAACTGAAATAAAAATATGATCCCTGCTACAAGATGCTTGATATTTAACAGTGAAACACAAAGAGGTAATTTAATTTTTAAAGCTTATTTTCAGCACACACATATACCCAAATGCATTTGTATTGCCACAGTAAACAGAAGAATGGTCCAGCATACTCTGCCACTCAGACTAGTCATCAGAAACGGTCTAGTTTCTATTCTCTGATATTCCTGTTGTCAAAGAGAGGAAGTTCTGTTTCAGAGATAAGGATCTCCATGTAGAAGCAAATCTTCTGATAACAACAACTCTGATGGACAGCATGCTATGAGCAGACCTGTCCCTGGACCTGCCATGCGTAATTAGAACACTGCCCACTGCCATGTTCTAGCGGGTGGAACCTCCTTAGTAGGGATGTGAGACTGTAAGTGACCACCTGAATTTCAGATTTCAGTCTCAGCTTTTCTTTGTTGATCCAAAAAAACAGGCAGGGGAGGGTGTCCAGCTTGAGCTATGTCTCCAAATGAAATTCTTCACAGTTCCCCCAGTATGTTCAGCTGACAATATTTTCCATTTCTCAGGGATGGCACTACCATACTATGAGTGACACATCGAGCTTTAGGTCTTTTGTTTTGTGCCGGGAAATATGGGAATAGGGAATAGGGATGGGTGAGAGGGAAACACTTGCCAAGATAATAAAAATGTTTTTTAAGTCATTTCTACTAAAAGCCACCGAGGTCCATAATCAATGAACTCTTTTTTCAGTCTATCAGCTTATTATTATTTAAACAATACCTTTAACAATTTTATTTTTTTACACTTCTTATTCCTCAGCTGTTTTCACAGATTATCTCTTTACTCATTTTGAAATCCAGTAAATGTGGGTCATGTCTCCAGAATAAAGTCTGTGGTGGGGGACTGCCTGCCGGTGGCTTATCTCCTCTTCAAAGGACAAGTGTATCTAGAGCTTATAGGGATTGTGAGCATATAATTCTTAATCTGCTATCAAATTCATAAAACCTAACACAATCGGAGAACACCTCACAGCCATCTGCCACCTCTCTATACAGCCAAAGTACATTTGGTTTCACTTTAGTACTTCTGCCGTTTATTTGGCTTTTTTTGTATGTCATTTTTTTTTTCTTTTTTTACAACCACAAATTGAAGGAGTGTAGGGAAGGAATGACCTCAGTATTCTTCCTGTAAATGTCTTCCATGAATGTACATTTACTGTGTAGCATTGAAAAACAGTTAATAAAGATAACTTTTTATTTGAGATTATTATAAAGTTCACAAAAAGGCTCAAAATTAGTTTTGTTTTTCAAATGAAGTCATCTTCTGATGGAGAACCTACTCATTTCATTCTATGAAATGCAATTGGAATTACAAAGGCACAACCTACTTCTTTGCACTGTACAAAATGGGGAGAAATATTTGTTGTCATCTAGTTAATGGTATTATTAATCATTTTGACTCTCAAGAGCAAACTGGATCAAGGTGCTAACCACCAGTGTTGCCTCCTTGCACGATTTTTTGCAAAGATTCACAGTAGCATATTTCACTTAATAGATGTGACATAGCAGTTAAAGAAAACAAAAATCTCAGTTCCTACTTAATTTGGAAAGGCAAACAGGAATATATTTAAAACTCATGTCACAAGTGGCAGGTTGGTTGTAGAAGGAAATCAGCTGCTGCTTGTATCTTGCATATCTGACAGAGAAAACACTAGCATGGTAAAATCATGCAATAGCTTTTTCCTCCAGAGCCTTCAGGCAGAAAAACATGTTTGTTTTGACTTGTCTTTCCCTTAGAAATGGTTGGCCAGGTATTTGGAACTGTGAAGGAGTGGCATGTTGCTGGGTGGTGCTTCTGTGCTGCCCTGTAGGACTGGTAGACAGCCCCTGGCAGAAGGGGGCTTCTCCACACTATTCTTTTTTAAGGGTACTTATTGTAAGGTGAGATAAAGTTTGGGAGATTGCCTGAAGATATTTGATGAAGGTTACTTATTTTTTTTTTTTCCTGGAATGATGTCGTTTCTGCTGATTTAGAAACTTTGCTGGGTATTGCATTTAATTCTAATTTGAAAGTTTTCTTTCTTATTTTTTTCTTTTGTCTTCATTGTCACAGCAGCTAGAGTGGAGTCCAGCGCTGTGCAAATGTTATTTGCTGCGTTGTGGCCTCGTTTGCAGCTTCCTGTCTCTACCGGCTTGCTAAAAATGGTGCCACTTCTTTAGGGCTGTGGAACGACTGCTGAGAGTTTAAGCTGGCGAGCTCTTACAGTCTTTCTAGCTAAGCAAGACATCTGCTATTTGCTGACTCGCTCCCTGCGCGCACCCCCCCCCTCCCCCCCCATGCCAGACAGGGCTGGCTGTGTTTGGTTGGTTTGACTTTTCCGCAGCAGGTTTCATGTGAATACGACTGCTGGAAATAGGTTTCAGATGTTTCCCTAACTCAGCGCTTGTGCTGCTGTGGCGTTTCTATAGGAACCGTATGACATCTCCCCGCTGCTCACCCAGCAGCTCTCTTGTGAGCATGCCCAGTGCAAGCCTTGACTTTGGCTCAACTATCTGCGTGCACTAAATGGGCTGCACGTATGGGATATGAATGCAGTTCCTGATGAGCTCCAACTCTTTGTCTTTGGGAGGAGGACGAAAAGGCTGTGTCCAGAGCTGGAGGATCTGCTCTACACCATCTGAGACCCTCACCCCTCAGTGGGCTCGTGGAGAATGCTTGCCTGTTTGGCCAGGGGGAATTTACTGGATATTCTGCAAGAGGGCTTCACAGAGGTAAATGCATGCCCCAAATCTCATGCGGACCTTACCAGGGTGAGGCAGTGTGCTTTTCTGCAGCATCTCTTAGGAAGTGCTATGTCTCCCAGTGCTTTGTGGAGAGGAAAAGGAGAAAAATGAGCAAGATTCTGTGGCCGAGGAGTGGGAGAGCTGTTTACTAACAGAAAGCAATATGGGGCCGCTCTCTAGGGGGCCTGCAAATCAGCAGCAGTTCTGAAAAGTTTGTGGCTGGATCACAGCTGATGATTTTAGCTTTGAGCTTTTGTTTTCTTTGTAGAGCATTTACATTTGTACAAGAAAATAATATAAATTGCTACAAGTTACGGAGAATGGCTTGTCTTATGGAATTTATTTCTTTCTTAAGTATGTGAGGTCTCTGTAACTGACGGCTTTTAGAAATCCTGTAAATCTGCTGTGTGAACACACAGTTTTTGGGAGAGAGTGACAAAGAATGGTGTCTTTTTGTTTTCCATCATCTTCTGTAGGTTGAATTTCAGAGGGACAGAAATTCACATGGCTCTGGAAAATGTTGTTTTTAAAGCGCTCTTTATTTGATTATTGTAGCATTGGGGAGGCATATAAACCATAAGCAGTGAGAGCTACCAAGAAATTCCAGAGATGGGAATCCTGCAACTGCATAGAGAGGACAGATAGCTGTTGGCTTCCCTGTTCAGGGAGCACAAGAAGCTGTTTTGGTCTGACTCTGTGTGCACATAGTACACAATGCCTGGGCTGCTGCTGCCTGGCTGCACTCATCATGCAGCCCATGCTGGAGCACCTTTACCTGCCAGAAAACTGAAGAGGAAGGAATATCACAAGGGCTCATGATGAAGCCAAACAATGGCTGCTGTGTCCTTTCTTACGTGGTAGCAGGGACGGTCTCTTGATGTGTTTTATTATTTCATGTTTTGTTTGTGTTTTGTGTTTCTTCATCCTTTCATGGCTTAGATGCCACCTGTCTGTTCTGTCCTCATGCTCTATTCTTTACAGAAAATGAACATTCTTCCTGGGCTTAACACTACCAGTCATTAAGGGGAAAGCAAACCAGGTATGAAATGTGAGCCTCACAGCTTCATGCCAGCTACGGGTCTCTGATCACTCTGCTAGGCCATATAAATACTCCATCTCTTCCTCCACAGAGTATCTCAGTCTCGCTTTTAGCTAGTAAAGTATTGCTTTTGTTTAAGTTGTAGAGGCTTCCTGCTCTCGAGAGCAGCTGATCTTTCCCTGGTGTAAGCTAGTTTACATTTAATTTTATGCTAGCCCCACTCAAAGTGTATGGTTTTACCCTTAGGCTGCTCAGCTGTGGAAAAAAGTCCCTCTCCCCCCTGTAGAAACTGACATTCACTCTCCTGTTAGACTTCATTTCACACAATGAACTGAGGTATTGCAGGAATTGCCTTCCTAACCCAGGACCTGCTGCTCTTTTGATAGCACATCCTGGCTGCCCAGGTGACTCTTAGTGACTAGATACCTTCAAATATAAGGATATACTTTCCAAATCTGTGCACAGGAGATTAACATACAGATGTGTCATACTTCAGCAGTGATTTTTAGAAAAAAACATCTTTTGCTGGCTTTGAGAGCAGTGAAGAAGCATTGGTTTATTTGCTTTTAAGTTTTTATAATCTGCCTCTATAAAGGCCTTTCCAAACAAAAGCAAAAGAAACCTCAAATTTGAGGGGCACTGGATGGCAAATTACAGAGCTTATTTAATTAAAGTAATAATGTCAGAAAGCTTAGAAATTATACAAGGCCTTAAAATTACATCCTGATGCAATTAGTCTGTCCTTTGAGCTCTGTTGTTGCAGACTTTTGGTTCAGTGCTCTAAACAGACAGGACACTAAATGCCCTTCATACTGAGACCAACCTTGTAGTACGAGGGCAATTATTTTTGACCTTGTTAGAGGTGGTGTTTGGGCAACATCCACAGGCTATAAAGAAAAAAGCAGAGTGAAGATTACAGGAAGCATTATTCTTCCAGGTAGAGTCCCTAAATCCAACAATAAGAATAGAGTCATATTCATCAACTGTATGTGTAGAAAAGATGACATCTCTTCTAGAAGCGGTGAGTCTAACATGACAGCAAGGATGTCAGGCCCTTTGAAGGCATCCACCAACTACAGAGTGACTTTTCCAAGAAATATATGGATGACTTCAAAATGTGCAATCCCCTAATCTCAGAGGAGATGAAAATTGTAGGGCAGACTGGATTGATGGATGGTTGAAAGAAATATGAGCCCTAAGCAGCAGGTGGTGAATTACACACTGTTTAAATGAGAACTGCAAATACATCTAGAACTGACAGGAGATTTGCAATAAAGCTGCTGCTTTTCTTCCACCTTTGGAAAATAGTAGTTAATGGGTCTTAATTGTAGTTATCTGTTTCTGCTCACAGAACATGAGACCCTGAAGACACCACATCACGGGCTGTAGAGAGAAAGCACAAAGTAGCTACTGACTAAAGCAGTATGCTTTCCAATAAGCAGGAGGTCTGAGACCCTTCTTCAGGGTATGTGTTGGTAAAATGGCATAAAATGAAATCCTGCACTGCAAGGTGTGTTTGCTACAGAACCTGTAATTTGGTAACGGATATTACCTGCACATTGTTGAACTCCTTGCAACTGCAGGTGGCCCCTAGTACTCAGCTTTCAAATCCTCTTCTGCACTGAAAAGTCTGTTAGGACTTCCAGTGTTGTTCATATGCAAGGGCACTCTGATGATCTGTCTAGGAGCTGAAGCAGTCTGGGCTCCAAGTTCCTGCAGGTAGGAGTTACTCTTCCAGTTGCAGAGTGCAAGGAAACCTGGCCTTTTTTTGGAATGCAAAGCTCTGTTAATATAAATAGGATTACTCTTAAGTCCAGCGCAATCCTGATAACCTCTGCTCTGCATAGCAAACCTTACGCTGCTTTGTTTTTCCTCTGAAAATCCCGTTTTTGAAAGAAATATTGGTGCAGGGTTTGAACTTACTGTCTTCTCCATTAAGTCCAGGATTTAGGTGAACAAAAGTTCAGACCAGCTCGTAAGGAAGTAGCAGAAATCTCCTGAGTTGTCAATGGCTGAGAGAACAGTTACTCAGGGAAAAGAAAGGGACAAGCTAGGAAGAACCATAGCTATTCCCTCTCTGATTGCTCTTGGACATAGATGTCAGCCAGGAGTTGTTTGAGTTGAATTGTGTAGAGCTGCTGTTTTCCTGGCAGGATAGAGTGTACCAAGTCTTGTTTTTTGTTGGTATGTGCTGGAAGGTGATACCTGGGTGTTTTTTTTTTTGCTTTGCAGCAACCTAGGACTCTTGGTAAAGTCACTAGCTCTTCTCATTTTTGGATCAGGAAATACTGATCAGTTCAACCTTCTGAGCTTGTGCAGGAAAATCTTATGCTTTAGTGGAAAAATATGTACTGTAACTCTGCTAATGAAATACAGCTTGCAGTGTTTATAGCAGCTACTGCTATGAAATTCTCTCCTTTGTGGTGGTGACATCCACCTTCCATTGCCTCAAAATGCTCCTTTTAGCAGCACTGTTAACAGTGTAAATGTGCCAGGCTTTAGGAGTTTTCTTTTTCTGCTAATAATAACATTTTAAATCTTGTGCTTTTAAGATATGGAGGCCAAAAGACAGCCAAAATGTCTTCTTAGGGTTGCATGAGGAATGAGAGAAAATAAAGGCTTATTTTTTTATTGACTGGAAAAGTATCTGAATGGAGAGCCATATAAACTCCTGTATAAATTTGCAAGCTTTCTATAGACCAGAAGTGATTTTGCCTTTGTTGAGTTAATAGGAGATAACATTCCAGTTCAGACTTTGTCAAATGATTTGAAAAATGACAGCAAGGCAGTCAGCCCAGCTGTTAGAAGGAGAGTACTTCCCCAAATTACACAAACTTCAGGTGCAGTTTTCACGCAATCCTGTTCAATAGATCCTTATTATTGAATCAGGTTAATTATGTAATAATGTTGTGTTACTGTAAACAAGCCTGCCTCATTTGTACTGATACTTACTTGAGTAAATCTTTGTTGAATATGAGTACTAGAAGGATTGTGCTCTCTCTAGCTCTGGAATCAGACTTGTGAGGTCAGGGACACTGAGATCCAGCATCAGTTAAAATACCGTTGCAAGAGGCAGAGCAGCTCCTTGCAGACTGACACGAGTTGTCAGTGCTGTTTTGGAAATGGGCCCAGAAACATTCACTTGTACAGGAGAGAGAAGTTAGCACTTGTTTGGTTCGTCACAGTTCCCATTAAGTAGAAAATAACCTCTGAAACAGGGCAGTCAAAACTGACATGCACTGTTGCCATATCGGACCACGTGACTGGCCATGTCTGCTCCCACAGGTATGCGTCAGCTTTTCCAGTTCTGCTTGCTTTCCTTCCCAAAAAAAGCAGCAGACCCTGAAGCTCGCATCCCCTATCCGGCTTTCCATCTCTGCTGACTAAGCAGCAACGGCCTCATGGAGGTCCAAGCATCTTTCTGAACCAGCAGGCTGAGCCATGGTGTGGTTAACGTTGGATTTCCTATGTCAGGATAATTACGAGTGAAGCCATGATCAGATTGTGACTTTGATGGGTTGTGAAAGCATAAACTCTGACATTGCTGAGATAATAAGGAATGAAGTTTTAAAACCTGCTGCATGGGCAGAATAATGGGAAGCTTAGTGAAACAGGAGGTAATCCCATAAATGGATCAGTTTGTTTACCCTCTGTGTGCTACATCAGCCCAGCCCAAAGTGATTGCTGGCTGTGGAAGTGCTGAAGGGGTGGGGTGGGAAGGGAAGGCATTTAGGGCCTTCAGGTTGTTGTCCCCACACTTCTCACTCACCTGAACTCTGAGTTTCTTCCTCTGCTGGCAATGCTCACAGCTGTATGAAGCAGCACCCATTGTGACCCAGGGAAGGGCAGTGCTGTTTGCTGTCAAGGTCTTGCAGGTAGTTAAGTGCTGTGGCAAGCCAGTTTGCTGGTGGGCCCTATGCAGATATGAAGTTGTTCTATTAGAAATCCTGATGCATTGGAGTTGGGGGAGAAGCAATATACAACAGGGTACCCCTTCCGTGCTGTGTGACTCATGCTCTCATGAACGATCATGCTACAGGGCATGCTTCAGGGGAAGGCTGTTTTATTTTCCAGGAAATCTGCCCTCATTGTTTATTTTGGTAGATGGCAGAGTTTAATAGGAAATAGCACAGATTTTCTTGCTTCTGCATTGTAGGTTTTCTACTTTATAGATACCTGGGAAAAAATGCAACAGGGAGTGGGGAAATGACATGAGTGAATCAGTTCTGGCACTGTCATGCTCTCTGCTTGCTCTTCCTGTCCTGGCATGAGGTGAGCTGCACCACAGTGTGCTGTGATGTCAAGGCCATGCACAGCAGGCTTTGGGGTTCAGACCGTTTCTTTTCAAAGGCAAAAGACAGAAAAGTAGCAACTATGCAACTCCTCTCTGAAATGGCAATAACGTGCAAACATTTTGTTTTGTTTTCCATTTTCAGCAACAGCTACAGGCATATGTGGCCTGGGTAAATTCGCAGCTGAAGAAGAAGCCAACGATAAAGCCAGTCCAAGACCTGAGACAAGATCTCAGGGATGGAGTCATCCTTGCCTCACTTATTGAGATTGTAGGTCAGTAATGCCATATGGCACTATTTTTCATCTTGCAGTTTTAGATCTCCTGTAGAATGGGCTGGCTTTGGCTCTGACATCTGTTGGGCAAACTGGAGAGTGCTAATGATGGCAACAGAGCTTGGGGGGAGGGTTACTTGGAAAGAAAACAATCATAAAGCAAGTCATAAAGACAATTCCATAAAAGGCCATATGTGTTAGCAGTCAACTGCAACACAGCTAAATTGCAGACCTTTTGAACTATGTACGTGGTCTCTCGGGTATCGCATGACAGATGTGCAGAATCCTGTCTGGGACCCAGAAACTCCCTCAAGGCTGGAGTGGAGTTATGGATGGATTTATCTTATAGAGGAATGGTATTAGTTTATGGCATTGTTGGAAGAGTGATCAGCTTGCTGAGATTCTGATATTTATAAGAATGAGAGCAGAATCAACTCTGAGGAATAATTCTGTCTCTCTCTCTGCAAAACAGTGTAACATTTCCACTCATAAGTCGCAGTGACTCAGGAGTAATCATGGAATATAGAAGTACAATTAAAAATGTCCCTTTCCTGATAATATATTGTAAAGTCTGCCTCCAACCTAGTTAAAACTGGTATGAGGTATAAGCAGGACAAGAAGTGCATGTCTTCTTGTCTGGTCTTCCTGACAAGACATAAAATCAGCGCATATACCTATTAGCAATACTTGAGGTGACACTAAGCACTGTCCTCTGTAACAGATTTTTTTGCTTCTTTAGCTGGTGAGAAACTGAATGGAGTTCAGGTCAACCCTACCAGCCAGCAGGAAATGAGGGAAAATGTGGAGAAAGTATTACAGTTCGTGGCATCCAAAAAGATTCGTATGCATCAGACATCAGCAAAAGGTATGAGCCCCTGGCAGCCACAAATGATTCTATCTGTTGAAGGCCTAGTTCTGTTTTTGTTTCATGTGAAGCAGACGGTATGTGCATTTGTGGAGGAGGATTTTTTTCCCCTGTAGTTACTAACAGAGTGATAAGGAGGTGACAGTGTGACTTTTTTTTTTTTTGCTAGTTTTAATTTTCAGACACCAAATAACCAGCCTTCATGATTCCAGTGCCTGTGGATATTTTAAGGCTGTCTCTGAAATTTGGAAGCTTTATCACTTTTATATTAATAGATTTTGAGTACCTCAATCAAACTAAGTTATTTAAAAAAACCCTAGTCTGAAAGAATGTAGTGAACTCAAGATCAACATGCTTGAGCTAGCTTGTATGCTGAAGGAAACGCCTTGCATGAAATAACTAAAACTAATCAGTTAATATTTGCAAGGTACTACAGACAGCTTAAGGTACCTTATCGCTAAAGCAGTACATTATTGATCTCTGGTCTGCAGCATTAAAGAATAGTAAATTCCGTGTGCTAACTGAAGTGACTGCCATTACAGTGGTACTCCAGTAACTGATATACTCTTTCCAGGGAGCTTTCAGAAATTATAATATACTGTTATTTAACCTGCTGGACTGTTAGTTGGAAATGGACACTGAGGGAGGAAGGCTCAAGTCTGCTGAAAGCATTTAAATGTGTAATCACTAGGTGACAGTCAGTTTGCTCTGAACAAAACAAGCAGAGCTAAGCATCAGTGCTATAATACAGTTCTTTTTGTGTAGTTCTTATTTACTGGCATGACCTCACTCAATTACATTCATGCTTTTTGGTCAGATGCAGCTCTGGTGGCACATCATGTTATGTTATTGTCCTTGGCTTTATTTGTCTTTTGTAGATATTGTCGATGGTAACTTAAAATCTATCATGAGGCTGATCCTCGCCTTAGCTGCTCATTTCAAACCAGGCTCCGGAAGAGCCGTGAATCACAGCACTGCTGGCAGGATGGGGAAAAGCTCAGCAGCATCGTTCACCAGTCATAGGCCTCACTCAGCTGCTGCAGTGGCCCAAGGGGCAGTGGCTGCTCTGGCAGTTGCTCGCCAAGATGTATTGCAATCTGGCTGGGATGCTTTCCGGCACAGACAGAGGTAATGAATTTTTCCTAGTTATATGTGGTCAGATTGTGTTAGCAGGTGGACACAATTCTTATTTTAAAATAGATGCCTCTTTGTCCTGCAGTTTGTGACATAAGGCAGCTCTTAGATTGTGTAAGCAAGAGACGAACCACTGCTGTCTCACAAAACCTGAGTTGGTGGTGGCCTAACAAAGGAGACTGCTGGAAGCCTGGATGTTTTATAATGAAAATTACAGGTATCCCAGGTCTTTTTGGGATTTTAGAGCAAAACTACTTCGGGACCTGTGTTCACCAAAAAAGAATGTGGCTTTATGGCCAAGACATAGGGATCTCTGCCACCACATCTTTCCCAGTTCAAGCTGAGCACGGTGCCATCTTGGTGCTTTCTTCTTGCAGAAGTTCCCTTTTCAAATGAAACAAAACTAATGTCTTTACTACAGGTACTGCTTACAGATCTGTAAGCAGTTGTTACCAGGACTGTGGTTTTCCTGTTGTACCCATTCATTCTGCATTCAGTGTTGCTGTTCTCCCCAATGTTTCACTTTCTGCTATGTAGGCAGATGCAGTGTTGTGTGTTGTTAATCAGATGATGCAGTGTAAATAGAGGAGTTCTGGTGATAATGAGGGGAAATAATCCATGTTCAGAAGGAATCTGTAATTCTGAGAGCACAATTAACACTTGCAAAAGGTGCAATGTGGATTATAATAGTAATGACATTTAAAAGACAACCGTCTGGCTTCCGTTTAAGGGTTTCATTTACACAGCTGAAGGTCATTTGCCCATGTTATACTGGCTTAAGGGAGTACCCATGCAGCAATTTTGAAATGAGGTTGAAATTGTTTTTTGTTTCGTTTTGTTGGTTGTTGTTATTTTTGTTTGTTTGTTTATTAAATATTAAAGATTTCTCTTGCAAAGGCTGGGAGTTCTGAGAAAAACAGTCCGTATTCTATTTGTAAATTCTGCTCTTGTCCTTGCCTTTACAGAGCTTTTCTGGTTCTCTAGTCACAGAATTAAGGATTCTTTAGTATTCAGACCAGGTATCTGACCTGGATGTCTGGGGTGGGTAGCAGAATAAGCCCCACCACAATTCAGGTGTAAACATTTAGAGACCTGCTATTCCACTTAAACTGTCACAAGTTCATAGGGCCAGATGGGATCCACTCGAGGGTACTGAAGGAACTGGCAAGATGTGGTCGCCAAGTTTTTTTCCACCATCTATCAGCAGTCCTGGTCAACTGGAGAGGTCCCAGATGACTGGAGTCTTACTAATGTGATGCCCATCTGTAAGGGTTGCGAAGAGGATCTGGGGAGCTACAGGCCTGTCAGCCTTACCTTGAGCTCAGGGGAGGTTATGCAAGGATCATCTGGATCATCTTGAGTGCAATCAGATGTGCAGGACAACCTGGGGATCAAGACCAGCCAGCATGGGTTCGTGATCCTGCCTGACCAACCTCATGTCCTTCTATGACCGGGTGACCTGCCTGGTGTATGAGGAAAAGGCTGTAGATACAGTCTACCTAGACTTCAGCAAAGCCTTTGACACTGCCTCTCACAGTATTCTCCTGGAGAAGCTGCAGTCCCTGTCCTGGACAGCTGTACTATTTGCTGGGTAAAGAACTGTCTGGATGGTCAGACCCAGGGAGTGGTGGTGAATGGCATTATGTCCAGCTGGTGACTGGTCACCAGTGGTGTTCCCCAGGAGTCAGTATTGGAACTCATAACATCTTTATTGATGATCTGGATGTCAGAATTGAGTGCGCTCTCAGTAAGTTTGCAGACAACACCAAGTTGGGGAAGTGTCGATCTGCCTGAGAGGGCCTGGACAGGCTGATCTCTGGGCTGAGCCCAATGGGATGGAGTGGGACTAAGGATCTTAAAGGAAAGTTCTCTCAGCGAGAGGGTGAGAGATGGTATATTTGAATGGGTCTCACACAGATGGTACAAACAAATGATACAAAGAAATGGTACAAAGAAACAAAGGCTCACCTTGGATGACAAAGGCTCGCGGGACTCCACACGGGAGGGATCTCCACGAAGAGATCCTTCCCGGGTGGAAGCCAGCCCTTAAATGGGGCTTGGGGGGAGGTGGAGCCAGGCTCCACCCCCCTCCAATCACACAGGTATCAGTACCTTCACCTGTGCCCCATGGCTGACTCACTGCCCACCTCAGGTGATCAATCAGTGGCTCAGGCTGTGATTCAGTAGTTTCCCTACAGATGGAGTGCAACAAGACCAAGTGCCGGGTCCTGCACGGTGCTCACAACAACCCCACGCAGCGCTGCAGAGTGGGGCAGAGTGGCTGGAAGGCTGTGCGGAGGGAAAGGACCTGCGGGTGTTGGTTTTAAGTGGACAGTTGGACTAGGTGGTCTTCAAACCTAATCAGAGAACTGCTTAGGTTGGAAAAGACCTTCTAGATCACCAAGTCCAACCTCAACCAAACCATACTACCCAAATTCTAGCAACCCACTGCTAAACCCTAATGATACTATGATTCTGTGAGTTTGAAAGGGAGCGTCTATTTGCCTGTATTGCCCTCTCAGCAAGATGATGAAGTAGAGCTCCCTGTGAGAAAGTTCTTTTAATAGGAAGTTTTCTAGCTGTTCCTTCCTTCCTGCCTTTAGCTTTCCTCCTGTCCTCCTTGGAGACCAAAAGAATTTCTGCTCCCTACTACATGAGGCTTCACTCATTCTGTGATTGTTAATTCCAGAAACAGCAGTATGGATGAGGAGATTGAAACCCCCTACTGGAGTGTTAGGGCACTGGTGCAGCAGTATGAAGGGCAGCATAACATCCCCTTGGAGTCCCAGTCCTGCAGGTAAGGAACTTTATTGCCAAGTCATGACCTGTTGCATTCATTTGTCAGGCATTGCCTAAAATGTCCTTTGTCATTGTAATGGATGAAATTTGGAGGGAAGGAGCTTAAACCAAACAAACATTGTTACCTGTGGAAGTGGAAGTGAGAGACACGTGGATCTGAACAGCACATCAGAGAAACACACCAATCTGGCAGTCCCTGGGAGATCTACAGCTGTCTTCATTGCCATCATGTCCTCATCCAGCAGCTTCAATTGTTTCTAGATTTACAGTTATCTCTGTTACCCTTCTGTCCTCCAGGCTTTCACTTTCAATCTAAAGTGCAACATTTAATTATTTGACTGAAAAAATCTCCTGCATACTGCTCTGATGCCTCAAAAGTCAGAGTTCAATATGGTTTCCATTGGAGCTGGCTTTGCTCTTTAAAGTAGGACTTGGATCTTCAGAAGTATGTGTTCTGTGCTATAAACAGCCTTCAGTTGCTTGACTGCACAAGTTAAGCAGGGCCAAACTGGGGTAAGTGGAAGGCTTTCTGAAAAACAGAATCTGTGGAAGGCTTTCTGGAAAATAGAATCTGTGGAAGCCAGGATTGGTTAAAATGGCAGCATGTAACGCATTTCCAGTATGAGGTGGTATAACTTGCAGCTGTGAACCTGGGACTAACACAAACTGGTGCCTTATAAGATCTTCTCACTCCTATCTGCTTTAGGGAAGAACTTGGATCTCTTGCCCCAGTTTACTTTGGCAGGGAGGGAAGAGGGAGAATGTGTCTGTGTTTATTTTCAAGGATATAGGAGAGACAGTGTAGACAGCAGAAGAAAAACTGTATTATGGCGGAGGAATTGATTTACTGTGGGTGGATTCCTAGTAAAGGACAGCCTTTCTCTTTTTCCCCATATAACAAGCAACTAGCTTGCACACTGACTGAACATATTAGGTTTCCCTCTGGGTATGATGCTTTGCTCTATTTAAGCTCTTCTTGAACACGCTAGGAGCTATGTGAGCATGGTTGCAGTTCTTTGATTCACACTTTCCTGTCCCCATTGTAAGTCCCAACTTCATTTCATTGCTTCTCTGTCTTGCCAGGGCCACTCCCTGAGTATGCCTCAGTTGGGCTCTTATTTATTCTTTTTGTGCAAGAGCGAGAAGATTCATTTTCTTAGGGCTGATTGCCACTGACAGTTTCTCAGCAGGCAGGGTTTCTCAGCTCCATAGTATAAAGAGGCCTCTGAGTACCAGAGCATTAGGATCACTTGGTCCAACAGAGAAGAAGCAAGGAAAAAGGTAAAAAAAAGAAAAAATCAACACAACCATTTGGTCAAATTTATTGTGTGTCAGTGCGAGGTCTGCTTTAAGCACAGGCAGACATACGTGAATGGAATGGAATGGAAACTCCATGTGAGCTAGTGCCTCCACATGATGTCAGTAGAGAGTGTACTTAGAAGCTGTCGCTCCAGGGGGAGATAAAAAATTCTGGTGCAGGACACAGGATTTCATGGCTAATGTCACAGGACTTTGGTGTTGATTCTTGAATTCTGATCTCAGTAGGATAGTGACTGAAATATGCTACCTCCCTCCACTCATTATTCATTTTAAGGTAACTATAGTATTTTGCAGGTACTCTCCTACCCTGTCAGGCAGGTGTTGTTGAGGAACGGCTGTTTGTGGTTGTATTTTGCTGTTCAGTGAGACTGTGTGTGCACATCCTACATCACTTGGCTTTTTCCCGGCAGTGCCAAGAGTTCATATGGTATGGTGATATTAATATTGATGATAGGGCATAACATGAGAGTGAGAGTTTTTGTGTCATCACTGACTTCCAAAATTTACTGTGGATTCAGAGAATATTCTGCCATGTAGGTGAAAATCTGAAATAAATTGTCTTGCTAAAAAGTGAGAATTCTTGCATTTTTCAGTCTGTTTCTCTTTGGAACTTTTAAAACTGTTCTGCTTTCAGCAGAGAATAACACATCTCTACACTAGAGCATCTTGTAGGCACTATGGATGTGAGTTGATGTGGGTGGATAGAGGCCTGGGGCCAAAATAGTGAGGGCTGATGTGTTTGGCAAAGCTTTAGCATGGTCTAATTCTGGAAATGCTGTGTGGAGCTTGGGAAGAAGTGAGGGGAAAAAGGCACAGAAACAATCTTTGCAATGGCTACTTTCATTAATAGGAGCTGCTTATATGGAGTTAAAGATCTTGAAACTACTTAGAATTGTTCTCAGTCATCTCTTTGTGCTCATCTATCTGTTCATAAGGAGCAGAAAGGGGGGGCCTCAGCCTTTGCAGGCTGCCCAGTGTTTTTCTTATCCTAGAGTTCTGCTAATCCTGTGCTATGGGATGCACAGAGAGCTACTGGCAGCTCAACAGGAAATGATCAGAGATTGGATCAAGCTGGGGCTAAAACAATTTTAATTAAAACTGGGAATATGCTGCTATATGTAATTAAATTTTAATCACAGTATCTAGAGAATAGCACTATTCCCTAGTTATCATGTGGATTTTTGTTAACCTCAGAGATGAGAGTCAGAAACTGTGCTGTGTTTATCAGCAAGGCCTAGGAGGTGGGCTGGGAGAGATATGTAAGTGCTGGGGTCTCCCTGTTGTCGAAGAGTGAGACCATTACTTTGAGAGCTGCTGACAGGGCGGGCAGGATGATGCTTTTTTTGCATGCAAGACCCCAGCTGGGAAATAGATCCAAGCTGCCAGACAGGAAAACTTTACTGTAGCTTCCAGTACTGCCAGTTACAGAACTTGCGCATGAGCAAGGAGAGAGCAGATTGGGTATCATCTGATGCTGTTAACCAGAGGCACAGCAATTACAAGCACTTAGGTTGGCTTCTGAATTGCAGGAGGAACTGCCAAGTGGGGAAGGATCTATTTATACCAAAGCTTATGAAATCAGGAGTATATATATTTCCCTGTTACAGGGCACCAGTCACTGCCTGGTGCCTCAGAAATAAGGCTCAGCAGCAGCGATACTCCGTATTTTGTTTTGATAATGTCAATGCTTACAGTGACTGTGCTTTCTTCTAGCTGTAGTCATTGATGTGCCCAGAGAAAACAGGAGCAATGTGACCTCCAGCTCGTGATGATGTCTTCTGCTGGCAGCGGGTTCTGTGGTGAAAATTAGATTCTCATTTCTCTTCCCTTACAGAGAAATTCATGAGCTTAGCTTTGCAAACTAGCTGAGAAACATGCCACTTGTGTTAGTGAGATGAGGTCTGTATCAGCAGCCACCCCCTCCGTCTAATTGTGCTGCTGCTGAGCCTGTCCCAGGGCAGCACCTCCTCACCATATCAGTTCATTTCTGCATTAACTCTTCAGGGAGTTTGCAGCCTGAATATCAGAATTCCCAGAAACAACACATCTAATAACCAAATGTAATAGAAATGATTCAGGGAAAATTTGCCAAAACCAGGCTGATTCCCAGGCCACCGAGTCCCTCTCGCGTCTCTCCTCCTCTTCCCTCCCCTTCCACCAACCCTCCCTCCCCCTCCCTGAGGCAGGCATCTCAGAGAAAGGCTTTGCCTCGCACAGCCGTGTGACAGCAGGAGGGAGAGGGAGCTGGAACCAGCGAGGAAAAGGAGTCGTCCGCAGGGCTAGGAATGGCTGCATGCTGTCTTCTGAGGCAACATCGGAGTCTAGAGGGACAGAGAACCCACTGCCTGCGGGAGCACCTTGTCTTGGCTATTCGCTGGCGTCAGCAGCAGGTGCTGGGAGTCTGAAGAGGGCAGAATGGGATGAGAAACGCCACTGGCAATCCAGATCAGTCCTTGTGATGCAAACAACTGGGTGTGCAGCTGACCAAAATGCAGCAGCAGAGGAAAATCAGCGAAAGCAAAACCGAGGCTGCAGAATTTCCTGACTCTGCAATCAAATCTATGCACAGGGGCTGCTGATCTGCCGTCATATGGTTTCTTGCAAAGACTCTGAGGTTTTTTTGTTTTGGCTGTGAATATTTCAGTTAACGTGAAGCAGTCTGGCTTGCAAATATTTATCCTGTAATTTGACAGGAGCTGTCGTTTTCTGCACTGAATTCTGAGCATGTGAAGGAACAAGGCATGTCTGTAGCCCGAATCCTGAGGCTTCCTGGGAAACGGATTCTGTGAGGCGAAAGGTTAAAGTGGGATCATGGGAGGGAAGCAGGTCAAATGGTGAGCAATTGTTGCCATTGTGATTTGAATCAGCAGGGGTGGAGTGTTTATTAAAATTGTGGGAGTTCAAGCTTATCACTGGGGCTGTTTCCCTGAAGTCTTGGTTCTGCAGACACTGACATCTCTGGGACTCAGCTGAGCAAAGAAGGATATATGGATTAAGAATCCAAGTGGTGGTAAAATGAGTAAAGTGGAACAGTTTGCATCATAAAACTGAAATAGCTTTAATTTTCCAGCATATATATATATTTCTGCATGCTTTAATCATAAATTATTATATACTTCAAAGAGGAAATCATATCAATGGATATTTTGTGCTCTAAGTGACTTGGCAACTGACAGAAAAAGAGTAGAAATGTTTTCAGCATTAACTGGCATGATGATGGCATAATGAATGGGACCACCTGACCTCTGCCACTGCTTCATCAGGCATCTATGTACATTTCAGTGTTGCTTTCACTGTTTGACATGGTTTTAGAAATTGTTTCTGGTGCCATGTGGCCTCTTAAAATAAGAAAGCTGTGTAGAAGGGGGACTGTGGACATAGGAATGTCTAAGTGATGATCTGTAATATTGTATGGTGTGGAAACCTGTAGTGACAGGTCAGCCTATCCTTGCCCCAGCTGGGAACCTCTGTATTTCATGTGGGCTGTGGATCTCTTTCTGAGAGGTGTAGACTTGGGAACAGGGGGAATGTTATTTCCAGGTTCTGCATCCCTTTGTTTTTTATATCCAGCATGTTCTGTTCACTTTTCCTTCCAGTTCTCTGCTCATACCTCAGTTTTGCTACTCTCTCATCCAGTCCTTGCTAATGCTGTTTTTCTTGAACGTCTCTCATCCTTTCATCTTCATCATGGATGAGAACCAGCAGTGTGCTTCCTAGTGGCCATATCAGGATGATGGTCCAGTCAGAGTCTGAGTAGGGGGAGGAGAAACGAAGATCTCTTACTTCTAGGAAAACAAATCTCTCTGATACTGGGCATGTTACATCAGCTGAGCTCCTGCTTTGCTATTTGTATGCTCCACCTATGATCCTTATTGAGTAATGCAAACCCAGCTATACTTAACTGGGCTCTCAGACAGTTGTTTTATGTTGTGCGCCCATTCAATGACAAGCAGTAGCAAGCAAAGGGTTACAAATGTTATGTATTAAATGTGTCTAATTAAGGACTGCTGTAAGGCATGTAGTCTTCCAGGCGGTAAACCCTTGAGAAAAGTCAGATGGCCTGTAGCCCTTAAACAACAACACACACTGTTTGAGCAGGGCACAACAGGTACTATGACTGCTAGAGATCCCCATTATTAGAAGGTAGTTATTTTTTAACTTATTAAGTTGCATTCATCTCTCACTTCAAAGTGCTGAAAGTCCACTCTATTTAGACCTTTAAATCTAGACTGTTTAAAGGTCTGTAGTGTATATGAAATATAAACCGGCACTAGCTCTGGGAATGGAAGAGACAGAGCTGCTAGCAAGAACTTTCCATCTGTATTGCAAGGCCTTTCTGATGCTAAGAGAGCTGTAAAATATATAGCAGCAGTTGCTGGGAAGATGGGGAAGGCAAGCTGCTGGAGCGTCTTATTTTTATGAACCTATTCTATTACTTCCATGTTGTTTCCTTTTTGTTCTCTGCACTTCGTTTCTGTGTTGAGGATAAAGAAAAAATACTTCCTGCTTACACTTGCTAGGATTAGTTCCTCAGACTTTGGAGATTTGTTGAATGGGTCAGTGAGCGTCAGCCACCTTTTGATGTTGCCTGGGTGATGCATTTAGGAAGAATTACTGAGAAAAGGTTGAGTGTTTGGACCTCACAGTCAGCTGAGATGGCTCCAGTGAAGCTATTTGGGTACTTTCAAGAACTTTATACCTGAGAACTTCTGAATGAGCGGTATCTGACATTTAAAAATGTTTTGCCCTTGGTATTTGAAGTTTGTTTTCAAACTTTCATTTGAAGTGATGTTTTAAAGCCCAGAAGCAAGACATGAAGAAAACTAAGGTGGCTTTTTGTTTAGCTTACTGTATGCAAGATTTGCTATAAATTGCTTCTGAGCAGACCTTTAGTAGACTGTGGTCTTACTTCTGTGTGAGTTACATGCCTACTTTAGTTTGTTGATGACTTTCCTGCCTGTTGTGCAGAAGAATATTTTAACAAGCTTTCCTGCATGTTTGCTTTTACCTTAAATGTGAATGGTGTTGATCAGTGCACTGAAATAATTTTCTTGTTTCCTGTGCAGTCTCACATCACCCAGTCCTGTCCATTGCACAAAGAGTGAATCCACTGGAACCCAGTCAGAGCAGAAAGCAGGATTTGTGATTATCCACACTGAGGAAACAGAAACTAAAACAGGTAGCTGGCTGATAGTGCTTAACAGCTCACACTTTCATTGGGATTTATTTGCATTTGTTTACTGAAAAGTTTGCCAAAGACTGAAATAAATGCAGAGAATGGGATGCTGGGCATTTTCACGTAAAGCAAAATCTCAAAATAGTACAGTGATGCCATTAATACAGCAGCATTTGTGAGGGCATGCTATCTGATGCTTGGAAAACAAAATGCTCTAGAGAACGTTTGAGAATCATGTATGACATTCACTGTAGGATGAGTGCTTTAATCACTAGTATCATTAGGCTGTGTTGAGAGGAAAAATGAATTTAAAATTCCTAAAGACACAGTCCGTGTGAATCTGTAAAGCCTGTGATGCAGAACTTGACTTTGTGGAGGAGCCTGTGTTTATAGCACACCTGTACATAGGTGGAGTGATTCTTTGAAAGCAGTAAGTGGTGTTGTGGTATTTGCATTGAAGTTATTGCTGTATTGCCACAAATGCCCTGTGATATGATTAATTTACACTTGATATTTTCATACAGATTGAAGGAGATGTTTTCAAAGAAGCTCTTAAAGTGATTTTTTCTTTTTTCCTTTCCAGGAATGCAGCTTAATAATAGCTCTTCCTGGTTAGCTTCTATCACAAGAGCAAATGATATCTCTCCTAGGAAATACTTCGGTGCCTCAGCCAGTATAGCCTGTTGCAGTGCTCTTCCAAAAGTACTTGATGACTACCCTAGAAGGTGGATTAGCTGGCAGGCCATGGCAGGCTCTTCCTTAAAATCTTAGCAGTGCCCTCTATGTACTTGCTGCCTGTTCAGTTGCAGACACAAAGCAGCTTGAGCTTTAATGAAGGGGGAGGATGCTGTTCATCTTTGATGCAGGCATATTCAGAAAAGCTTCATTTGCAAAAAGAATGAGGCATGAATCCTTGAAATAGACAGATGTCTCACCTGAAGCAACTTCCTTGATACCATCTACAACAGATGCCAGTTTGTCAATGATTGACATTGTGGACAACAGGCAATTACAGTGTTGTGCAAGTCTTTTCTACCGCTCTGTGTATCATGGCCACATTCAGTTGTTCTTTCTTCCAGAAGAGACAGAATCTCACTTTCAGCCTGAATGGCAAGCAGGGAACCCAGGGCCATGTTTGGAGAACTCATGGGAGGAGCAGCTATTGGAACAACAGGATCATTTGGGAAAGGAGATGGAGGAAGCAAAGAAGATGATTTCAGGTTTGCAGGTAATAGATATTCTTCTCAGCAAGCTTTTCCATACATATCCACTTTCTTTCCACCAGGTGTAGCTGGAAGGTACATTATCTTGCAGCTGAGCCTGGAACTTGAGAGCTCAGCAAAAGTCCTGGCCCAGTCAGGTCTCCTGGGGTGACTGTCAAGAAGTCAGCTGGTTCACAGGGATGGTGGCTCTTCCCTGTGTCTCTGACCTCTGTACATGCTGTTGCCATGCAAAGCACGTATGTTACCATGCAAAATGGTAAAGATGCAGTAGTCTTTTCCCATGGCTGAGGCTAGGGCATTTAGCAGCTTGCAGGCTTTGTTAGCAGTCTGGAAGAATAGAGCAGTGCTGGGAGATCAGTCAAAATTCACAGGCTGATCGGGAGTTGTCACATAGGTGTGCTTCAGTCTTTCAGTGAACTGGGCTGAACTATAATGTTTAGCACACTTCTCCTCAGCCAGTGACCTTTTTCGGGGGACCTTTCTCTCACTGCTCTGTTCCAGTCCCTCTCTGACCAAATGACCCTCAACCCAAAGTGTTTGTGTGATTCTGCATGGGGAATAGAGCCCCTGTTGCATATGGTAAAGACCCTGAACTCTGTCAGGATTATTCCTTTCTGTTTGTGCTAGGAACCATACTCTCTTTGAATTGTAAATATTTATGTGCCAGTAAACAAAGCAGAGATTGTCTGAGAAGCATAGGCAGCCGGGAGGGCACTTTCGCTGTGGACAATGGGCAAAGACTCCAAAAGAAAATAGATGCTTGTGCACTGGTAAAATCCGGTTGCATTATGTGCCCACTGGGAGCAGGGAGTGATGGCTCTGGAAGGACTGGCATGTCCTGTTCTTCCACCCCTAGCCCCATGTCTTAGGAGTGAGGGTGAGCAAGCTGGCATTGCTGCTCCCTTGTCATCTGGGAGTAGGAAAAAGCAGCTGATGTTGCTACCCAGGAAATTGAATTTGATTATTTGATTACTTTCCCCCCTCTTATTCAGTATTTTAGAGCCTCCAGTTCATTAGAGTTTGACTGATATACCAGGGACCTGATGTATGTGTGCCCTGTGAGGAGCTAAAGCCATGACAGTTTTTTATGTTCCTATGTGATTCTTACTTGACTGTCCTGCTGGGCAGACTTTGGGATGCACTCAGGGAACAGTTTTCCAAAGAGCCTTTGCATTAACTGAATGCAAATTGCTGCCTGTTTGGTATTCAGAAGCATTTGCAGCACTTTGGTGGAAGATACTGTCAGTAGACATAACCTGGTCCAGCAGCCTTGAGTCTTTTGGAGACGAACTGGAGTATTGCTGCAAATCAGATATTTTGTTCATAGCTATTAAGTTGAAATAGAAATAAAACAGAAAATTGATTTAAGAAAAGAAGACATTACTTTAAATTTTTGATTGTTGCAACATGCTGGCACATTCCCATGTCTTTGAGTTCTAAAAGCTTGAGACAGAAAGGTCAGTGTAAAAAGTACCAGCTGGAGTAAACCAGTCCTGCCAGTCACACTTCTTACAGTACAAGATCATCCATCCAGCAGGCTGGATTCAGTTTACCGTGGAGATTCTGGCTTGTTCTGCAGACATGGCCTACTTGGAGCTGCTGAAAGACTTAATGCTGTGCTTCCTAGAAACTGTTGATATGACTGACTGTTAGCCAGGTCTGTAGCTGGCCTGTTTTTCCTTTAAAACCTCTGGAGAGTATTAGTTAGTTAGTTTTTATTTATTTATTTATTTATTCCTCCCTCTTCCTTCCTCCCATCTTTCTCTTTCCCAGGCTTTACTGCTTAGTGGATCTTTACCCGAGGATGAGCAGGAGGGGTCCTTTGAACTTTGTGAACATGGAGCCTGCCCAGAAGAGCAGCTGGTGAGCACTTTGTTGTACTTAGATTTCTCTAACTGAGCAGCCCTAGGTATTGTTCTGCCACAGGCAGGTGCTTTACACAGTAATAATCATGTGAGTTTTTTTTGTGTTCAGATCATAATCCGAAGTCGCTTGGACCAGAGTGTTGAAGAAAATCAAGATCTAAAGGTTAGAGGAATCTATTCTTTTTTCTATCATGCCTTTAATAACAGAGACTTAAGGAGCTTCTTATTTGTTTTGCCATGTGGGAAAAGGTGGGGTGTATTTTTTTTTAATAAGCATGTATCCGAGGAGAGAGAACACTCAATTGGGTTGACTCTGAATGAGTGAAAAAATGCAATTTAATCAAATTCTTTGGGATTTACAGAAGGAGCTGTTGAAATGCAAACAAGAAGCTCGAAACCTACAGGGGATAAAGGTAAGGAAAGGGACACTTCATCAAACATAAACATTAAAGCTCTGGAGTTTGCTGCAGCTCATGAGTAGGAGCAGGGCGATCAGCAACCATGCACTACTGTGGATTTCAAGAGAGTGGAAGCAGCTATATTAGGGGAGTTGGAGGTGGGGAACCGTAAGCTATGTTTCTGGTTCTTGGGATTGCTTTTGAGACAGGCACTAGGTGTTTGGTGTCCTGGGTTCTGTTTGTGTCTGTAGGGTTGGGATCTGCACAGTAGGATTGACCAAACAAACTCTTGACAAGAGGGGAAAGAGTATAGGAAGTATCCTTGTCCTCTTCAGCTGCGGCATTTTTCACCTTTTTGGCCTGTTTTGCTCAGTTTCTCCCTTTTGAGTTATGAGCACTCATAATCTGTTCCTGAGTGGTGGTGTTTTGAGAGCTGCATGTCAGGCTCCTGTGAAGGAGAACAGCAGCACCTGTCCAAGGTGGAGCTCTCAGCTTCTGGGTGATACTGAGTTAGAAGTTACAGAATTAGTCCTGACTGTGGCCTCTTCAGAGAGGATTTCATTCCACAATTAGGTCATACTGGGAATTTGTTTCCTTGTGCCCCTCCCTGACATGGCCTCTTACTACCCTCTGGCTGCTGTGGATGTGTGGCTGGAGACACCAGCTGTAGGCCACTGTAAACATGCTCCAAAGACACTGCTGTTTTCTTCTATGAGGGAGAATTGTCAGGACACTTCTGAAAGATCAGGAAGAAGCAGAGAAATCTCTCTGTCACAAGTGTCTAAAGTGTTAGCAGGGAAATTGCCACAGAGCAAGAGCAAGGCAGAAGGGCTGTAGAGTCTGCTGAAGAAGATGTCTGTATGTCTTCTGCTCTCGCAGGCCTTTGATAACATTTCAACCCTAGTGTGTAAGGCCTCTGATCTAGCTCACTTTCCATGGAAGGGTCTCTGCCTTTGTCTTGCACTTACCTTCAGGTGTCTTTTTCTAGGATGCTCTACAGCAGAGGCTGGTTCAACAGGATGCTTCAGTTCTTCAGCTTAAGCAGGACCTGCTGAGAGCAAACATGGACAAGGAGGAGTTGCACAATCAAAATGTGAGTCACAATGTTGCTGCTGCTGAGATTATTTTAGAAAGAAAGATCTTGGCGGCCCTGGGAGTTCCAGTAGCCAAAGGATGGGGTTTGTGGTTGCAGCATCGTTTTTGAGGTCATGGGAAGGTGAAAGACCAGTCAAAGGTCTCTGCACAGTAAACGTTGTAGAGTCTACTAACCAGCTGTGGAGTTCCCAGTTCCTCACCCCCCCCCCTTCCTGTACTCAGAGCCCTTCAGCTGAAACAAGGAAGAGTTTCCCATGATGTTTTCAGTGCAGTTGCACTGTTCCTTCCTTATGCTGCTCCCTGCATTAGCAAGTAGCATGTTGACCAGTGGAGCTGCGACACTGTCCTCCTGAAGAGGGAAGTGCCCTGTTCAAAAGATTGCTGCCCTGAAAAGTAGACTAGGTCCCTCAAACCCTGCCTCCCAGTAGCACAAGGCACAAAGAGATTGTTGCTAACTCTCCAGGAATACAGACCTCACATCTAGTTGTTTCCACAGGTTGATCTTCAGAGGAAGGTTGAAGAGAGAAACAGGCTACTGGCAGAATACAAAGTAATGGAACCTTTCTCTTCACTGGGGACTCTGATGGGGACAGTTGTTCTCCTGTGAATGTGACTGTTCTCTCCCTTGCACTCAGTCAGCTCTTGGAATGGCATTGTGAGCACTGAATAAGTTGCAATAGCCATGGATGTTTGTCATGAGAGGGAGGGGTTAGATAATTCTTGTGTTCTGCCCCAAACAGATTTTCAGTGTATCTTTCATTGCTTTGGTTTTGGCTTGCTGAATGTCTAATGTGCAGAAACCAGGTTAAAGTCTGTCAGTTGTTTGCCTGCTGATCCCTCATCAATCTGTTTTCTGTGCATCAGTTGTCTGGCCTCAGTCGTGGGTCTTGGCTGGGCAAGGGTGCTCCAGGCATCAATAACGTGACTAGCCTTTTCAAAAAAGGCTTTGATATTCAGATCTAACTTGTAGCCAAAAGGATACAGATTGTGTAGGTGAAGCTGTAGAGGAGCCTTGTCTTGGCAGAGTACATATTCTCTGCCATAATGATGACTGTGAGCCTTACCATGCTTTGATTCCTGTTACAGAAGGAACTGGGCCAGAAGGATCGACATTTACAGCAGCATCAAACCAAACTGGATGAAATGCTTAGGCAACTTTCTGAAGCCAGTTACCAGCAGGTGTGGCACCGGACAGGTTGTACTGATGTCCTAGTTGCTGGTACTTACCCTTGGTAGCTCATTTTGTGCTGATTTTTCTGTTCCTTTTACAGGTAGATTTGGGATGGGAGCTGGAGCACAAAGAGGCCCTGCTAGCTCACTGCATGAAGAGAGAAGCTGAAGAGGTATGGGAAGCAGAAGCATTGATCTGCACATCAGACTGTTGGACTGATGTTTCCGTTCAGCACCCTCTAGATATCTGTCTTCAGAAATCATATCCACCCCAGAGAGGCCAAGCTTAATATAATTTAATGGAATGCACCCTACACAAGGCAGGCTTACTCCACAAAACATCCATCTTAGCACAGCTGTTGGCAGTGAGCTCTCTGGCATAGCTTATAGTTGTAAAATCATAGGGGATGAAACAATGAGGAGAGCACAAGATTAAGTGGAAAACAGAGACTCCTGGATTCTAGCTTCAACTCTAATGCAGGCTAGCAGCTAGCCCAGGACTTACCTTATCTTCTCCTTGGTGACCCAGCTATTTGAGAACTTGGAAGTTCTGGTGGAAAGAACACCAGCCCTGGTATCTGACAGCACCTGCACAGTGAGCAGGGGGTCCTGGTGGACAAGAAGCTGGACATGAGTCAGCAGTGCATGCTTGCAGCGCAGAGGGCCAACTATATCCTGGTCTGCATTAAAAAAAAGGGTGGCTAGCAGGGAGAGGGAGGTGATTGTCCCCCTCTACTCAGCTCTTGTGAGGCCCCATCTGGAGTACTGCATCCAGGCCTGGGGCCCCCAGCACAAGAAAGATGTGGAGCTCTTGGAAGGGGTCAAGAGGAGGACCACTGAAACAATAAGAGAGCTGGAGCACCTCTTCAATGAAGAAAGATTGAAAGAACTGGGCTTCTTTAGCTTGCAGAAGAGAAGGCTCTGGGGAGACCTCATTGTGGCCTTCCAATGAAGAGAGTGTATAAACAGGAGAGAAAATGACTGTTTACACGAGTGGATAGAACAAGGGGGAATGGTTTTAAACTAAGACAGGAGATTTAGGTTAGATAGGAGGAAGTTTTTCACTCAGAGGGAGGTGATGCACTGGAACAGGTTGCCCAGGGAGCTTGTGGATGCTGCTGGAGGCATTCAAGGCAAGGCTGGGTATGACTTTGGGCAGCCTGGTCAAGTGGTTGTCAACTCTGCCCGTGGCAGCAGGGTTGAAACTAGATGGTCTTTGAGGTCCTTTTCAACCCAGGCCATTCTATGACTCTATGATCTCTTGAGTCGTCTGTGTCAGTGAAAAGGCATTTCTTGTCTCAGCCTGTGTTTCTTCACCCGCATGTCACAAACCATGTTTGTGCTCTGGCCTGTAGGACTGCCTGCACACTCCTTAAGTGAATGTATTTACCTACTAAAAGTAAATAACATTTTTTCATGCCCTTTCATCACTTTGAAGATGGCAAACTGAGACCTTTAGGGAATTCCTAACGCTTATATTCCTAGTGTCACATGCATCTTCCACTGAACAGGTGATGGGGTATAGCAGTTACAATGCTCAGAGCAATGGCTTCCTCCAGACAGCAGGAAAAGGAGCTGCTTCCACAGCCCACCGAGGGGTAAGTGAATGAAGGGATGTTTTCCCAGACAGATTAAGGTGAGGGCTCCATATATCCTCGAATCTGTTAAGTGCTATTTCTCCTTTCTAAGGCCTGTGGCTTTAGTTGGGAAGAAAGCAGCCTGGATGTAATCTGATTAACTTGTGGTCTCTTGGCAAGACAAATGACTTGCAGCTCGTTCGTGATGCACTTCGTAGCCTGAGGAATAGTTTCAGTGGCCACGATCCACAGCACCACACTATTGACAGCCTGGAGCAGGGCATATCTAGTCTGATGGAACGGCTACACCGCATGGAGACACAGAAGAGGCAAGAGAGAAAGGTAAAGGTTTCCTAGTGCTTGCCTCTTAACTTCTACCCTTCACACACAACCCTGAACTAGACTACCACTTCCCAACTGTGAGGTAGTACTTCATTTTCACTCTTTTGGTTTCACATCTTAGATCCGGGGGAAGTCTCTGGCAAGCAGAGCAACAAATGAGTGTAGAGACTCCTGGCCTCCAAACTCCAGTAAGTGTCTTTCAGTTCCTGTTCTTTCACTTCTAACTTCATTCCTCAGACTTCCTGGGCAAAAGTCTAGGACACAGTATCTGCTGAGGCATCTGCCACATGTTCTGTCCTTTACCAGAGCTCACTATCCTCACTTTGGTAAGGGCAAACAAAAGAGGTCAGAGACAGGCTATAGCAGCTTGTTTGTAAAGCACCATTACACTGGGAACCATGTGGGTAATACTGTAGTAGAAATAATTACCCATGGGATTAATTGGAAATGTAATGTTATTTCATCTTTCCTGCTGGCGTGCACCATCTACTGGACACATAACTGTACAGATGGCTCTCTTCCTGCTTCCCCATAGTGTCTGGATCCTTTTATGTATACGGAACAGCACAACAATTTCTGACACCATGTTCTGTGGCTCCAGCTGCAGCAGCTCCACATTTGCTTTTCATTGTAAAGGCTGTTCGTTTCAAGCATTGGTTATAAGTGTTTCTTGGGAAGTCCGTGAGGGAGGCTGTAGAGGATTCCAGGGACTGGGGAAAGGCAAAGGTCACCTTTCAGCTGCATTGCAGCATCCAGCAGCAGGGTAAGACTGCATGTACAGGATGTGGAGGAAAGCAGGACAGGAACTCAGAAGTCTGAAGGGGAGGCTGGGGAGGTTTTGCTGGGTTCTCCCTCTTCTCCTGTAAACTGCAGATTTGAGGGTCTCTACATGTGTACCATACCTCTCCTTTTCTCATTAACCTTTAACAGGCTTCATCATCTGTGCTGCAACAGGAAAATTGAGTTTCGCAGCCATAAACCTAGAATCTCTCAGGTGTAAAGAGTTCTAACTTGTCTCCAGAAATCTGTTAGAAAATTGGTGTCCATTCTGTTTTCTGCATGCTAGGAGAGCTAAAATTGTAGAGTTGCTCAGTGTGAAGCTTTCTGCACAGCACACTGAAAGGGTAGGGGAAACTAGGCATTATTCAGAGGGGAGAGAAACACACATTAGTGAAGAAAAATCTGTGCACGCTCATCCTAACCAAGCTGAATGGGCAGATGGGGAGGAAATAGGTAACCTTTTGCCTTAGTGATGGTGATCAGTCAGACCATCCTGCTTTACCCATCTGCAAGTGAAGGCAAGTGGTACTGTAGTTTGCCTAGAGAAAAGGATAGATTACTCTTCAGTCACCACCTCACCCAGAAAGGTTTTCCTGTCACTGCCTGTGGAGTAGGTGGTAAGCAGCAAGCTGCTCAGTAGGTAGAAATAGGTTTCCCAGAGGGCAGTGATAGGAAAATCTTATAAGCTAACACATTTGAATTTGTTGTTACCTTAAAATGCAAAGTTTTTCATTAAGCAGAGGGATACCTGGTCCTTCCCAGGGATAGCTACCCTTGTAAGAATCTCACCTGCAGGTTCTTTGCTCTTGTTGGCAAGTTTGATGCTGAGAGCACCTCTTGTCTCCTGTTGTGGCATGAGACAGGTTGTTCTCCAATTACTGTGCTCTGTGCTCTTTTCTTTGCAGAACTGCCTCATTCTCACAGCACACCTGTGATGAGCGCCAGTGCCTGCACCAAAGTGTTGTACTTTACTGACCGCTCCCTCACACCTTTCATGGTCAACATACCAAAGAGGTGAGACTTAGGTTTTCCTTACTTCCTTTGATTTGGGAGGTGCTTGTTTCCTTGAAAGCATTAGTCTGATCTCTTCTGGGTATGGTCAGCACTAGCACAGGTTTCCTTTGCATTAACTTAGGCACTGGATTTTATGCCTCTGACTGAAGAAAATTGCCTAAGCAGTCCCCTAGCTGATACATTTGTTTTAGAACCCTAGGAATTTTTTTTTTTTGTTTTTTTTATTAACTTCAAAGAAAAAGCATCAAAACAGTTCTGTTCTGGCATGTAGTGCAGGACTCCTGTACCAAAAAAACATATCAGTCAATGAAAAAAAGGGAAAGGGAAAAATGCTGTTTCACGATGGTTCTGAGAGAATTAGGAGGAAATTCTTCCTCTGAAGAGGACCTTGGAGTTGACAGGTGTGTTCCTAGAGGCGCACATTCATCCCATCTCTGTGGCTGGTGTTGTGAGTGCCTAGCCTGACTTGTGCTGTGGCCCTGCATGCCATGTAATAACACTTGAGATAAAGCCTGTCCAGTGTACTATGGAATAGTGTCGGACTTTTTTTGCAGGCTAGGGGAATTGACTTTAAAGGATTTTAAGGTAGCTATCGATCGTGAAGGAACCCACCGGTACCACTTCAAAGCCCTGGATCCAGAGTTTGGCACAGTCAAAGAGGAGGTAGGTGTGGAATTTAACTATCAGCCAATGCTGGGTTCAGTGTTATGACACATCCCTGGAGACCTTGGTCACATCACTTCTAAACAAAAAAAAATCTTTGAATGTGTCTTGAAACAGACTGCCAGTTTTTGCACTTGTAGGTTGAGCTTCTCTTCTAAGGAGTTAAAAATAGGATGCTCTCATCCCCAGCCAGAGCAATGATACAAATGTGATTGCACCTGCCTGGGGTTTCCAGAACCTGACAGGCAAAGGCTAATGGCAGTCTGACAGCATTGCACAAGAGATACTGGGCAAAAACGCAGGCTACACTTACGGCTCTTACAGTGGCTTTATGAAATCTGTTGCAGCATTTATTTAAAAGAAAAACAAAACATCCTGCTATGTAATTTTAATGGTTTTTCAGAGGGGACTGTATTATGTGGCATCTTTTCCTTTGTGTGCTGCATTATACCTGTTTGAGCTCAGGCTGGTGTTAGTATGGATTGAATTCATTAAAGGTTATTGAGGGTATTTTCTGCTTCACAAATTGATGAAGACAAGTGCAAAGGGTTTACTTCCCTTGGGAACAGTCACCTGACTAGTTAGCCATTCTGCAGAAACCAATAGGAATGATGGGTTAGAAAAGGCATGTTTCCTATGTTTATTTTACTTTTTCTGACAAAAAAAAAAAGTAATCATGACTGTTAAGGTTGAAGAAGGAGCCATATCTAGTTTTCAGCTTAAAATCTGAAAACATTGAGATGTGTGTCAATGTTGGGTGAGGTGTATGTTATGTGAGCTGTGTAGTAAAGTTGCAACTGGGATCTCTGACTTGATGCCTGCCTCTTATGCTATGCACGTGTGGGAGAACAGTGTCCAGAATTAGATGTGACTGAACTCTTTTTTTGTAGGTATTCCATGATGATGACATCATTCCTGGTTGGGAGGGGAAAATTGTGGCCTGGGTGGAAGAAGACCACGGGGAGAATTAATCAAGCTTTTAGGTCTTGTCACTAAGTGAAACCTGTAACTGGCTGCTGAGCTTGGAGAATGACCAAAAAGCACGTGTGCTGGAAGGAGTCCCAGTTCAAGCTGCCAAAAGGAAGGGCTTCTCTGCAAACAATGTGTGATGCATGTTGTGTGCATGGATGCCGGGCATGGACACCTGACTTTCTATGGCCAAATACAGACAGCACTGTGGGACGGAAACAGTTATCTGTGGGAAAGAAACATCTTGCTTTTTCCTGTCAGCTAAACCCTGACGGCCTTAATGATGATTTTTTTCCTTTCCTCTGCTTCTCCATTCCTACTGTTTGTGCTGCAGTCTGTAAGCTGGGCATCTCAACTCTGGTTTGTTGTATGCAGTGTTGCATAAATCTGCACTGACAGTAAAAATGTGAAGATTTGCCTTTGTGAGTTAGAAGAAATAGCTAGATTGTGCAAGCAGAAGGTTTGACCAGCTTTGGACTTGCATGTGTTGCAGGAGCAGAGTGAGCTTTGTGGACAGTCCAGACTGAGGAGACCTGGGGAAGGAAGACAGTTTTCTGGAGGTTTTACGCATGATCTGAAGCAAAGATCATCAGCTTGGCAAAGCTCCCTTTCTCCCAAATTCAGGCTTCTGTTTCCTAGCCCTGCTTTTCCAACCTGACTTCCAGAGCTGTACTTCTGAGGTCCTCTGGGTTTGCTTTGTTGCCCTGCTGACTGTGGGATCTTGGTACTTGCTTTTCTGCTGAAAGCTTTCATTTGGGGAACCAGGAGCTGAAATCAGCTGCTTCCCCAAGGTAATTTTAGCCCCCTCTCTCTCCCTTGTTAAGCCCCTGTCTTCGCACTCCTGGTGCCTCCTCTCTCAGCACAGCAACTGATTGTCACCTCCTGTGCACAGGCAACACTTTGCTACTGTCTGCTGATTACCAGAGCCACCAGACATAAATACACTCTTAGTGTAAGTCCTACCAGTAGCATCATTTTCTTGTTATGCCCAGTGCTGGGGTTTCTGGAGGAGCAGGAACTGAATGGCTGGTTGGTAGTGTATGAGCCCTGAGATCCCAGAGGCTTTTGTGGGGTTTGTTTGTTATGTTTTTTGTTTGTTCTGCTTTTCCCCTGCTTTGCCCCACTCTGTCCTCCTGCTGCCTGTTAGCTGTACTTGCACAGCACTGGCTCTGGTCTGCAGCAGACATTGTTGACTCAAAAGGTCAAAGGGCAAGTCAAGGCTCTGCTCATTCTCAGTCCGTGTGGCCCTTTCACGGACTGCCCGCGTGTCTGTACCGTGCATGAGGCTGGGAGAGGGTGAACCTGGTTTTACTGTTTTATATTAACCGTCCTTTTGCAAATATGTTATTGTTTGGAATGATTTTGTACCAGTTTGCATTGTCTGAGGACTGTGGATATTTTTATACCAGTGCAAGTGCTTTCTGTATATTTCTGCACGCACTATATGGTGTTTTACTCTCTAATGGATGCTGAGATGTTTTGTATGGTTTCCTGTTCATACAATACTGGGCTTGACTTTATTTTACTATGGAAATCCAACTAGTTCTTACTGGATTTTATGTTTTGCCACCCTGTACAGGCAGTAAGAATGCTATTTCTTCCCTCACTGCTTCACTGTCCCGGAAAGAGCTCAAGGATTTTACAAGGCCCTGCACCAATCTGCCACAAGACAGCATACCTGCTGCTCTGTACAGGTTGTTATGGTGACTTTTTCTTTACAGACAGACGTCAGTATCAGTATAAAAGCTCATCAGTGGTCAAGTTCATCAATGGCTGCAGGGCAGGAGAACACATCTCACTTGGAAAAGAGGGATTTTCTTCCTCCTCAGAAATAGTTTTCTGTTGCATGATCTTTAGTGGGTTGTTAAAGACAGCATGGGGTTGTTGTATTGGAATCAATTGTTGTATTTCAATTGCAGTTTTTTTCTCAAGCGTTTCTTCAAGTTTTGCTCATTGCTTCAGTTTCAGCAAGAGCCACACACCCAGGATGGGATTTTATGGAGGCAGTTTTCAAGGTCTGTAGTTGCCAGTTCCAGAGGGCAGTGCTGTTTGGCTGTGGAGCGCTGAGGGCACAGGAAGCTATTGTCAGAGCTTCTGGTGGATGCCTTGCACGATAGGTATCCAGTGTTCCCATGGAGAAAGATACAGGAGACAGACCGGAGCCTCAGTCTTGTTCTTAAGAGTAGTTCAGGTAACTCCTCATAGGCACATGGAACATGCTTACTGCCACTCAAATTTGGCCAAATGCTTTCCAGAGCAGCAACAGACTTTGTATTTGGGAAGGAGGAAGACTGTAGACTGTACCTTTAATCAGTGCTGACATCACACACAAGCTAGGACAAAACACGTGTTACCTTAGGCAGAACTGATGGCAGCACTCTGTTCTTGAGTTGCTGAATGTGGCTCCCTCTGTGCTAGTGAAGGTGCAGCTGCTGGCACTGCAGTGGAAGGCCCTGCTGTGCTGCGTTCACCCCAGAGAGTGCTGCTCCCATAGGCTGCTTGCATTCAGCTTTGCTTCTGCCACAGCACTGCAGCCTTCCCAGATGTTTTCTTTCTGCATGCGTTTGGAAGTGGTACTAAAGGGGAAGAGGAGAAGGCAGCAAGTGGAAAGGCCTTGGATTGGCTGTGCCTTGATGGTAACAGCACAGAATCTGTTGCTTTTACATGAAATCAGGCTGCTACTGCGATAACTGCAGCAGATTTATTTTGGGAACGTGCTCTTCATGTCACACCCAGGACTAATATTTTGCTGGTTGGACTCCGTATTTATTTCTGCCTGTCTGCCAAGTTACCTACCCTCTCCTATAGTTTTAAGTTCACGCTGAAACATGTTATATGTAAAATTATATTTTCGTAGAATCTCTACCTGGCATTCATCCCTCGCTATCTGCACTCGCGCAGCCGCGCGCACCGCGCCATTCAGCACGCCCTCCCCTCCCCGGCCGCGCTTTACGGCAGCGCAGCAGTGTCGCGCGGGCCGTGCGGCGCCGCGCCCGGACGGAGGAGGTCACCGAGCGGCGGCGCGGCCGCGGGGGCAGCTCCGGCTCCAGCATGTGGCGGGTGTTGGCGCGGCGCGTGGCCCCGGGGGCCGCGGGGTTTGCGCGTGGCNCCCACGTCCCCGAGCCCCGGTACCCGGCGGCTCCCTCCCTCGCCCTCAGGCCCTTTCTCTTCGTCTCCGCCGGTTACCTTGGCCAGCTCCCATTCCATATCGGCGTGCCCCGGGGTCTTCCTGTGCCTGCAGGTGGCCCTCCCCGCCGGGGGCTGGCGGTCGGGCTCTCCCTACTGTCGCTCCCGGGTCCCCGTTGCCGGGGCTGCTCGGGCTGTGACGCTGCCCCTCCCCCCGCAGGTGGCATTGCCGGCGCTGTCCCCCACGATGCAGATGGGCACCATCGCACGCTGGGAGAAAAAGGAGGGTGACAAGATCGGTGAAGGGGATCTCATTGCAGAGGTATGCCAAGGGCACAGAATGTGCCGGGCTTTTTACCGGGCTGCACGTGTGCTCTCTGCTCTGTCGCCTGAAGACATTTTCTGAAGATAATGCTGGAAACAAGTGACCTGAGGCCTTCCAGAACTGGCTGCTGGATTTGGTCTTTCTGACCAGGAGCACTCACCCCTTCCGAGAGGCATGCACTCCCAAGCTGGCAATTTCTGCCAGGACTGTGTGCTTTCAGACCCTACGCTATCAGGCTGGAGAGTTCTGAGTTCACTGGTGTTTCCCTTTCTATAATGATGTCCTATTCTCTCTCTCAAAGGTGGAGACAGACAAAGCAACGGTTGGCTTTGAGAGTTTGGAGGAATGCTACTTGGCCAAAATCCTGGTACCAGAAGGAACGAGAGATGTTCCTATTGGAGCCATAATATGTATCACAGTAGAAAAGTATGTATTTTTCTGACCCTCTAGTTGAATTTTCTCTGTTGGGGTTTCATGGGTGCCTTGTGTTAAAAGCTATGACAATGTCATCAGACTGATTTTATGGTTTTTTTGTTGTTGTTGTTGTTGAATTTTGTTTATTTGATTGCTTTTAGGCCTGAACATGTTGATGCCTTTAAAAATTACTCTCTGGATTCTGCAGCATCTGCTCCCCCTGTTGCCTCAGTGCCTCCCCCTCCAGCTGCAGCACCCTCACCCTCACCTCCGCCTTCTCCTCAGGCTCCTGGCAGCTCTTATCCTCCTCACATGCAGGTAAGAGAGCACTATTAACCATCTAAAGTTTGTTGCGTACTTTTTCCTTTTCTTTCATTGTTTGCTGTAAGCCATTTTGTCATAAATACTGCCAGGAAGTGGAGAATATTAGCTGTTTGGGGTGGTCTCAGGTTGTTTTTTTATGGTAGTGATTTTTTAATCCCAGCTGTCAGTAGGAGGCTCCTGTTTCTCTAGATTGCTTGAGCAGACAAGACTGCTACGTTCCTGTGGTTTAGACAGTTCTAATGTAGAAAGACCTTGTACTTAGTGTGAATGTACCCTGAGGGTCCTACTCATATCCTAGAATTCTGTGATACTCTGAACATACAAGATATGTTTGTGAGCAACTGGAAAAGATGTGTCTTTGTGGATAATCTGTTTGCTTAGATATGAAGTATGCATCCATTGTAGTTCTGAGTGCTTTGTAGCAGGGTATTTCTGACATTAGTTTGAAACAGACCATGTGAAGTACTAACCTTCTTTCAGAGCTGAGGCACGTGGAAGGTGGTTTGTCTGAGAGGTTATGAAAAGTCAGTATATGAGCTGGGCATTCATTAAACGCTTCTTGATCTGACTTGAATTCAGTTACTTTACTTGGTTAATTGTCCAGTTGTGCTCTAAATTTGTTACCACGTGTGCTGTATTTGTTGTACACAAGATTTGTCTAAACCTACAGCACCTTTAACTGCTTATTGGAAGACAAGTCCGTATAGCTGTTACAGGAACCAGATGTGTTTGTTAGAAACAAAGTGACTTGCTGTAGCCTTTCTTTGAGCCGTATAGACAACAGCTGTGAGGCTGTGGCTGTGGAGGGTGGTACTAATGAATTGGCTATCTAGATTTCTTCATTTTTGCTTTTGCTTGTTTCCTTGCCTTGACAAAAAAAGACAAAGTTGAGATAAAGCAGAAAACTATGCTTTGCTATACTGGCGCCAGATCTAGGAGTGTGGTAAAGGTTGGCTGCTTCTTCAGGTTAGCATCATGTAGTCAAGAGTTCCTGACTGTGTCCCTGCTCCTTTTGAATCACCAAAATCTGATGCACTCGTATTCTGACTTACAGGTTGCTCTCCCTGCTCTATCACCCACAATGACAATGGGCACAGTGCAGAGATGGGAAAAGAAGGTCGGGGAGAAACTGAACGAGGGAGACTTACTAGCAGAAATTGAGACAGATAAAGCCACAATAGGTGAGTCAACTCCAAAGCCGAGAACAGATAAGGGAGGATCCTGTGCCAGATCTTCATGCCCTGAGTAGCTAGGGAACATGTGGGGCAATTAAGAAGAGTTTTGTTGCTCTCATGCTACTGGAGAGTGAACCACTGGAGCTCCAAGAAATAACTGTTTCCCCATCAGACTTTGGTAGGAATGTGCAGTGCACAGAGATGTTTGCTACCTTTTACACTGAAAAAAATTCTTTTGTCTACTAAATACAGGACACAGCTTTAGTTACCATGGTCTTTCAGAGTTAACATTTGGCACAACAGACACCACAGCAGTTTTGTTTCTTTCCCCCTCAGGCTTCGAGGTGCAGGAGGAAGGCTACCTGGCAAAAATATTGGTGCCTGAAGGAACAAGAGATGTGCCATTAGGAACAACCCTGTGCATCATTGTGGAGAAGGAGTCTGATATTCCGGCCTTTGCTGACTACCAGGCGACTGCAGTAACTGACATGAAGGCACAAGTTCCTCCTCCTCCCCCTCCTTCACCAGTAAGAACCATTCTTAGGCAGGGAGAGACATTACGAGGATGATTAGGAGTCCCTGTCTGGATCTGAACTGTGGTGCTGGTTAGACCGTGTGTGAAACCCTGACTCCTGTAATGTTTATGATCCTGTGAGTGCAAGGCTAACACATGCATTTGTGATAGAGATCACTTCTTAGGTCATCTAGTTTGCCCTCTAAAAACTGGAACAGTGATTGTTATGAGTGCATCTTTACCTATTGCTTTTACCAGTTCTCATGCCTCCCTGATAATTTGGAGTTTAAATTTCATTATTTCACTGTTTTGGCAGATAACTCAATAGGTTGATTGTCATCCTGCACTGGAAGTTTCTGATTTAATTTCTAGTGCTAGGAAACCTCTTTGAATCCTTTCAGATTACAGATTATTTATGTTATTCCCTTAATTGGTAATGAGATGGTCCTGTTATTTTATTGCACTGAAGTGAAACCTTGAAGATTTTTGCAAAATAGTCATGAAGCTAATGGCTTTGATTGTTCTGTTAAGGTGGTGGCAACTCCCGCTGCTGCTGCTGCTCCTCCTCCTCAGCCTACTGCTTCTCCAGCAGTCCCCACCGCTGGGCTGCCTCCTCGAAAGGGAAGGATCCTGGTTAGTCCCCTAGCAAAGAAACTGGCAGCAGAAAAAGGAATTGATCTTGCCCAAGTGAAAGGTAAGGTGCTCTCACTGTCTGGTGTTTGTCCTTCTAGCTATGTACTTGCCTATTTGCTTTCTTCCCTGCTGGGAACATCCTTGCTGTGCAGCTGTCCCCACCAATTTCTGTTGACCAAAATTTCCTTGAGATGCAATGCCCTTTTGCAATGAATTGAAATCCTCTTACATTTTTCTTTGACACCTTTAGGTACTGGACCAGATGGTAGAATCACAAAGAAAGATGTGGAGTCATTTGTGCCACCAAAAGTTGCCCCAGTGAGTAGACTTGAGGTCATTAAGGATGGGTATGCAGAACAATCATCTGGCAGGATTTACCATTTTAGGAACTTCATAGCAATATATATCAGTAATATGTTTCAAAGTCACTCAAGTACTACTCTTAATAATCAGCTATAGGCTTTGGCATGAACCTAGTTGTGGCTAGAGACTGGAGAAGTGTCTGTTGCTCATGAGCAAGAGACGGCATAGGTTCAGTGCTTGCCTTACATACTGAGCTACTCTACAATCAATGTTTGAATAGTCCTATGAACTCTGCTATCCTTCTCTGATTTGCAGACTCCAGCAGTAGAAGCAGTACCTGCAGCTGCTGCAGTTGCAGCAGCACCAGTGGGAACCTTCACAGATATCCCTGTCAGCAACATTCGGAGGGTAAGAACATTTGTGTCATTCCTGGCACCATGATCTGCAGTGAAGATAGGTCTATTTTCATCTCTTCTGTCATGTACCTTCAGGTCATTGCTCAGCGGTTGATGCAGTCTAAACAAACAATACCTCACTACTACCTTTCTGTGGATGTAAACATGGGAGAAGTACTGGTGCTAAGGAAAGAACTCAATCAGGTGAAGTATTTGGGGAGTCATGGTGAGATTGGAGTGGAGGTGAAGCTGCATTCTCTCACAGGTTTGCCCCTGTTTTTTGGTGATATCCCAGTTTAGCTTGGGGAAAAATAGTCCTTTTAGAGCCTTACCTGCCTGTTGTGGGTCAGTCCTGGGCTGTCAGTGACAGAATGATAACTTTGCAGTGCACTGACATCTGACTTCCCTAAGATGGCCACTTTGTACTCTGCATGGTGGTGTTCAGCTCTTTTGGATGAAAAGTAGGGGAAAAAATGTAAGAGGTTTTTAAGACTAAAAAGGGTAAAAGTTTTAAATAAAATATATTAATTATAAGCCAAGATTGGGGAAAAATAGACACTAAAAAATAGTGCCTTAAATTCTGAATATGTATTCACCTCCTACATTATTTTGTCACTTCTGATGTTAATGTTTACAGTTAGTATGATTGTTTTCTTACACTTTCTCTATAAACAAGGCTCCATGGCACTGACTCCAAATTATTTGAGTTAACATATAAAGGACAAACTGACACCTCATATCTCTTCATTTACAGGTGGTCTCAGATAATGTTAAGCTTTCTGTCAATGACTTCATAATTAAAGCTTCTGCTCTGGCATGCCTGAAGGTGCCTGAGGCAAATTCTTCGTGGATGGACACAGTTATTAGGCAGTAAGTTTATGGTACGGTCGAAGCCAGAAACTTTATTTGTTCAGTAGGGAGTTCGTGGCACAATAGCAGATGATCTGGTGATATTTCATGGAGGGACGGGAGCAGGTTTTGTACAAACATCGAGGGGGTTTAATCCAAGTGCTAAGAATCTTGTGTCTGGTGTTAGTGCAGAAGGTGAAATAGCTGCTGCAAAATGATTATTAACTTAGAATTGTCTTAATGTTCTGTTCTGTTGTCTGTTTTTTTTTCTTGGTAGAATAACTGGCATCTCTATTGTGTCTTGCAGAAATCATGTAGTGGACGTTAGTGTTGCAGTGAGCACTCCTGCAGGGCTTATAACTCCTATTGTGTTCAATGCACATGTAAAGGGCCTGGCATCTATCAGTAAGGATGTGGTCTCTTTGGCAACTAAAGCCCGAGAAGGTAAACTTCAGCCACATGAATTCCAGGTGAGGAACTCCAATTGCTGTTAATTACCACTGCCATTGGCTTTTGTCAGTGTTCAGAATGAGCCAAGTCTATCTTGTGATGTTTCAGTCATCCTCATTCTGCATGAAACCTTTTCTGAGTGTTCTGTGAATGTCTTTTTCTTGTAGGGTGGTACTTTCACAGTTTCCAATTTAGGAATGTATGGGATTAAGAATTTCTCTGCCATAATCAATCCACCTCAAGCCTGCATCCTTGCAATTGGTTCCTCAGAGAAAAGACTAGTGCCAGCTGATAATGAGAAGGGGTGAGCATTCATCTGGTTCTGTACATACTGAGCTTCTGAATTCAGACTCTGAAGTAACGGCTATAAACACAATTGCGTTTTTTTCCTTGTAGAAAAGGAATTAGTATGATCTTCTTTCCATTGTGGACTGTTTTGGTTTTTTTAGATGCCTACAGGGAGACACGGGTCTCCAAGCACTGTTGTTATTGCCACTTCTCTGATGAAAGCCATTTGGCTTTGTTACTGTCACCAACTTGGCAGTGATTTATAGAGAATTCTGTTAATGATTTTTTTCTTTTCTTTTTTTCCAGATTTGATGTAGCCAGTATGATGTCTGTTACACTGAGCTGTGACCATCGTGTTGTGGATGGAGCCGTTGGAGCACAGTGGCTTGCTGAGTTCAAGAATTTCCTTGAAAAGCCAGTGACTATGCTGCTATAATTTAACCATGCAAAGCAGAATTTTCCTGGGTCACACTGTTCTGTTTTAAACAAGCTATTTAGACTTTAGTATTCAGACTTATTAAAGAGTTCCATTTTTTATTTTAAATATGTATTATATTATCTGGTAATGTTCTTACCAGTCTGTACAGAGAAAAGGTTTGCAAAAATGCTTTTCAGGGCAATATTACAGCTATACTGTATGCTTATACAGTTGGTTAACTTGCAAACTCTTCCAAAACACTTCAGCATCCCAGATTTAAAAATGATTCAGGCAGTATGTGTACTGCCATGTGCTTCTAACTAGGTTGGTTGATGTGGGAATGCATACCAAGTAATTTTCATGACCTCTGATTTCAGAAATTTGAATTGCAAACATCTCTTCACAGGAGTTCAGATGAGATGGTCACTGAAACATAGAAGGTGAATTCCCTTATTCTGTTCTCCTGCTGGGATGGGTAGCAATGGCAGATGCACTAAGGGACTGAAGCCCCTGTGAATAGTTTCTCAAAGGCCAAGTGTTAACGTTCCGAGTCTCTTGGAATTTAGCACTGGTTTGGACCTCAGCTTTGGAATCCCTTCTGAGCACTTTAAAGGTGAAAGAACACCGATACCGGTGGTGTCACATCTCAGATACCACAGAGAATGTGCTGTCTTGTCATAGACTTTCACTTACATGTGCTTCTAGTATGAAGACTCTTTAATTGCTTTTCCTCTTGCTGAGTTAGTATCAGACTATGATGCTGTGGAAGTAACTGTTTTTCAGAATTTTCTAGAGACTGTGTTGGAACCCATATAGGCAAATCACACATGCTAAAAATCCCACCTGTGGTTGTTAATTGTGTGGTGATGCAAACATTTGAAAACTTCCAGGCATCCTAAAATTAGGGAGCTCTGCATTAGTCACTGGTACTGCAGTTCTTCCCTGAATTGTCTGTGTTGTCCGAGCCTCAGTAAACTGCAGAATGTGCTATCCATGTATATATTGTATGTAGAGTGTTGGAATTGCTTGTTGGACTTCAGTCCAGTTACCTCAGTCATTGTATCCTGAAAGGGATGCAGTGCTGAACATGCTTAAATTCCACTTTCCACATGGAAACATTCATGTAAGAAGGAGGATTGTGTGGTAACTTCAGCATGATCAGGAGAATTGAATGGGGGGGAGAAGTTAACCAAAAACTGAATCACACCAAACCAAAAAAAGACAAAAGCTAATAGGTCTTGTGTATATTGCATTAGGTACTGCCCCTGTAACGTTCTGCTACAGAACTCACTGAAGATATTGAAAGAAAATACTGTGGAAATTAAATATTTTTGTGGGAACTATTTAATGTCTGGTTGCTGTGATAGCTGGTTTTCATGCCTGGCTTAAGCAAAAAGTGCATTATGTTTTTGGGTTTTGTTTCTTTTTAATGACCTAAAGTATCTCAGTTCCGGACTTGCTCTAGTGAACCTATTAAATGTTTTGAATTGACAACTACTAAAATACTTTGCACTACTTTTCTGTTGAGTCACGTGTGGCTGTTTGTACTGCTGTGGCACAAGCAGAGCTGTTCAGCCTTTCCATCTGCCAGCGACACTCACCCTATTAACCTTCTATTGTGATCAGATATCCCAACATAAATCATGCTTCATGACTATCTTGCAGCTCCGAGCTCGAGTCATCCTACTTTCCTTGCTGCACTGCTCAGCAGTAGCTCAAGAAAGGTTTGACTTTCTTCCTGCAGTAAGAAAAGTAAATAGCATACCCAAGGCTGTGCTCCCCATATGACTCTGGAATAGGATTTGTAGGGCTGTGTGTCTGTCCGTGGTGTGTGTGCTTAGAGTGCTGGCAGTGACTTGCAGCGCTGCTTGCAGCCTGCAGCCCTCCAGCTCTGATTACTTTTGTACAGCCTTCTAAGATTCAGAGAAGCAAAGCAAAGCCTGGGGCTTAGTGGCCTTCCTGAAGTTTGTATTTTAAAGTTGCAGCTTTTCTTAGTCTGCTTTGATTGTTGCTCCAACAATCATCTCTACAATGATGAGGTGTGGTGTGAATTTGTCATAGGCACTAAGCTCACTTGTGTTTTCCCCTTCACAGCAATTACTAACCATTCTTAGTAATCTTTGAATTTATTGTTCTGTAAATGAGTGCAGGTGGCTTTCCTGGCTGAAGTGCTCCAAAGTTGTTGCTGGTTGCTAGCTTCCCATGTAAGCATCCTGGAACTTCAATTCTTATGATGCTTTGAATAGTACGAAGTCTGTTTTGTGGTCTCATTCACAGATTTCTAAACCGATAAGAAGTGAGGTCAGGCATATTAAGTGACATAGAAGACTACAAAGTATTGCAGTTAAGGGTAGCAGGGATTGTCTGTAAGAAAACAGGAGCACGTGCAGGACTTGTAGAGCTGTGTATGACACACATCTGCTGGCTGCTCCAGGGTGAAGTTTGCACAAGAGCTGCTCTAACCACGTCAATTCAGTCTGCAAAATAGTTTCTTTAACAAAAAATAATAAAAACCCTGCTACTGCTGTATATTAACAATGTAGTAAGTGTATGTATGCATCTACATACTACTGTTAATGTATTCAGTTATTTCTCGAGTATTTGCAATCTTTACTGATGCTTTCCAAAGCATGGTGGGCCAGTATTCCTCCTGACTTCCTTTTCTGTGGATACCTTTGAGATATTCACCTTTGAAGATGAGAAGGTCCATTAACTCATTACTAAGTGGGAGTCAGGATTCTCATTCTGGGCTTTTGTTTAGTTCTGTCATCTGAGAACACAAACTAAACAATGTAGCTTTTATTGTCCAGGCTTGGCAACTTGTGCTGTGATTAACAATACCCCTTTCTCTTTATTAAATACCGCCGTTGTTGTTTCTTCATCCACTAATTCTGGCAGATCTAGTTGTAATTTGTATTTTTCACAGACATCAATGATCACATCATCCTAAAACAAGAAAATAAGCAATTAACTACTTAACAATGAATTCTGAACAAATATTTCTTAAATTTTGATGAAGACAGATAAAACAATGTTATTCTTTTTTGTCGTACCTTGGAAATCCTTAGATCACACTCAGAACTAACCTCAGGCAACTCAGCTATCAGTGCAATTCTTATTGGTTTGTTGTTTGCATCCTTGTATGGGAACTGCTGAAT
>VXAB01011169.1:0-10875 GCA_013399175.1 Odontophorus gujanensis
AACCCCTACAGTTCTGTGATTAAGGTTGTTATGATGTGTGTGGAAACTTGGGGTCTTCTATCTGAGTGAATATCTTTGATGCAAGGATGTGGAATTAGATATAGTGACTCCAATGGTCCTTCATAGTTCTATGATGCTAATGTCCATTAGTGTAAATGTTGTAGAAATTCAGCATGCTAAATGGGTTACCTAACTTAGCAGGGAGCCATGGTGATGCTTTCAGCAATATGCAGTCTTGCAGCTTGAACAGCTGTTCCTATTAACATATATCACAATTCACGCCTATTTCAGCAAAGCATCGTATTTGGATGGTTTTGTCCTATTTATTTGCATCCTGTGGTGTCAGACTTTAAGCATTTGAAACATTTTGATGCCCTGCTGAGTTTTATTGCATGAAAATTATTTTGAGTTTTGGTTGTAAGTATGAGGGGCTGGTGTTTAATTTCCTTTTTATTTGTCCTCCTTGCAGGATTTGCTCTCCTTGGAGGACATCCTTCCTTTCTTACAACACAAGACATTCACCTGGGCACTAATGAGAGTCTTCCAGATACAGCAAGGTTGGTAAGATATTACTTAACTGATTGCTATGTATTTTGAAATACATATTATATAATATATATATGAAATACATATATAATACATATTATTGAAATAGTTGATCAGTCTGAAACCTGTCTTGAAGATTCTCAAATGGCACTCCAAATTTCTTAAATACTTACAAGTCAGTTCATAGAATCTATAGCTCTGTACACCATCATTCTGTCCATTCCAGTTCTCTGAAACACCTCTCAGCAACAAATATTTTTATCAAATTTTGCCTATGGAGTGACAGTTAGAGTGACAGTCACACAAACAGACAAATCTCAGTAGGATAACTCCATCGATAATGGCATTGATAATGGCATGTATCTTCAAACATGACTAGATCCTTTTTGTTATGTTAGAACAAGTATCCAGCAGCCTACCATCATCATCACAGCTTGTAAGAACTTTCCTCAAAGTATGTATAACCTTTATGAGGTTATCATTTGCAGGTGCCCTTGATGTATTTCACAGTAATAAAGAGGCATATTGCCATAGATTCAGATGTTCATCCCCTAATTATGCTCATGGACTTGACAAATCATCCTAGGAGTTCTTCAGTACTGAACCTTATGGCCACTGAGCTATCATGGCGCACAGTGGAATTTCTCAATGGAACTTCTCCATAGTGGAAAATACAGACACAATACACAATAAACTTCTTGTGAACCAGGGAAGAGATGTGTTATGATTGAGTAATAAGTCAATAAAATATGTTCACAGAAAAATGCTTTCAACTCTTACCTGCAGTAATTGTAATAAAAACAGAGGATTTTTATAAACCTGTGTGCCTTTGCTTTAAGTATTTCCATGTATTAAAGACTTATCCAGACACAGTAGTATGCTGCTTCCTAAGGAATTCTTTTTGCAGCCTGAGTCTCTCAGGCTTAGCTTTTGAAAGGTTGGTTGTGTATGAAAGGTCCTTTTTGCTCTGGTGAAAAATATGCAGTGTCAGATTTGTCAGGCTCAATTCAAAATATGCAGTCAGGCAGCTGAGGTTCCATTGCCACTGCTGTATATTACACTTCTCACAGTCATTACTGGGAGAGACTAAGAACTGTGTTGCTCTTCTTTCTCTGATGAAACACAAAGAAAATGTAAGAAAAATACAAAACACCTGAACATTTTAAGTTTCCCTTTCCTGCTTTTAACTGCTGATGTGGAGGACATATGGGCATTGATAGTACAAAGTCAAAATTTCAGTCTCTTGGGGCTTAAAAATGCTGACTTCCTATTAGCTAAGTTATACTGCCAATACCAAAATAAGCTGCAACTGTAGCGTTTAGATGTTTCAGAGGAAGTGTGTCCCATTGCCTTGTTTCAGCAACTGTGTGTTTAAAAATGACTGAAAAATCATGGATACTCACAAGCCTACAAAAGGCTCACTATTAAACAAAGAGTCTGAATCTACTGTGTCCACCTCGCTAGTTCAGCAGAGCTCATAGGCAGACAGGGAACTGAAACATATCCATTCAAAAGAAATTATTCATACATCATGACATATTGCCCCAGTTTAAGCAGAAAAGCTACAACTTCATCGAATTTTCTCATTCAAAAGCTTCAGAGTGCAAGCATTCCTGCTACAACTCCATTGGTAGGACAGTTGCAGGATTTCTGCAGTCAAATGTATATAATGCTTACTATCAAAGACAAATGGAAAACAAGTTAAAGGTATTTCCACGAAAGTGATGTAGGTAAGTATTATTCTCCAGTTTTTTCCCTTTTTCCCTGGGTCATGCAATACAGGAGCCTCTTGCCAGAGAAAGTTAAGACAGGATGTTGATAGAGTGCAGTAACAGGGAGATGGGAGGCTGGAACAGAAGAGGCAGAGCCTGCATGGTGAGCATGATCCTAGCAGTGCTGTTTGTCAGCCTGTCCCCTCTAACATCAGAGCAATGAGAGGCAGCCCTTAGCTCCTGGACATTGGACACCATCAACCAAATCTTCAGGAAGGGGAGGGATGTGATCAGGGCCTTATGCAGAGCTCTCCTGCAACTTTCTCAAACACCATTCTATCAGACATGCAGCACTGTTGTCTGAAGGCTTTCTGCTATTCAGACACTAACCCTACAGCAAACAGCCCTGTTCTGATCCACAAAAGGATCTTCTTCCCAAATAAGATAATAAAAAGCCATTAAGTCTTTGGTTTGCAATATCTTGAATGATCTTTGCTTGCACACACTAAAAGGAAAAAGAAAGACAAGAAGCACAAGCTGTTCCAGAGCAGTTTTCATACTATGGAGAAGATTCTCACAATACCAACTTCCCATGCAAGCCATCACACCAAATTCTCTGGCACAGCTTCCTATTCTTTTAAGACCCTGACCTGGGAATTTTGCTCCTCTGCTGAGTTACATCATTTAACTTCTGCAGGGGAGTCAAGGCTTTCCTAAGTCATTACAGAGCCCCATGTGCTCTGCTTCATTCCTGCTCTCATTACAAGAATTATTGTTGACTTTGCATAATCAAGACTGAGTAGTTTACCCAAAAGAACAACTTGTTATTAATTCCTTGTCATTTCATGTGAATGAAAGATGACATACCAACCTCATTCAGTTAAGGTGAGAATGATAGAAGAATGCTTGTAGTAAACCCAGAGAGTATTTTAAATATCTGTGGTTTTGTGTCTAGGCATCTGAAAGCCTTAGAAGTACTTAAGGTTGAGACTTTAAAGCCACTCTCACAGGTTTATAAAAATCCTCAGTTTTTATTATAATTACTGCAGATAAGAGTTGAAAGCATTTTTCCTTGAACATATTTTATTGACTTATTACTCAATCATAACACATCTCTTCCCTGGTTCACAAGACATTTACATTTACACTGACACAGCAGCAGTTATCTCCCATTAAGGATCTCTTCAGGGCTGTTTAGCATGCCTGATATCCTAGGTGAAATGAAATACCTGTAAGTATTGTGTCTGTATTTTCCACTATGGAGAAGTTCCATTGAGAAATTCCACTGTGCGCCATGATAGCTCAGTGGCCATAAGGTTCAGTACTGAAGAACTCCTAGGATGATTTGTCAAGTCCATGAGCATAATTAGGGGATGAACATCTGAATCTATGGGGATATACCTCTTTACTACGGTCAATCACAATGAAATAGTCTTTTCAGACAATTAAACCTTTTGAATTAATACATACTTTCAAAAATTACATAGAATACTCCAAACTCTGGGTAGGAATATTCTACCCCAAATAAATGCAAATGCCCTAAAATCACAGTGCTGTATTTAAAAAAAATCGGAGATGGCCATTTTAACAGAATTTATTGCCTTAGTTTTAGAAATCCTTAAAGGATATTAAGCAAAACTTTACAGGTTTTCTTGCTAGAAATAAAACTTACTTTGAAAAGATTAATATCATGCATTCCAACGTACTCATATATTTCCAAGCTCCAGGTTTTTGAAATTTAGGTTTATGGGCTCGTGATCTTACAAAAAGAAAGAAAAGAAAACACCAAAAACTTGTAGCTAGTAATAATACAGGAACCTTGATGTATCCATCAAATCCAAAGTCACCTGATAAGTATCACCATCACCTTCCAAAGCGTCATCTTTACTCAAGACTCTTTTCTAACCATATCTTTTTTTTCCTATACAATCCCAGACTTACATGGTTTCATTTAAATCTACTTATTTGCAAGAGATTTCATGTCCTCAGATGAGGGTTAGACTTTTGGCTGAGATGAATTTGGTTTTGATTTTGCAAAGTATTAGCTCACTTTCCACTCAGACTTCCTTCGATAAGGTATGACGTCTAGAAATGTTGTCAGAAAAACTGTCTGAGATCTTGCTGGTAAGAGTCCAATAATTCTAGTAGCTATTAGAGTAAGAAGGATGGATTTTATCAGTGTTCACTAGCTGGACATCTTGAAATTCTTTATCTGTCATGTGAGATAGGAGTCAGCCGACCTAATATCCTAAAAATGTCTAAGATAATTCTAATGTGATTGCCTCTTTTCCTCATCTGATGTAGGACTACATGTATCTTGTTTAGTAAGCCACCTATTAGATGGTAACAACATGGGCCATGCATCCCACCTCTGGTGGCTAGTTTAGAACAGGTTTTCCACAGTCACATGCTTCAAGCTAGAACAGTCAAACAAACATAAATGACAGAAGTCGTGAGCTAAGAAGAGAAAGAGTTGCACAATCAATCATTCTAATAGCTTATCTTCAGTGAATACTTTGTTTGGCTTCTTCTTTTTGCTCATGGATGCTATCAGCAGTCTTCAGAGAGAGCTCTGCAGGGAATCTTGTAATGTTTATAAAGGGGTTTGCTTGCATGAGGCACGTCTGATCTCAGTAGAAAAAGACTGTTACTGATTTATTCCATCAGGAAATTTGTGTGTGTAAAGGCCGTGCCATTAACAGCCATATTTCCACAAGAGGAGATATCAGAATCCTTTCTGGCTAGTCAGAAAGTGATACTGTAATGTTTTTTTTTTTGTTGTTTTTCACACTCTCCAGTTTCTTCCTTGTTTTGTTTTAACGTCCTATTAGAGATAACATTAAAGCACACAAAATGCTACTTCAAAGTCATGCTTCAGGGCCTGATTAAAACAGAAATGCAGAGAAATGCAGAGCCTCTATCCATGTTTAATTTATCTAAAGAATTCAGGGCGCACTAAGTATGCTATGCTAATCCACCATGCTAATCTCTGAGTCTGTCACACTTTGGCAAATGAGGCTAAAGCCAGAGTGGCACAGTGACTCCTGCACGCCCCTATCCATACACTGAATTTCAAACTCAGACATTACTGTTAACACTGAGAGCATGTGTTAATGTCCAGCTGTGTAGACAGGAAGAAGAACAGGCTGGCACTGTCAGCTTTCTGTTTCTATCTTCATTAAGATCAGTAAGTAATTTTGGTAATCTAAAGAAATCTGTAGTCCTAATCCTCATAAAGGTCAAACTACCATACAGAGACCCTCTCAGAATATTTTTTTTTCTTTGGTAAAAGACCCAGGAAGTCTTATCCGAAGTGATCAAATTCTTCAAATATTATAGTGTTGAACAATCTCTTATCTTAGTTCATTTACCTTAACATTTATTGAGGTTATACCTGTAGCTACAATCAAAAGCTAAGAAGAAACAGCAGGAGCCTTCATTTACTTGCTATAGTTTCTTAGTAAGTAAAACTGCTTACTCTTTTAGCAGCTTGTTAAATATCTGCATTTAAGTGTGTTATGCAGGCGTCATAAATTATTCAGACAGCTGAACATTTTTGATTCATTACCACTTTTCATTAATATTTATGTGCTGCATACTGAAGAGTGCAGTGGGGATGTATTTATTATGTTTGACTTGGATATTTTCTGCCATCCCCCAGGGTGCTGTCCAGCATGACAAATGCAATCTTGGCTCGAGTTTATAAGCATAATGATCTGGACCTAATGACGAAGGAAGCCACGATCCCAATAATCAATGGATTGTCTGATTTATACCATCCTCTCCAGATTTTGGCTGATTACCTAACTCTTCAGGTACCGATATAATCCCCGCTTAATAACACTGGAAAAATCAGGTTCAAAACTATTTAGTGCTACATTTTTTTAAGTGGTGATTACATGACACTTGTTATTTAAAGAGATCTTTACCCAGGAATATAATTAAGAACCTGTCTAATTTAAAACAATTACTTAGCTCCATCAGCTGTAGTGGGACTGAAGTTAAGCATAAAATTAAGTACTTCACTGGAACTAGGCTGCAATTCAGAAAATTTGCAGGGAGGATTACATATTAAGATAAAGGTGAGATACTGGCTCAACTGATGCCAATGGGGATTTTGTCACTGGCTCTAAAATAAAGTCAGTGGTTCACTCTTGATTCTGCCCTAAACTGTGAAAAGCTTAAAAGGAATCGTTATCCACATACTAGGAAATTGGTTACATGAATGTTCTTCTAAAAGCCAGTTAAAGCTACAAGTGCAAATCCCTAATACTCGGGCTCTTAAACCTATTTAAACTTGGCTCACATCAAAGAAGAGACAATAAAGATCATATCTTGTAGTTCTAATCTAACAAAATATTGGTTTGACAATAGCATTTTACATATAGATAGCATTTTACACCCAGAATGACAGATGTTTATCTGTGAATGGAAGGGCTATGCTGTTTTTAATCAATCAAGGAACTAGCTTCTTAAAAAAGATTAGTGTACTATGGGGCTGGTTAACAATTTTAATGAAATCTTCTGACCTTATTTAATTTCTGAACAAATAAAAATCACAATGCTTGAAAAAAGGACAGTTGGGATAATTTCATGACTCATTCAGCTGTGTTTCTCAGCTCTGCTATGGGACATTCGGTATGTGGAAAAGATTTTATGAGAGAAATAGCAAGTTATTCATGTCTTAAACTTTAAATACCAAAACATTCATACGTTTAGAGAAAATTACTTTTTGTTACTTTGATTCATGTTTGTCTTACAATTTTCGATACTAGAAATGAAGAGACCAGGAAAAAACAGTGAAATTGAGATTTAAATGCTTTGCATCCCTCAGGATATGATACGTGTTGGAGATCATACTGAGCCAACTGCAGTGAGCTGTTCAAATTATGTAAGGTGGTAAACCATAATGAGAAATTCATCATCAAACAGCAAACATCTTCCTTCTTATTTAAACACTGTGTGCGACTATAAACCAGGTGTTCATTGTGGCTATGTTTTGGGAGGTTTCTATCTTACCGTGGTTACTAGCATTTATGCCTTGCTTGTTAGCATTTACACCTTGGTTGTTAGCATTTTCACAATTATGAATAGCAGATTTCACTCGTAATCATGACTCATAATCTGCATAACTATTGATATCTCTGCCTATAAACCTAGTTGAACCTTGTATAAACCTACTTCGCTCCATGCCACTGATTGTGGCACCAAAGTACTCCATCTCCAGTCAATGAAAAGAGACTGCTGAGCTTCTCAATTAGCCTCCAGGGATGGATCTCTTTCTCCACTGAGATTCTCCATCTCTTTATCTCATGGCAGGAGATCTCTAGAGAGGAACAGGATGGCAGCTCCACTTTGCTGAGGGCATGCTGCTATGCTGGCTTAGGACCCGCTTTCCACCCTCATTTTGTTACCCAAGAAGGAGGGGAGAGGGGAGGCAGGCCCTCTCAGCATCACACCACAGGTGTTGGCTCTGCATGCCAACTTTGCTTGTTTCTGCACAGTACACTGAGATGTAGACTGGTTTTACATCCAGCTGCATGCAGTAAAACAACATTTCAGCCATATAATGAATGTTACCAGTTCACAGAAGTAGAATTAATGCTTGAAGAAGTGGGAGTCACTGGGTCTGGTTGTTACATACACCATCAAACATCTCATGTGATTCTCTACAGAGTAAAAAGATGCTATCTGAGCATTACCTGCAAGAAGATTAATATGGGGATGCTGAACAGTGTTGCTGATTCTTTACATCAGTTAAAAGTTCACATATAACATTTGGACTGCTTTTCTGTGATACGAAGGCAATTTATTTGATTTATGCATACATGCAAAATGCAATAGTGACACAGACTGATAGCCCTATATTTACATGTAACTGCAGAATTTATGCAGTTTATTTCTCTCAAAAACCTCTTCCTTATCTTTGTAAATACTTTCCTGCCTGGATCCAGCCCCTCTCTGCTGTCAGTACCTCCCCCAAATGTAATTTTTTTATTCTCTTTATTATCCCTCTGTATTTCCTACTAGAGCTCTATGTGCATGCTGGTCCATTTCATGTTTAGCACATTTTTATCCTTCTACTTCCTAAACCCTATTAATTTTGCCATATGCCCTCTAGCATCCTAGGTGTGTTTTCCCTATCATACCCATTACTTTCTTTCTAAAAATTTTGGTTGTGCTGAGTTTGCTCTTCAGTTACAGCCCATTAGAAATGGTTGTAAATGTTTTGTGACTCTCCTGACTGGGAGAGTGTGGGGATGCGGCTTTCAAAGACTATGAGTTGGTGTGCTGTTTCTGTGCACCTGGAGAGCCATTTTATGTGTGTGACTGTGCACGAGCTCCTTCCTGAGCCCGCCTGCTGCCACTCCATCTCCTGGGCAGAACCTGTGACTCACAATTTCTGTCCTACGAAGCTTGGCTGGCATGCGGCATCACACAGTTTGTATTCTGGGGACACACCACCTATTGACATTGATTCAATTGATATTAATGCCGCTGGCCAAATCAGTTAACTTGTAGCTAACTGCAGGATGGCCAGACTGGTAATTAGAGTGGATCCATATGCCACTAGCTTTTATGTCACTAGTCTAAAGGGAAATTTCTTTTTCAGAAAGAAATGGTTGGCATGGAGAAATGTTTAACATAATAAACACATCAATGGTTCCTTTTTAAATACTGTCACAAATAGCAGCAGTGCCCAGTATGAGGAAAGATGATGGATATTCTCAGCCTTTCCTCAAACTGTAACCAAAAGAGCTCTAATTACTGGAGTTTTCAAGTTCATTGTCATCGTCATTATTCTAACAATTAGGAATCCCAACTAAGATCCAGACTGACCCTCCAGAGCTTGCTGTGCCAAACACTAAGGTAGGAATACATAAGATAACTGGCACATCATCTGCCTTTAGCTTGAGGGCCAGTAGATCTGGCCCCATTTTTCATTCAATGGATCGTACACATCTCCCAAAGGGCTAAAGCTTTGACAAGCTTTCCATTTAAAATTTTGACAGATTATTGATTCATCATTCAAAAGCTTCTTTTAATTGAGGGTTGTTATGACTGTTGAAGCCAAATGTTTCAGAGAGAAGTTAAAATATTGCCAGTTTCAACCCAGCTGGAAGCAATTCCAGGTAGAGTCAGACATACAAGTCTCTCATTAATTAAACTAGTCTTCTCTAAATATACAACAGTGTTCAATCATTGAGCATGCTTATTTTTACCCCGTGGTTTGATACTGATATACTGCAACTATGGATAAGAGCAGAATGAAACACAGTAGAAGAAGCGTGAGGGTGAGAAAATCGACTGTAAAATGGGCATTAATTATTGAGCAGGGATTTTTCTTGAGATTAACAAAGCCAAGTTTTGTTTCACTGCAGCAACAGTCAGCAGCTTGCCAAAGAGGCATTCATAAGGGAGAAGAGCTCTATAATTTCTAAATATTTCTGTGTGGCTTTACTAGAAGTCCAAAGTCAGGTCCCAGACATGAAGAGAAACTGTGGAACACCCAAGCAGGTAAAATGCCTGTATCAGTATAACACGGTTTGGAAAACATGGGGAACAATGCAAGGGGAAAAGTACCTTCAGAGGGTCAAGTGATCTGAGTGTATTGTCTAGATTATGGCTTAACCTGGATCATTACGGTGAGAGCAAAACTCTTTTAACAGGATTTCCTCCATGTGGTTGAACAAGCCTATACTATAAAACAGAAAAACATAAAGTGTGTCTCGTATGCAGCAGTTTTTGTATTGCCTTAAAGCTTCCTGGTTTAAGGCAATACAGTTATTTCATCTTCCCCTCATTCTCGGTAGCTGGGGATGTATATAATACAGGATGCGTGCTCTGAGGATAAGCACCACAGTCACAGTCACAGTGAGCTGACTTTAAATGAAGAGGCTGGAATTGCTGCAGCAGTGCACAGTGGCAGCTTAGAGCTTAACACAGGATGTAAAACAGGCTCCACTAGCACACACACAGCTTGATTCTGCCTGGGCTGTGACTTTCTCCATTAGCTAAACATCTTCATTACAATTAGCTCACTCTGTGTAGCAGTCACTGCAGTTGTAGATCTGCAGTTTGCAGTACGGATTTTGAGGGTTGTTACACTGACGTCTTCAGTTCTTCATATTTCATCCATAACAGCGAGTAGTTTGGGAAAACAGAGAGAAGTATTTAGTATGCATTGTGCTTCTTTTAATTCAGGATAGCAGCTGGTAATAAGGTGGAGGTTATTTAACATAGCCATATATTTGTGACTCACTAGTCAGTGCTTTGAGCATTACAGGCTGTGATGTCTATTTTTAAATAGTGAGATCAAAAGAACTCATTTGCTCTTGGCTGTGGGTTTGTGTCTCAGCTATTGCAAACCCCTAGCTGGAAACAACTCCTTACACAAATGCTGTAGTTTGGCCCTCTCCTAGGGGCATCACTCTGAGGAGATGTGGAAGGATTCTGAAAGATCTGTAAAGACTTGCCGAGCTGTTATGCTATCACAACTTTCATGTCCACAAGGCCTTGCTTCACTCTCCTATAAATGCCCTTGCATCACAACTCTGCACATAAGGCTATTGCTGTCTAAGAACCTGCAAATGAAAAAAAAAAAAAAAAAAAAAAA
>VXAB01011169.1:10881-340906 GCA_013399175.1 Odontophorus gujanensis
AAAAAAAAAAAAAAACAACTATTGTTTTACCATACAGTGGTTTTAGCTGTTAAACTGCAGGCAGCACCAGACTCAGACATAGATCTCAACTAAATTTAATGTCATTACGTATTTCACATGCTACTATTTTTGACTCAAGATTGTGTTCACTGACAGGAAGTTTGTTCTGGAACAACTTCACAGCTATTTGTTTAGGAGAAGCTGCTGCCAGGAGAGGGGAGTGCAGTTCCAGTCCTTTTCTTGTTCAGCCATTTGGTGTCTTTGCTGAGCCAGTCTGCAAGGTAGCCTGTCAGTACAGCTCTGCAGTGTGGGTGCTTATCCCAACTGACAAGCACTGAGCCATGTCACACAAAGTGCTGAAACACCGTCTGGCTTCCAGCTCATACAAGGCAATGGTATCATGGCCTACTTTGAACTCAGAATAAAAGGCTCTCCATCGTGCCTTCAGTCTTTCAAGTTGAGGTGGAATAGTATAGAGCAGGCATATAGAAGTATTTGGTTACATCTTTACAATTTGGTTGCATCTTTACATTTTTTCAGGTGTTAATTTATGTACATGTAAACGTACATACTCAGAACAAGCCTTACTGAAAAACTTTGAATTGTCCTAGTCTGGAAATGTGAGCTGCTGTTACTCTTGTTTCCCTTTAGGCCTTATCCATGGGTGACTGAGGGCCAGAGTAAGCTACACGTGTACAGACTGTGAGTGCAATTAGACAAAGCTACAGTTGACACTGTAGTGCTGTTTCAGGCGAGGGTAACCCACACACTCTAAAAATCCTTGGCTATACAGCTGCAAGCAAACCCCTGAATTTCTAACATTCACTGATACTGGTGAGCACTAAGCCATGGCTGTACCACTTCAGTGCTGAATTTACTGCTGTGCCTCCCAGCCTGGGCCTCACCATACAGCATTCATGTCAACGAGCTCTTCATCAGAGAAAGCTGCAGCACTTCATCTAAGACGTGGGGAGCATTCCTTCACCGACCACCTTGTGAGTGTAGCAAGTTCAATTAAACCTATGGTCCTATATTAACAGCAGCTAGCATTAGAAAGCAAACAGTCTTAGCACCAGACCAATCTGACCAACCACTCCCCCCCATGGCATCACCTTGCTCTGTTCTCCTAGAACATAACACCAGGAACATGTGATTCTTTTGGCAGGAGCACTATGGTGGTCTGAATGGGCTCACCATCGCCTGGATCGGGGATGGAAACAATGTCCTCCACTCCATCATGACAAGTGCTGCAAAGCTGGGAATGCATCTGCACATTGCAACTCCCAAGGTACGAAAGCTGTGTGCATGGGGAAAGAAGGGCAAACTTTGTGTTTCTCATCTCAGCCAGCTCAATGCTTCCCAAGGGCCTCAGCTAGCAGTGCTTGTATCTCAAGTGTCAGCTTGCAGAACCAAGGTTCAGAATCATGATTCAGTTGTTCTGATGCAAAACAGGAGTAATTCTGACTCCAGAAAGGCTGAGGGGAATTCTTGTCTGCGCTCTTAAGTTGCAGAGAATGAATATTCAATTTGAGAAAATGTTACAAAGGCACCAAAATCCCCATCCTGCCACAAATGTGAGAGTCATTTCTAATTGATGGAAGTCTTGCATCTCGGTTGGTTCAGATTGATGGTGCAGCTTTTTAGAATGCTGCATTATAATGCAATAAAAAATATAAAAGAATCGGTTTAGAACAAAAAATTAAACAATGTATAGGCATTTAATTCTATAATCATTGAAGTACACTTTTCTTACAATCTGAGAACTATGTCAACCAATTTATCTTCAAAATAAACTTGCAACAAAGTCTCATTAATTTCCTGAAGCTGTACAGTGCTGAAAGCCATGTGTCTTCCTACAGAAAATGTTTCTATCAGTGTATTCCTAACCAGTGTTAATGGTCAGGAGGGATCTTATGCATGTTCCATGGTGTTATCTACCATCTCTTTTGGCAGGGCTTTGAACCAGACCTCAGAATAACAAAAATAACAGAGCAGTACTCCAGAGAGGTATGATCCTAATAAGCAGCTTCATATGGTAATTTCAATGGTTTATTTTTGCCGTCATTTAAGTTTCATGATTTCCTGATCTTCTTTATTTTATTCACATTAGTACAGTACCAAGTTGCTTCTCACCACAGATCCTTTGGAAGCTGCAAATGGTGCCAACGTCTTAGTTACAGATACATGGGTAAGCATGGGACAAGAAGAGGAGAAGAAAAGAAGACTAAAGGCATTCCAAGGTTATCAGATTACGATGCAGGTAAAAATTCAGATTTCATTTTTGTTTCATCCTTCTACAGGTTTGTGAGAATCAACGTTAGCAAAACATGGGTTTGATATTTCTTTGAAAGGAACTGCAGAAAAACCACACACAAACACTACGTCAGCTTGAAAACCCACAAAAATAACAAAGTTGACTTGTACATGTCACGTGTCTTAGCCTTTCTCAGAGCTTCTCAATGAGATCAAACTCTAGAGCTAATCCTTCTTTCCTGTTCAGCACCAAAAAAGACTCTTTATGTTTTCTTTAGAATGATCAACTCACAGATTTTGTCTTAAAGTCCATAACCTGGGCAGCGTTTGGGGCAATTTTGTGTGTATCTACCAATGTATAAAGCACCAAAGATATATGTTTAAAAATCATCTCATTGAAATGCTTACCAGAGCGAAAACAGAGAAAATGTAAAGTCATAAACTGTCCAAGATAAAAAGGACATTTTCCTTGCTGATAGAATTACTGGTTTAATTGACTGTATTTTAACATAATTCCATAAAATACTATTAATGAGTATGTCTCTGAACTGGCTTAAAACTTCATTGTTCATTGATATTAGATCACTGTGTTGTGAGGAACAATATCAAAAGAAGAAAAATCACAGCCTTTTAAATCACAGCTTAATGTGTTCACGTTGAAATTATCTATAGTATTACATTATTGTATGGCACTCGAATATAAATCGCACATTATTGATCCACTCTGTCACTAGGGTTTGGTTTTGGGCTTTTGTGAAGTCAGCACTGAACTCTCACTGACTTAAACGGGGATATTCCCCTCTTATTCACAGAGGAGCAAGTCTTTTGAAGTCAGCGGAATTCTTCTGAGTTCATCATCTAAGTCACTAGAAAGGAAGCTAATATAAAATTTGTTAACTCTTTTACCAGTTAAAGATTTCACTAATATACTAGCATATTTCCTTAAATTTTTTATTCTTCTTGATCTACAGACTGTGAAATCTGCTGCTTCCAACTGGGCATTTTTACATTGTTTACCAAGGAAACCTGAAGAAGTTGATGATGAAGTATTTTATTCTCCAAGATCATTGGTTTTCCAGGAGGCAGAAAACAGAAAATGGACAATTATGGTAAACAAAAAAAAAAAAAAAAAAAAGGAAGATACTATTATTTCGAGGTTGGGATCAGCTTTTGTTTTCCCTTACACTACAGACTTGCTACAGACTACTCAGTATGGTCCCTCAATACATAAGTTTCAAATGCATACCACATTACATCACAGTTACGATTGTAGGCAACATACATTTGTAGCACAAATACTTCTGGACACAAATATGACCCATTTTGATAATAATCTACAGCTGTTTGATCCAGTTTTTATCACTAAGGGAAACCTACAGTATAAACTGCATTTTATTATTAATTTTGTATTTGAATTGCTGGGTTCACACTAACGAAGATCTTAGCTAATACATTTAAAAGTATGTTAAATGCTGAGGTCCCAGGGACTGGTCATACAAACAACAGTTTCCCGAACACTTAGAGCAGATGGTGCTAGAGATTCTGCAGCTTTCTCTCAAGCAAAACTGCCACTTAAACCAATGGGATCTTTCCCTAATAAAGCACTGCAAGAGCAAAGCTCTGAAGGACCCGGAAAAGTTGTGGTGTGGGTGACACTGTGTGATCCATGGGAAGTGTGAGGGTACACTTGACATTTAACATAAGCCATAACTTTTTTCACAGCATTCCTAGAATGTCAGAAAACCACTTCCAGATCTCAGTAGCCTGTTATTTATTGCTGGCTCTAGAGCCATCATGTTGACAAAAGCTAGTGCAAACTTTGAGATGAAAAAAAAACAACCAAATGGCATGATCATAGCTCTCAGCTGAACACTGGATACACAGCTGGATCAGCTGGATGTGGCTCTGGGCAGTCTGCTCTAGTGGTTGGTGACCCTGCCCATGGCAGGTTGGAACTAGATGGCCTTTGAGCTCCTTTTCAACCCCATCCATTCTATGATTCTATGGTTCTATGAACTCAAGATGTGCTCCAAGTGAATAGGCAGTTGAGTACTGTATATACCAAAACCTCAGAGTCTGGACACAGTTAAAATTATCAGCAATTTTTTCTTATTATCTGTGCATGATTTTTAGCCTTAAAATTATGAAAAGTAATCTTTTCTTTTTTAATTCTACAATTACCCTGAAACACTAAAAAAAGACCAAAAAATAAAAATAAAAATAAATAAATAATAATCAAAAAACACCCAACACTTTTGCTTTGGATTCAAGCTACACATTTTATTTGGATAAGAAAAGCATCAGAATTACAGAATTGCTGAGTCATTAAGGTTGGAAAAGACCTCTAAGATCACCTAGTTCAACCACCAGCCCATCACACCATGCCCACTGACCACATCCTCCAGTGCCACTAAACCACGTCACTCACGTGTATTTTATCAAGCTAAAATAAACCAAACAAAATGCATGGGCATTGTTTCTATTATTTTCTACCCATTTCAGCTCACCTAGCAAACTGAAAAAGGAATTATTTGCTCAGCTGTAATTCCAAATCAGGCTGAGCACAGCTATGAAATGGGTGGTAGTGGGGGCTGCCCAGATGTGTTCCATCCCCACTGTGTGCCTGGGTCTACCTGTCACACTGAGCAGTGCTGATGGGACACGAAAGAACCCTGGAGGGCCCCAGTAAATTCAGTTCTGGGCCAAAAGAATGATTTATAGTCAGACATGGCTGTGAAATCATAACAGTGTGCACCAGGTAATACACTGTCAAAACTGAGCCAGCACAGCAGCTTGTGGTGCATGCAGGGATGAGGACGACAACAAAGCTGCTTCATCACTGTTTTATTTACCTGATGTTCCCATTTCTCATTTCATGGCCATACAAAAAGTTTGTTGGAAATTATATTGAATACTAAGGAGAAAGCAGAAGGAGTGGGTGACACACTGTTAACTTCAGTGAGCGTTTTCCATGTTTTTGTGCAGAAAGTATAGCTAAATTGGGATACATTTCCAAGTTCTTTCTTATTCAGGTATGACTGTCCCTGATGCTAATGGAAATTATTCTGGCATATGCAAGCAAACCCACATTTTTTTTGGGTGCCTACAGCATTTCCTAGGTGTAGCAATATAGCACAAAAAAAAGGCCTCTGCTTTTGCTCTAAATGTGCTTTGTCTGAATTTCTGCTTGGCTGTCCATTAATATATTTTGTCTGCACTGAGAAAACCCATCAGCTGCAATACAGAACATCCTAAGTGATTTTCAGCTCTTTCCTGATTCCTCATCAGAAATTCTAGCAAATAAATCTAAGTGTGCGATTTTTGTCAGGCCAATAATTCTCAACACAAAACTTCAGAGCCAGAAAATATTTTTTCCCTTATTTATTTTTATGGAATATCTGTTTCCAGTGTGATTGCATTTTTTTTTTCTTTCTTCCTCCTCTAGGCTGTCATGGTTTCCCTGCTGACAGATTACTCACCACAGCTACAAAAGCCTACATTCTGATGCTTGGATTCTAGCCGAGAGAAAAAACCAACACATTCCTCATTGGCAGAATATTCTGGTCTGCATATACATCGATCTTCTTCAGAAGGGATCAGGGCAATGAATGATTCTTTAATAAAATTGTAGGGCTAGCTTTGCTGAAGTGTGCACTATTGCATTACATTTGTGAAAATGTTTGAGGCAATAAACACCTCAAAAGTCATCTCTCATCTACAGCCTCTCAGGTACTTTTTCCAGCGATCAGCATCACTGAAAGTTTTTTGGGTCCCACTTTAATGATTTGCTCTGCCAGGATCATAGGCATATCATAGTTTTCTTTTAAATGTGTTAGAGCTAGCATTGTCTAATATGAAAGACATAAACTCCTGAAACTTTTCAACACAATCACTGATCTGTGGGAGGGTGCACAGACCAGCAGTGCTTTACTGTTGCCTTGACTACCCACAGTACTTGGGTGCTTTGGCTCTTGTTTCTGTCCTCCAGCCAACCTCCAAATCCCTCTGCTGTTTGGCACTGAAAATGTACAGACCCCAAGAGCATCACCTTCCTCTGTGCCATTCCTGTGGGCTTGCACAGGAGGATACTGCCGCAGCACTGGAGTGGAACCCTGGTTCTGCAGAGCAGGCAGAGAAAAGCAACTGGAAGGAATTATGGGGGTTGGCCTCTTCTCCCAGCCATAGGACAAGAAGAAATGGCCTCAAGTTGCACCAGGGGAGGTTCAGGTTGGATGTTAGGAACAATTTCTCCTCACAGGGAGCAGTGAGGCAGTGGCACAGGTTGCCCAGGGAGGTGGTGCAGTCACTGTCCCTGGAGGTGTTCAGGAGATGTGTGGATGTGGCACTGAGGGATGTGGGCAGTGGGCATGGTGTGAGGGGCTGCTGGTTGGACTCGGTGCTCTCAGAACTCTTTTCCAACATTAATGACTCTTTAATTCTATGATTCTATCCTTCATCTCCCTTAGACCATCACTCCATAAACAGAAATTAGGTTAAAATATCAAGTTTTCAGCTTGTATTTTTCTGAGCAAAAATGAGGGTCACCATAGGATGGCATTGTATACTGCTCCTTCATGGAAAGAATTTGTCGCATTTCACCTGGTGCTGTAACACTGCACAATTCAGCTAATGTCTCTGGGCAGTGAACAGATTCATGATGTCTGTAGTTTTCCTGAGGGCTGGGCATGTGTATATTCCAGCTAATACTTTATGCACTGCTAAAAACACCTTCTTTGCTGTTGCTATTAATTTCAAACATATTTTACTCCCCAGTTTAGCATGCAGGGGAGGAAGCACGCAATACGGTGTATTTCTTGTTGTGTCAGATCCTGCTGTATGAAAGTCAGCACAGTCTTCTTGGAACCAGTGAACTACTCCCAGTGCTTAGACTTGTAGGTAACCTTTATAGGCTGATTTTAATGCTATTTGAGAGTAAGACAACTCACTTTATTAGTCCTCTCATTAAAAAAAAGACATTAATGTCAGTTTTATCGTGTTGATTAATGTGAAGTCTGGCAGATTCGTAGTAACGGAGTTGCTTTATTACATGTTTTACACAGAGCAGATTAAGAATTATCTGGCACTCTTTCTTCTTCTATGCTCAGAGCTAAATTGCATAGAGGTTACCACAAACTCTTAAATTTGTACTAAGGAATGTGAGCAGGCTGCTGTACATCTGAATCCCCTTGAAATTTTTAGAACATATCTATAGATCTACTGCATAGCACACAAGCAACATAGTCCAGTGTGTGCACCGAGTGCATTTCACATCTTTCTATTCCTCTATAACCATCTAAGAATGAAAATCCTTACCCTGTCTTGCACAAACCACCCCCACCCTCTAATAGTTTTGGAAGTACTGGGCAGACTTGGTGCACTTGTGCAGAGCATCTACTGTCCTCTAGAAGCATTGAGCTCACTACACGTTTCTGCCCATGTAATATACAGTCTGTGTGATGTGTGCTGGGAGCCAGCACATCCCTGAGGGTCAGATTTACTGAACACATGTGGACCGTCTGCACAGTGCATGCTGACTAGTTCTGACACACTCTAGAGGTGTCAGGATGGTACCAAACAGGCATGCACATTTCTGCTGCAGGGACCCAGAAATATGGTCCCCTTAAGGTTTCCTGTTCTGCCTAAAGGGTCTCACACTATTTCGCTCAGCATCAGAACATCCCTATGAGGGTTAATCCACCTGCGCAAGTTAATGATTCTGCGACTGACACATGGTAGCATTAATTCATAGGACAGTGAGGAATGAGAGAAAAAATGTATCCCTAAGTCTTTTCAGAGAGCAAGAACAGTTTTTTCCTGTTATCTCCATTAAGTACAAAGCTCACTCACAGCGTGGGAACAGCAGGACTACAGAATGCATTTAAAAGTAATTAATGTCTCTAAGAAAACGTGTAACAGCAAGCTTAGAAAGGACTCAGTGAGGCACTCGGACTATCAGGAGAGAGCAAAGAAAAGTAAGAATTCTGAAACAGAATTAAGTATTCGATTAGCATCGGTTTGCCCTGGAAATGACAAGTCTGCATCAGACTTACAGTTTTATGGTAGCAAAAGTTGTCACCTGTGAGAAGGTGAGCTGCTAAAAAGAAGACATGTACAACTGGATGCATTAAATAGCAAGGAGTTATCCAAGTTTGGTTGCACAAAGTCTCCAGAACCCAGGAGTTATGCTTACTCTTCATAAGATGGGCCAATGTATGCCAGTTAATTATTTCACTGCCTTTCAGATGATGAGTTGCATGAAGACTGGGGTGATGCACTGAGCTGACTGCTCTGTTCGAGGACAACTTTCAAAACTGAGCTCCAGAATACGGAGTTCAGTTTTGTTTTTCCAGGAATGTGTAATACTGGTGGAAAGACTGAAAAATGCTGCCCTGCACAGAAGGGGAAAGGTTTCTTCTTCTGGGTTACTCAGTTATTCACTTGATTAACACATTAAGCAAACAAACAGTGAGGTTTTTATTTTTTATTTATTTATTTATTTTGAGATTTTGCCACAGTTATTTAACCAGCTGCTTTTCAAATGCAGACAGCAAAATTTCTGGGTCTTGCCCAAGGTTGTGTGTACAGACACTTTCTAAGTTGCAGTAGCATTTACTATCATGACTAATGAGATACAGCTATTTGCTAGGCTAATTGGTACTTCCACAGTCTTATTACCAGCCCTTTGAAGACCCCTTCCATACCTACGTGTATAGCAGATTTTCTCTAGGGGCAAGCAGTATGATGCAACTATGTTCAGAAAGCAGATCTTTCACATCCACAAAGACATGGCCAAGCACCTTGGAAAGCTCCTTGTGGTCTCTGTCATGTCAGAGGACTATTGAATTCAGCTACTCCCCACTGGGCCTATTTTAAGAATACTGGCACCCTTGCAAAGTAGGCTGTAACATGAACATAATATATCCAGAAAGAGGGACAAGTAATGAAATTGCAACCTTTACTGATCAAAGTTAATGAGTTTAGATGAGGCTTAAATGAAGATATGAGGAATTGCAGCAATAGCTGTAAAAGAGTGGATGAGGGGACTGCAGGTGGAGCATTGCTATTTAAGCACAAAGTAATGTTCACTGGAGGAAGAAAGCTAAGCTGCTCACTAGCACAGACTACCGAACTTACCATGGAATCATAGAATCACAGAATGGTTTGGGTTGGAAGGGATCTTAAAGCCCACCCACTCAACCCATGCAGGGCTGCCCCCCACCAGCTGAGGCTGCCCAGGGCCCCATCCAACCTGGCCTTGAGTGCCTTCATGGGTCCCTCTCCAGGTCAATCCAGTAAGTTAAATGGTGACTCATCTGGCTGACTCCTGTCTTCCATGTCCTCATCTGAAACACTCTAGGACTAAACATGAAGTAGATATTTTTCATAGAATATGACATGGTCCCACTCTCCAACAGCCTGGATGATGGGATGCAAAAGAGCCTACCGTGGCTCCCCCATTGCTCACATGCCCTGGCACGTCACTGCTGGCAGGGATGCATGGAGCACAGCGTGTGGTCAGCTCCCAGAGGCAAATGTCCCAGCCCCTCCCCAGGAACATCACAAAAGACCCACCAACCCTCTGCGTGGGCAGCCATTTCTGAAGGTAACTGATATCCTAATTGATATCACTGGAGGGATACTGGCATACTATGTGGGTTAAACTAACTGAGAATAAATATCTCCCAGCACTTCAAAATCCTTGCATGAGTCATCAGCAGATTTCAAGGCCCACCCTGCAGCTCAGATTTCTGATTTAAATCCCAGAGTCCTTTGGAGGGATTTCTGAACACCAGGCACTGGGGGAGAATGCCCCAAGCGCTTTCCCAGGGTGTTTCTCCAGAGGGCTCCTGCAGGGCTCAGCAGCTTCAGGCAGCAGCAGGGGCAGGGACTGCGGCAGGAGTTTAGTGCATTTTGAAGTCTGATTGACAGTAACATGTCATAATCCCAATTCAGCAATTACATAATGCAATCGATCGCATCCATCTCATAGGCATAAAAACCTATAACACAGAGTTGCTGATAGCGTAATCTAGCCAAGAGTACTCTGAGATCCCCCTTCTCATACTCCTCGGTGCTGGGATAAAGCTAGGTCTTTTTCAAGTCCATTTGTAACCCTGAATTTCCTGTCTTTTGCATAATTGCTATGCCCCTATGTTTTATTTTAAATTACTTCTGCACTTATGCAGTAGGAGAAATTTTAAAAAGTGTAGCCAAGTAATTTGATTTTAAGAAGTGCTATGGAGGAAGGTAGACACATATAATTTGTCTCCTGCCAGCTTTATGAGTCTCCCTCTCTCAGGAAAGCTAACAATTCCATTCAGAAATAATTCCATTAGGCACAAAATATCAGAGCTGTGAATCACTGGGCATTTCAGAGCATCACTTCACAGCAGGAGAGCAGCTGAAAACTGCACCAGAGACAGGAGCTTAATTCTTATGGTAACACCAGGGAGGAAAATGCAATCAAAAACAGCTATAGGAAGTTGCAGTACAGTAGAACTATCTATTTTACCCGTTGCCTTCTTGGGAAAAAGAAACCAGGAAATTATAGTTATTCTTCTAACAATACTGTTGATTTAGCAAAGGTGGTAACTAGGATTTGCAAGACTGCAATCAAGGGCTCCAGAAAAACATTTAAATAACTTCTCTGAAACACTGCGTTGTATGGCCCCCACACACATTGATTTTAGGTATCCTCATAACAGAGGAATAAATGGTTCTGACCAGGAAAAGCTTTTCTGGCACTCAGAAAGGGCAGAGAAACCAATTCAAATCAGAGCTATACAGTGACACAATGGATTCTGAATGGTGGGGACAGCGAGCTGTAACCTAATTGAAGTTTTTAGCTCTAACTACATCAAAAAGTCACCTGTTCTGCATTCCCTTCTCTGCAGCTTGACGTAGCAGTGCTGCTTTGATGCACATGACTATGGGAACTTCCTACGACACTGGTCCTGCGAGGTTGTTGCTGGTCAGCCAGAGTAGCTGCTTCACTTGCAACTTCTAGAACTTGTCCCATTTTGCAACAGGATAAAATTATTTCCCTGTGTTGCTAATACTCAGGAACACAATGGATTTTCTTACTCTTACCTTTTGAAGATCTCCAAGGAGGAAACTCCTCAACCTCTCTGGGCAGCCTGTGCCAGCACTGTCACATGCAGTGCTTCCTGGTGTTGAAAGGGAACCTTCCGCATGCCAGTATGTGCCCACTGCCTCTTGTCTTGGCACTGGGCACCACTGAAATGAGCCCAGCTGCTTCCGCTTTGCACCCTCCCTTCAGGTATTTACAGACATTGATAAGATCCCCCTGAGACTCCTACAGGCTCAGCAGTTCTGTCTGTCTCCACTTTCTCTTGTATGAGAGATGTCTCAGTCCCTTAGTGCTTCTTCACTGGACTCTCCCCAGTATGTCCATGTCTTCTGCTGGGAACCTCAATCTGGACCCAGCACTCCAGGGGTGGCCCCATCAGTGCAGAGTAACGGGGAAGGATTAACTTCTTTCACTTGCTGGCAGTACTTTGTCTCATGTAGCCTGTGCCAGTGCCTCACCATCCTTTTTCCTTATATTCAATCTAAATCTCCCCTTTTCTTTTGAAACCATTACCCCTATGACAACAGACCCTGCTACAGAGTCTGTCCCCTTATTTTTTATAGATCCCTTTTGGACACTGGCAGGCTGCTCTCAGATGTCCCTGGAGTTTTCTCTTCTCTGGGCTGAACAGCCCCAGCTCTCTCAGCCTGTCCTCCTAGGGAAGTTGCCCTGTAGCCATGATTGTCTTTCTGTTTTTCAGACACACTCAGAACAGTCAGAATTATCAAAACTGTGAGTCAATTGGACTGACTGTTCTTCCTCTTCCCATTCCCATCTACCAGTCCCAGCATCACAATTCATCTCTCAGCTTCCAAGCACACAAGAGTGAAATTCAGTGTGGAAGAGAAGCCTCAAATGAAGAGATTTAAAATATAAATAATGCTTTAGAAATGAATACAAACTGTTACCCCATCATTGGTAACCACAAAAACATCACATCCTCATATGAAAACTGAACAACGCCCTTCAGGCCTCTGAATGCCATTTGGAGTTTGAAGTGGTTGGCTGTCATTGACAAGTGACATGAAATGCTCCAACCATTTATTTAAAGATGGCTGTGCACTAATCCACACAAAGATCTCAAAATTATGAACAGTGACATATCACGCGTGCGCATCAGTGTGGAAAAAAAGGACGACCTTGAGAACTGTTGCGTAAGTACTGAAATAATGTATGCTCTTGCTAGAAATTTGTTGGGGCTGAAGAGGCTGGACAAAAATAAATAAGAAGGAAAAAATTCACTGGTTGCCAGCTCCCCCATAAGAAATAAATCACTGAGGTGCTCCATGCTTCCCCTGAGATAATTACTTGCTCAGCTCTACCCTCAGCCACAATGAAAGGGGCTTTTCTTCCACTTGAACTGACCTTTGGCAAACATTTCCCTTTCAATTAAGGTCTGAAATCTGCTCTTGCTGGAGACAGCAGAGAGAAGGCTCTCTAAAGCCATTCACACATGAGTCAGGACAGAGAATAACTACCTGAATTCATAAGGTTAATTCCAGTCTAGACTAAGGCAAAGAGATGTCATCTACAGGTCTTCATAGGAGAACAATATGTTTGTCTTTCTGGACTCTCTAGTCATTCTGTGCTAGCTGCTCTGCTATGTAGTACGAATATTTCTCTCATGGACTGTCGAGCAATTATTGTGTCTGAGCGCTAGGCTTGCTTTCCTCATGTCATTATCAGCTTTATAACCAGTGTGAGCCTCCCAGGAATGAGGCTTTGACAGAGGCTTGACCTGGCTCACTGGAGTAAGTGGAAATCCTCCTGCAGACAGCAGTTTGTGTGTAGGTGTCTGGCACTGTGGAAGTTGTTGCCTGAGTGAACTGAAGAAAATGTATTAAAAACACACATCAAAACCTTACTGACTGCAAGCTCGAAGGTGAAGCCTAGAGTAAATTAATGCATGGGTTCAATAAAAAGGACTGGGATAACTAGCAGAGATAAAAGAACATCAGATTAATCACTGCAGGAATTTCAGTGGCTGCAAGGGGCAGAGCAGATGGATGTGATGTTCCTGGCCAGACTAAGTTTTCCAGGCATCTTCGCAAATTGTTGCTAATGAGCCATTATCGCAGGCTTTTCTCTCTCTATGCAGCCATTGTGAACAACTCTGCCTGGTATATCTCTGGCCAGCCTTGTGTTCAGTAAAACCACACTACAGTAGGCAAACGATTGACTCAAAACCGGCTAAGTAACATAGTGAAACGCTTGGATTTTCACTGTGCAATTATCTCAGTTTTATGGCACTGCCATGTCAAGACAGCTGTACTAATGGTGGTGTCACTTGGAATGGTTAAAAGATATCATAAAAGCTTGGCGTGTGAAGAGAAATAGCATCCTTCAAGTCAGGGCTCTTTCTGTGCAACTGAAAATCTCTCTTCCGTTCCAGTGAAATGTGAAAAACAATGGCTCAGTGCTCATACATTTCTTGGAGGGTGGCATATGCACTAGATGCTATCGCTTCTTTCCCAACTACTAGCCCACATCTTCCTTAGCTCCTAAGCCCCCAAACTGACTTTGGTGTCATCTACTTTTGCACCTCTAGCTGAAACTTTTTTTCTTTGACTTGGGCAGTTCTGGCTTCCTAAAGATTTCTTTCTGTTCCTCTGACTATTCCTTTAATGCTAGTAAACAGTTTAATCTGATTTTCTCCCTTCTTCTGAATGAAGATTATCCTATCCTGCAATATACTACTCACCTTTCTCTGCATATTAACCCTGTGTCCTCTTTCATGCTTATAAGAGCAACTCATTAGCCTGGAAGTCATGTTATTAAAATCAAGTTTTAAAGTCCTTTGTATCTTACTCTCAGACATCACCAGGCATTGACTGTCCTCTTTCTGATTCTGTAAATTCCAACAGCATTAATAATTTTCTATGCCCAACATGGTGTTCATAATAGTCCATTGAGGCAGAATATTTCCTCCTCCTGGTCTTCTTAGTATCAAAACCAATTAAGGTTACTGCCTGTGTATTGATAAAGCAATTTCCTTTCCCACCTTACCCTTTCTGTTTCTGTCTTCATTATAATTAAGCACAAATATTTTCTGTTTACTTTCCAGACCTCTGTTTATTTACTTTAATGTCTTGTTGATTTGCATCCTCTGCTATGCCAGAAATTTCAGCTTCATTTGCCTGGATACCTAGTTCCCCACTGACTATATGCATTCCGTCCTCATCAGGGAGGGAAGGTCCTTTGATACTAGTCTGCATCTGATCATTTTGCTAGGGATTTTTTTTTTTTTTATTGCATTGCCTATACAGCAGGGCCCATTAAGCACGATTGTGCAGGCAGCTGAGGAAATAAAATGACCTGTTCTGTGTGTTTTCTTTCCCCACATACTTACATGTGAGTGACTAAGATATTCATGGTGGTCTATTTAAACGGGACCAGAGTATGTGAGAAGGGGGCAGTGAGAGCAGATGCATGAAGACTGTGACTTAGGATCTGGCCTTGATTCCAGTTCCGCCACTGCTTTGGCATGCTCCAGAAAGTCACCTGTTTGGGCCTCAGTTTCCCCATCTTTGAAATGAGGATAATGTCTGTTTACAAAGTGTTTTCTGACCACATGATAAAGCTTACTATGTAATAACCATACAGCGTCACTTTTCCTGTCCCGTTCTTTCTCGTTACTTATCACACCAATAGGTTTCAACTGCTGCTAAATTAGATAACAGGCATCTGAAGGAAACCTACATTTTTCACAGTGTGCTGGTAGAAGCATCTCAGGGCTCCCTAACTCCCAGGTAGTAATGCAGGACATGCAATTATATTAAAAGCACCTCTCCTGGAGCTATGGACAATACTACAAAGGGGAATGCTAAGTGTCTGCACTATACAATGTGGATCTAAAGCAATTTCTCGTGACATTTTATAGACTGTCAGTTGCCTGAAAGAGATCCCATACGGGATGTAAATTGCATGTGTTGCTGCCATATGCTTGGGGAAGCAAGATGCGTTTGTACTCTTAGAAAAGAGAAGCCTGCTGAATTAAAACAAGAAATCAGATACACATCACATTCATTCCTGATTGTGTTAGGTCTGCAGCATTTTTTTTTTTTTCACTTGAGCACTGCATAAAGTTCTATTTGGTGCAGCTGAGCTTCTACTGCAGGGAATTTGTGTACTATTTTTGAAGGCATGTAACAGATCCCAGTTGAAGTCTGTATTTTCATTCCAAGGGAAAAAATATGAAGCAGCCCATGCAACACAAGAAGACAAATTTAGGCATAAGTCTCACTCTATGAATTTCCTGACTTCACAAGTGTTCCAGTCACTTATGTGAGGGCTGAATTTGGCCTGGGACACACATGAGTATACTGGATTGTTATTTGAAAGCTAAGAAGTTTCTGTTAAATCTTTTCAAGACTTTTGTTCTTCTCACAGAAAAGATAGAAGGAGCAGGGGTTGTTATCCGACTGTTGCCTATGTTTTTTATTTCTTGCCCTGTTTCTCTATTTTGGCGCCCTATAACTTCTAGGGATTCTTGTTCTTTGAGTGAGGTTTGCAGTGGTTTTATGGCTATGCATAATTATGAGAAACAGGAACTAGTGAGGCACTAGGAGCCTGAAAATCTTCATTAGTAGAATGTACAAGGCACCCATCTTAATTGACCTCTGCCATAATTTAAAAAACAAAACAATTTCTGTTTAAGCAAATGTGTACTGAAAGGAGCAGTGCAGTGGACCCTTAGCAGTATTTTTGCAAGGTCCACGTACTAGATCAAAAGTTAATGGTTTTGCTTCCAAAATACACATTACAGATGTCATTGTAGACCAGCTGGGCTTGCCAGGGTTTTCAGGCAAAGGAGCAGCAGGGCAGGCCCCTCTCACCTGTCAGCATAGGCCTGCACTCCTGGCACTGTGCCTTGTGTTAGCCATGTCAGCTCCTGTGGTAGGGCAGAAACATGCACTTCAGCAGGAACAATCACAGAATCATAAAATCACATAAGGGAGCTCAAAGCCACTCAACCCCACCCCAAATGGGCAGGGTTGCCCCCCACCAGCTCACGCTGCCCAGGGCCTCATCCAACCTGGCCTTGTGGGGCACCACAGCTTATCTGGGCAGCCTGTGTCAATGTCTCACCACCCTCTGGGGAAAGAATTTCTGCCCAACATATGACCTAAATCTCCCCTCTTTTAGTTCAAAGCCATTCCCTCTTGTCCTACCACTATTAGACCATGTAAAAAGTTGGTCCCACTCCTGCATATAGGCAGCAGCATTTGCATGACCACCCCTGGGCATGGACATCTCAAAGGAAAGGAAATCCACTTGCAGAGTTTCAGGTTGATCTCCATGAGGTTAAGGTGAAACAGTTTTTACACTTGTCGCATCTGTATTCAACTCTCTCTACTTTGTACCCATCTCTTTCATCTCTGATTTTTTCATAATGTGACCAAATGAATGCTTTTACTGTGAATATTTGAAAGAGTTACTCACCGGCTTTCATTTGCATACTGATAAAAGTTATAAACCATGAAATAAGCTAGTCTTATATCATCCATATTTCCACCTTCCGTCAGGGCTTTGAATATGTCTCCCACAAAGATATCTGAGGCAGTTTACCCACCTCTAGGCAAGGGCAAAGCATTCCTTCTTGTTCTCTAACCTACATGTGGACCGCATTTCACTCACTGAAGCATTTAAGAGGCTGAAAAGAGGCAGCAACCTAAGGCTGTGAAAAAAAGCCCCTGGAAGAGGAAAAAAAAAAAAAGATCATAAATTAAAAACATCAAAAACAATTAAAATTAAAAACATCAAAAACAATTAAAATTAAAAACATCAAAAACAATTACAATGGATTAAAAGGGCACTTTCCTGGGATACTGCAGAATGGAGCTGTTGTGGCATTGTCTAGATGGGGTACAGTTTAGCTATCTCAGGCTGTCATACACCATGCTCTTCCAGACCTGTTCCTGTGGTTTGCTCAGCATTCACTGCTGTCTGTCTCATGCCTGCACCAAAAGTAGGAGCAGTCAGGAACCAGATATCTCATCCTCGAGAAGCTTCACAGCTTTAAAATTCAGTTTCATTCTGAATTATGAGTAAAAGCAATTCTGACATGATTTTTCATGGAGAGAAATACAAATGTTGAGGACAAGATGTTTCCTTTGGACTGACTCATTCAGGTTTCATTTTGCATTTATGTAAAACAGCAGCGTAACATAAAGGCTGTAGTAAAAAGGTAAGAACAGAACATTTCAGTATCTTCTGCAAATATTTTAATGAGAGCCATATGTACCAGTAGAAAACTTCAGTTTCATCTAACCAGCATTTTCTGATGGTATAAAAGAACTGCTCTTAAGAAAACCCTACTCTGCTTTCTCAATACATTCACCTAGTAGTTAAGATTGGGTATTAACCAGTCAACAATACATATTTGTCTTGCTACTTCTTTGATTTCCTTTCTGGCAGAAGGAAGGTCATCTAGTGATTTATGGAGGCTTGTGGAGACCAATAAGCTTTTTTTTTCCAGTGGAGAAAAGCCTGAAGATTTTTCATATCTGTCTCATATAAGGCTTAGGCTTGAGGGACAAAGAGGAATGGTGTTAGGAGAGAACAGAGAGGAACCATAAAACAGCCATGCGAGGTTTGTTGCAGAGGAGCAAAGGCTGAGTTCCCTATTTAAAACCAGGCAAAGTTGAATTTCAAGTGTGTGGGAGACATCATCATCTGCCATTATTTCCTGATCAGTGTATTGTGGTACAGGCATCCATTGCATTCACATCTGAAAGAAGTGATGCCACATACAGCAGCAAGTAAAATAATTCAGGAAAATGAATATTCATCTGTTCCTCTATGGATCATTCATTCTCTCCTCGGTGGTCTCTTCAGCAATAGGTTAATACAGTAAAATAATGCATGGAGCTCAGCAATTATGAAACTCTAATAACTTGTTCAGGTCAGAAAATGAGCTTGTGCGCTCTTTGACAATACACCAATTACTAACCATCATGTTAGTTTCCTGTGGGAAGAAATAGTGATTACAGAAAATTCACACCACACTGCATTAACAAAGCATTCAAATGCTTTTAAGAAGTAGATAATATTGCACATACAGTTCTGGGCAAGGAGATTCAAATCAAGACTTAATTCAGGGAACACCTCTTTTGATGAAAAAAATGTGTTCCCAAGAACAGCTGGAGTCATTTGCTGAGATAAATCAGATGATACTCTCAACTTTTATGGGTTGCTAAACCCATGAAATATATTGTATGTCTAGGATTTGTTGGCCGCATTCTTGTGCTATGAACACAGATACTATAGTTTGCTAACAAAGAAAAACGATGGACGCAGCAGGCAATGGCAAAGCCATATCTTCTTTTTTCCTTTTTACTAATTTGAGCTGAGAGAAATCTGCTCTGGTGAACCCCTCTAAGCCTTCTGATTTTTCTCTTATTAGGCATAGAATGAAAACAACGTGTACTTCCTACTGCCTCCTGCACCTCTCAAAAGGAAAGCAGAGGAAATATCACTGAGCTCTTTTAAGACAGAACAGAGGATTCCCAATGTGTCATAGGATGCTGCCTCAAGACATAGTCTTGGGGACAACTAAGTCCCCATGTCTCTAGCATCTCTGAATTTACAGTGAATACATCTTTTTCTGTACACTAAATTGACTAAGTAGAAAATAAAATCACTAATTCTAAAGATGGTAAAAAAAGCTGCAAGAACAAAAATGAACAGTATTGCATTTTATCTCCTCTTTCTTCCCATCTGACGGACAACAGAGCATCCCCAAAAAATAAAAAATAAAAATTACCACAGACAAGACAATTATACCTGAAGACCAATGACAAACCATGGAAACCATGGAGACATGATTTGTATCAGGCAATGCTGAATTTATTTTGGGTGCTGGAGATAGGGACAATCAAAGATGAGGTAAGCCATAAATACAGGTATAAATGAACAAATACAAAAGGTAGGTCTCAACATACACAAGGCACAACAAAATATGCAATGAAGCATTCACAAAAAGAACAAAAAGGTGCCTTGTTCCATTATTCTTGCTTTTTGCAATGTAAGTTCAGAGCTCACAGAAAGCTCTTCTTCCAAACATTGCTAGAAAAAGCACGATGTACGTGACCTGCCTAACTTAGATCTTGTTTCACTGTCTTGAACTGCTGTCATTCCTGGGTGTGGCAGCTACAAGGGTAACTGACAGACTGCTGTACTTCAGGGGCTGGGCTGTTTGCCAGTGTGCTGCACTATGTTTTCTTACGGAGATTTTGCATCTTCTGCTGTTGTTTTTCTCAAGTCTTTTTTACTATTCATGTTATGGTCTTCTGCTAATCTGTAAACTGCTTTGAAATGGAAGTTGAATTATCAGACAAAATTCAAACTGTTGTTTTTTTTTGCAGCTAGGAAGGAAATCACAACACTGAAGTACAAAAAAAAGCCTTCAGCTTTCTGTTCCCACTCTTCCTTTATTTTTTGTTTGTTTGTTTGTTTGCCTTTTCTTTGTACTGGATTGAAAGTAATGACAAATATATTATTAATTTATGGGGACAATATTTCCAGTGTGAAGTCTGCAGAAGATATTCTATTCAATTTGTGATTTTAATCCTGAACTTTCAGAATAATTCTGCTAGTCAGAAATTCCTGTAATGTAGTCTCAGGAGGAAAGGAATTTTTCTGAAAAGCTTTTCTAAAGCAATTTTAGGTGATTGAATTATCATGTATGTTTAGGGTGGTGGTGGGGAAAAGGTTATTTCTACCTTTTATCTTTTTAGTTCCCATATTTTTTTTCTATAGTTTCAGCCTTTCACCAGGCAGAAATATGCAATTTCTGAGTAACTGAAGCAATGAAAGTACCCCAGGTGAGCTACAACACTCTTGGCAGTGAGAACACAACGTGCCTTTCTCCATTTCTGTGCCAAACACAAAAAGTTCCCACTCTAAAGTAATGACATTTTGAAAACAAATAATATTGGTAAGCTAATTATAATTGACATTAGAAATGGTTTTAAAAATAACATGGATTAACTTAAAAAAAAATAATGAAAACGACCCATTTGCAGAGATGAGCTATCCATCTGGTAGCTTGAGTTGAAGCCATTAGCGTAATGAAAGTTTCTGGAGACCCTAGAAGTGCTGATGGCACTGCGTAGGGTAAGCAGGCACCCTTGTGGAGCTGGGTGTACTGCAGAACAGCCTAATGAAGATAAATCCATACAGGTATGCTCATATGATTTTTTTCTCTCACCCACTTGACCCTGCTTTCATAAACCAACATGCACATACATTTACCCACTGTTCTTTACACATTGTGCATTGACTTATGATGATAGCAAAGAAAAGCCAGTGGTTCAAAAGGTCAGAGAAGTGGTATATGTTTTTCCACCAATGGAATGAGGAAACTTAAGAAACACTATAAAATCCAACAATATCAACATACTAACAATAGCAAAGAGGGCTAACAATAGGCTGTATTCTCTAAATAAGTCAGGGAAAGGGGTGTATGTGTAGGAAGGAAGAACATTTTGTAAGGCAGATGATTTCTGTGCTGTGATCATCACAGAAAAGGTGTTTTTCAAAACTGTAAGAAAGCAAAAAAGGGGAGAGCTCCGTACCTTTCCCAGTTTCTCCTTCTAGAGTGGAAAGAAAGCAACGTTCGGCAAGTTTCTGAGGATGAGCTGTGTGCAGTTGTTCTGACACGGGTACAGCTACAGCACCAAAAAGCCCAGAGCAGATGGCAGGCACGTGGGTGGGGAGAGGATTGCTGAGATTCCAGGAGGAACAAAAGGAGAATCGCTGGTTATTGAAAGAACTGTAAATGCGCACGGGCATGGCTTCATGCATTTTTAGCCACCCTTCACTGCACAAGCATATGGGGCATGAACGTGCTGGAGGGGTATCAGCTAGTGGGAGGAATGTGGTGGGACAGTAATACTCTGAGATGATTAATCAGAGCATGGGGAGAGTTGCTGTTTTTATCTAGATTTCCTTCTCCCCTGTGTTATGAATCATCTGATACACTCAAAACTGAGAACAGATTGCAGCGGAGTATGAACTGCTCATGGCTGGGTACTGCCAAGGTAGAAGATTTAGAAGAGCAAGTAATGTTTGTCCCTGCTCCTCTCCAGCTGACTCATCCAGGCTTTGAGAATATGGGATAAGGAGGCAGGAGGCTAGTGCATATCCAGTCGTGACTCAGCCCTGGGTCTGGAAGTAGGCAGAAGGCTCATACAGATGCAGAAGCTGGGAAATACCTCCCAGTAAAGACATGAAACTTAAGTTAGTGATGGATAGATGAACTGGTAATTCAGGCAGTTTTTTCAAAGACTTCCTCACTGACACCAGTAGTCTGCATCTCCACCATTACCTTCATCAGAAACAATGCAGTGTGGCATACTGTACAGAGCCTGCTGGTGATGCATTTGGAGCAAAAGAATGGCCACCACCCAGTCCAGCAAGGGGGAAAGGATGTCATGCCACTGCCCATATTTACATCTCTGATTTCAAGAACTTAGTGCCAGTGCATAAGCCATAGACATCAGAAAGAGAGCAGGAGGAACTGTGGCAGTGTAATGTCCCAGGGAGACTACCTGTAAGGAAAAAGGACAGAGTGCTTAATCCTATTTTATACTTTCTGTTCTTTCTTCAACTTCTAATACAGCCTTTGTGGAGTGCCAGCCAGTGTCAGCGTTGCCCTGCCACCAGGGACAGCAGGAGACACTTACACACAACAGTGCAAAGGTTGCAATCACAACTTCACATACAACATGCATTATTGTAGCCACACATCCATGCTCTGAGATCCAGTCCTAGAAATAACACTCAAATTGAAGTCACCGTGTGTGTGCCAGCTGGCACTGATAAAGGTGAGGGCTATGCTCTCTCACAAAGCATGGTGGCATCTGCATTGCTGGGCACTGGCCCCACCAGAGCAATGGCTTCAGGGTGGGCTCTCCTTGGCATGGAGACCACCATTACATTCCACAATATGAAACATCTTTTTTTGACTTGCTGTACGTTTGCTAGAGGAACTCTCACTCCATCCTGTGAATCCTTAACACCAGACACCCATCTGTCAGCAGGTATTAAGGAAGGCATGACAGAGTCCCTGGGGGCACACTGTTGCTGATCATGCTATTTCAGAAGATCCAGGGATATGTAACATATGCAGATTATTATTCCAGGAATGTCAACAGCACCAGGGTTATGAGGTCTCCCAAAACCACTCAGAATAAAACAAAACAAAACAAACCCATTTTATATTAATAGTCATACCTAGTTTATGTAACCTGTTGTGGTCCCTCTTCTTTTTGTCTTTCTCTCCTATTCTCCTACCAGATAGGTCACACTGTGTTAATTTGATTCATAGGATTTCTGGGGTAGTGAATGCATCTTGCTTTGCTTGCAGTGTGTACACCTGGTGCTCTCTAGCTCCCAAGTACTTGTCTATGCAACCTAAATAAATATCATTTTGGTACAGCTTTATTTGTATTGCCACATCATATTTATATTAATAATATATCGTTAAATATTGGCAGAGAGTAATTTGAGGTGCAAAATGAAGTGAGAGATGGATATGAAAAAATCACAGCACTGTAAACTCTAGAAAAATGCAATATATTCATGAGATGAATGAACTGGGTATTGCAAGGCTGGCTGTAAATACAGCACTTCTAATTTTCAAGCATTTGGAATTTAGGAGGATTTTAACCCCAGGCACAGATATATTGGATGGGATTCAACTCCAGACCCAGACAACCAAAATGTTGTTGTTAAAACAGTTGTGAGCCACTGGATTACCCTCCCACTGTGGTGAATGGGGTCTAGAGAGCTAAAATGGGTGCATCTGCAGAGAGCTGATGCTGGCAAAGAAGCAAGTTTTTTCTGACACTGAAAACTAAGCAGGGTACTTTTTTTGCACAGTATACTTTTTCACAATTAACCAGCCAAAACCTTACAAGAATTCTACTTTTCCAACCAAAAGTCTTTGCTCCTCCTGAAAACTCAATTCATACAAAAACTGAATATATGAAATTTTTTCATGAAAAGTCAAAATCATCTTTTGTAATGAAAAACACAAAACAATATAAGCTGACAGGGCCCTTATCCACTCCTCCAGAAATAATCAGTAGGTGGCATAGGCTTTTAAGGGAAGATAATGAGGATCGAGGTGCTTATCATACATACGATGCCATTATTTAAATGGCCTGAATGGGTGCCTGACAGGCAAATCATCTTGGAAGTTGCCAGTACTGTTGTGCCAAGTCTTTGTGTTGGCTTGTGTGATGCTCACTGAATCTAGAATGCAAAAATCAGCTGCTCTGACTGAAGCTGCACCTCTGAGCTATAGTTGGAAGGCATTAATGAGATTTTGCTTTGGGATTATCTGGGCAAAATGGAAGGCCCAAATAAGATAGAAGGGACAATCACTCTCCAACAAAATTACAATCATATAAATCCATTTACATTAAAAAAAAAAAAAGCAGGTTTACACAGAACTAAAAAAAATAATAAAAATTATTTAAGAGGAACATCACCTGACACGATGCAAATCTAGCCCTGCACTGAATTAGGTGTGTACCAGTTCTGTGCATTGACTGCCCTTCCCAGTTATGCTACAGGTGCACTCTCTGTAACACTGCACAGTTTAATATTCTATTGTGTGCCTTCCCATATGGTCAAGAACTTACACTGTGTTCCCAAAGTGCACACAGCTGGCAGGTGGTCATCTCCATGCCTTTGTCATCCAGAGTCACATCCAGATACACAGTCATGTTCCCATCCTGCTTTACTGCAGATGACATGCTCACCTTGTTATGTTCAGCCCAGAGGTGTGGCTTTAGTGACATGTCATCTCCTTATTGGCAGCCTGCTCCACCACACCTCAGTGCAGAGCCTAAGAGTGCATCTGCTACTTGTTTGGGATGGGAATGGTGGCATACAGGCTTCGATTCCCACTGTGGTGCTAGGACTTTATACTAGCTTCCCACAATTGGAATTATGTTTTCCTAGGCTGCTTCCAAACCACTGTGTTTAAGCACTACTAACGACAGATTTTTGTCCCCTTGTGGCTGGGCACTCTCATAAGCAGGCTGTGCTTGAGAAGACAGGTTCTGCAGTTGCAATAGATGTGTTTCTGCTGCAGCAGCCTGGGATACTGGGCACTTTCTCCAAGCTCCTTCAGCATGCCAGCTACACATAACCTTATTTTTCTTCATTCCGCTACTGGAAAACAATTCAGAAGTAGCTGAGAGGTGTGAACAGTGTGACCCTAGTAGGAATGACCCACTGGGGTCTGTGTGATGCTGAACTGGAGCTGTGGCTGAGGCTGACAAGTGAATGAGTCCACTTTGGTTCTGGAATGAGGACAGATATCTGTGCTTGCACTAGCTGTTCCTGGGAGCTCTTTCTCCAGATCCAGCCAATGTCCAAATGCATTGATTTAGCCTTTTAAATTTTCTCACCTGATATCCCATCAACTTTCCTAACGGACATTTGTCTGGTTCATATCCTGAGGCATGAGTCACTATGCATTTATACCTCTGCTGCAATTAATTCATTAACTAACTCCCCAGGAACCCTCTGGGAAGGCCCCTGATGCTCTTTTCATTTCTGCTTCACAACTGCCAAAATGCAAACTTCAGAAACAGAAGCCCTGTTGTAATGGAGCAACTTACTATACCGCCTATGAGCAAAAGACCCCTAAAGAAAGATTATTGGAGTGCTACAAGAAATTCAATAGTCTTAATCATGACATATGTGTGGGATAAAAATCTGCAGTTCTTTGTTTACATATTGGTCTTGGGCAGAGCGTAGAGCTGCCCGTAATGTGCTATTAAAATACAGTTATGCAGAATATTATATACTAGTGGAAAGCCGTAACAGTGATGGCAGAAGAGCTGCGGTACAGAACCAAAACAAATCGTGCATTTTGTAACAATTTAAATGCATCTTGGCTCTAACTGATTACTAAATTACTGCTGTAGCTGCTGCACAGACACGCTGAGAATACAGTCTTTCTGACTGCTGCTTAAACCCTTTCCTCCACGGAAAGGCAAGTCCCCATTTTTCAGTCCACATTACTCAGTTCACTTTGTTCAGATGGTTCAATTATATGGATACATTTAATTATTTGTATTACTGTAGACACCAAGATTAAACACTGCAACGGTCATATCAAGAAAAAAAAGATGAATGGGTTATCTGGGCAAATCAGAGGCACATCTGTTGACTTGTCAGTGTTGCACACCAGATGTCACAGGCTAATTGCTGAGCTTCTCTATTACTGCTATAACAGAGGAAGAGGTGTAATAGCAACAATACTCAAATACATTTTCCTTGCTGATGGTCCCCACAGCACAGACATTGTTTCTTCTTAGAGTTCCTGAGGAGGGAGGTCAGCACAAAAGGGATTAAGTGCTACTTTCTGCCTGTTTCCACCATCGTAACTGCACAAGCATCTCCACACACCATGCCACGAGTTGGTACAGGCAACCACAAACCAAGCAACATGTGTTCAGCTGAATAGAGAGCACGGCCTTAAAGAATCGAAGGCATTAGGCAAGTCTAATATTGCTGTAGTAGCCAGCTTTAAGGCTTATATATCTTTTGCCATGAACACATTCTTTTGCAGACTGAAAGAAATAGCCTATAGAGTCAGGTAATTCCAAATTCTCAATAATTAAATTAAATGCCACTTAGGACTTGCACATTGTGTTAATTACCAGAGGATCCCATGAACAATAATTAATAGTCTTCATAAAAGCACAGAGAGCATATAAATGGTACATTATTTTAATAAATGCGAGGAAAAAAAGGGGAGGGAGAATAAGTGAAATACCTATGGATACTGAGAAGTTGATAGGAAAGACATGATGAGAAAATCTGTGGACCTGATTCTCCACTGGTCAGCAAAATGGGTCATTGATCACACCACTGCGAAGTGAGCACAGACTACCAACAGTGGAAAAGAGGGAAGTGTAAAGCATACTACTGCCTTTTTTTTTTTAAAGGCTGCACAAGTTGCTGCCAATGAAAAGTTGGATTTTTCTCCTGCCGGTCCCAAGTTCAGATAATAACATCCCCGAACATCACTTTCTGCAAAGGAAGTATGGTTCAGTTACCAGAAGCACAGGACAGACTGGAGGTAATAAACTCTTAGTTAAAACATGAAAAAAAAAATCCATGTTAAATATTAATGTTGTGTAATAGTTAAATCTCAGTAAGAGAACATATTATGGAAGGACTTTATACACATGGGTGAGTTTGTGCGCGTACAGTAAAATCCATGCCCCACCGAAGTCAGCAGGATCCAGATTCTAGCTGCTTGGCTTTACTGAACTTAGACATTTATCTGCAGGTTCTCAGTCTGAAGACAGTGAGGGGCACTGTATGGTTGAAAGCTCTCATCATTAAATGACACAGAGGACAAAGGAAAGGATGGAAGGCTTTCATTAACCAGGGCAGGTCAGTAATAATAAGATATTTCCAACACCCTGCAAAGACGCGACGTGAGTAATTCACCAACCATCCCTGCTAATCCACACTGTTCTTCAAACTGTTATGGCAATATTTATGCTGCTCCAGCATCTCTTCCCTACAAACAAAAAGCAGTTACACAAGCAGAGAACAGCAGCAAGATGCAACTGTGATTTCCTCCTTCTCACGTGACCTCCTAATATTTTGTTTGCCAGAGCTGGCTGCTAAGCATCCCTGGCAGAGTTCTACTCTCATGTAGACATGCTGCCAGCTCTAATCACAAAACCAAGAGCTCTGAACACACACCCTGTTGGTAATTGGTCTCTCTAATTTCACAGCCATACTAAATTACTGCTGGTGCAATTCTGCAGCACACTGAATTTGATCTCAGCAGTAAAAATGCACCCATAGATTTTGCCTGTTTAAATTGGAGCACCACAGAAAAGGCAAACAATTGTGACTGCTTTTATTCCAGTCTCTATTACAGATATTTTCCAGCCTTGTGTGTTGATAGGAGGGAGAAGAATAATCATCCCTGACCATCTTAGCTGTGTCAGCAGAAGCCTCTGGAGCAGATCCAGCTGCAGTGGTAAGAGTTCATGTTTGCTGGTATAGTTTGGTTTGCTCACAAAATACGACTTAGCTTTCTTTAGCAGTGCAAAGAGCAGAAACGGTGACACTGCTACACGCCCACACACAAGGTGTTGCCTTCAGGTTAGTGTGCCTTGGTCACTATGCAAGTAAAGTACTCACAGGGCTGGCACAGCATACGACTGACACACAGGAACTTTGAGAAACTCATGGCTACTGCTTTAATACATGAGCAGCTCCAGCTGTCACTCCCAGTTGCAAACGTTATCCCCTCTTAGTGATGTGAGGAGATGGAAATGTCACCTGTTCTTTGGTTGCTCCACACTACAGTCGGTGGTGTTAGCCGAAGACTTCAATGTGCTGGAATTGTGAATGGGAGCAGATGTAGTTGGGTGCATATCCCCTCCTGCTGACTCCTACAAGGTCATAACTTTGAATGGGGCAGCTGGAGACAATAACAACTTAAACTGCTACAACAAGGTTTGCCATCTGGTAAAGCCCTTTGTAATGAAACAGTATAAACTGAATTGAGAAAAATAAATTTTAATAACATATCAGCTACTAAAGCCCCAAGAAATAGGGGAAATATGTGGGAAATTTCCTGTGTGTGTCAGCAGTGCTCCAGGATTCCTGTGTTACCTGAAGCCAGGATCCGATCCTGTTGCCTTCCCTTTTGACTTGGTCTCTAGTAAGAAGGGGGCAATAGTTTTCAAACTTCCATGCACTTGTTAGTAAGGAAGCCTGCAGACTGGGTCTTTTCTGGTGCTCACATGTGTAGGCTGAGTACAATACACCTCAGGGACCTGTACTGATAGATACCTAAATATATGAACAGTCTCTCTGCTTATTCTGAAGCCCTTCTTGGAAGGTGAGGGTTGCTGAACAAGAAGCAGAAGAGGCAAGAGGAAAATGACTCCATCTGACCTTCAGGAAGGGGCAGTTGATGTCTTTTCTCCAAATACACTGGATCCTTCTCAGTGACTAGTTCTGTTATTGCTGATATACTGCAAGGAGCAGGGCCTTTCACTACTTTACAGACTCTCTCTTGCCAGCTTTCCTCAGCCTCTTTCCTGACTACAGAGGTGTCCTCTGTCAACAGGCCAGAGGGTGCCTCATAGAATCATTAAGGTTGGAAAAGACCACTAAGATCACTTAACCCAACAATTAGCTCATCCCTACCATGCCCATTAACCATGTCCCTCAGAGCCACATCTCAGCATTTCTTGAACACCTCCGGGGACAGTGACTCCACCACTTCCCTGGGCATGTTCCCTTCCCAGCTCCCCTTTATGCCGGCATTGACATAAGTTCCTATCAGGCAGAACTAGATCTTCTTAGACTAAGGAAAGTATAGAGGCAAGATTGCTTCATATATTATTGAGAGGATATGTCAGGAAGGGACAGAAGTAGAGAAAGGCCTACTTTTCTATAAAAAGCGGCTGATACTTTGCAGAAAGGCAGCACCTCTGGTGGAACAAATCATCTGCCATTTCCCATTCATTTCTTCAATAACCAACAGAGAGAGTGGTTTCTCAATATAAGATGCCTAATCAGTATCTGGAAGTTTCTAGGGACTTCTTTTGCCCTTTCTTAAATCGTACAGAGAACTTACTTCAAGGAGGCTGGAATAAACATTTCTGTAATATGGAGTAGAGGGCTAAAACATAGGCAGGTGATGTAAATCAGGTGTTTGTCTGCTTTTGGACAGCAGTAAATGAGGACACACACCTTAGAAGCACATCTGAAGTGCTCCAGCCCCTGACTGGAACTCACCCAGGGGTCAAAACTTGAATGGATGCTTAGCACCAAAGGGCTACCTTTCAGCCCCAAGATCTGCCTTTGCTGCTTCTCCTGACCGACTCACGTGAGCACAGCCCAGCTCAGCAGTGCTGCAGCTCCCTTCCAGCTTGTCTCACTGATTTTGCCATCAACCACTTTCCTGCTCTCCCTTTGCTCTCAGCAAGCTGCTCATCTTCCAAAGATAGCTTTGCTCTCCAGGTCAGAGAAGATGATAGAAATAGCTTCATTCTTTACTAGTGCTTGAGAAGTTCCCTCCCTTCCTAGATCTGTCTGCTATTGCATTAGAGACATCTATAACATTTCTGCAACTCAAATCTAGTGACATGAACTAGATTTCAAGTGTACTGAACTAACAGCGTATCATAGCAACAAATATTTTTCTTAATAACAGCATTTCTAGCCATGTTAAACAAACACCTACTGTAATAGTCAGAATGCCCTAGAGCACTTTATCCTGTCCCACAACCTATCTTCTGTTGACTCATTCTCACTAAAAAGAGTTCTGAAGTTAATGCCATTGTCCCAGAGAGATCATCTTCAGTATCCTCACAACTGTTATCAGAAAAGAAGCAGAGCACTATACTCTTACTAGCTACCCACACAGACTTGCTGTAGGAGTTTCCTCTGACCACCTGCTAGATATTTCTGGTTGTTTTTTATGCTGATCTGCTCTGAGTAGGGATGTCAAACTGCTTTCTTGCAGTGCTGTGTAGTGCACCTACAGAGATTGCAACACCTCAGTCACTTCCCTAGCAATGAGAGCCAGGCTGATGCCTGCTGTATTCAGCCAGCCTTTGGTTGGCATCCTCACCCTGAAGCTGTCAGGAAGCAGCATCTCAGCTATCCTCCTTGCTTAGGCTCATTCACTGTACTGGCCCAAACTACCTCAAGGTTCTCCATCCATTTCCTTTGGCCCTTATTGGAATTTGGGAAGGATTTTTCTTTAATTAATGTTCCTATTGAAAATTATATAGAGTGGAAACATTCAGACACTGGGATAATTACTACCATAACCACCCCTCTTTGCTGTTCTATTGCAATTGTATATTTTGCAATTTCCTTTTTTCTTCCCTGCTAGTTAAACCATGAGAATTCCTGTGACATCAAACTATCATTTGCATGGTCACCAGTACAAATACGTGAAAGCAAATAATAGTTTGTCCAATGGAATAAAATAACACAGCGTGAAATTACAGTAGCTTATCTTCACATTCCTTGTTGCTCTGTGGTTGAAGGTTTTCTTTAGATAAAGCCCACCAGCCTTTGAACATTTCTAGTGAGAATTTTCAGTAAAAGAAATACCCAGAGACCTTTTCCTTAGCACACCTTTATGTGGGATAAATCCAGCCTTTCTCATCCCCTGCACTCACTAGAATTCAGCTTTATTTTGGGAAGGGAATACTACAGTCATCAGAAGGTGCAGCCTCTCCTGTTGGGTTTTTTCACTAGGACTGGTGAGCACAGCATTCTCCATTCCTCTCTAAGGAAAATGCAGCAGAATACGTTGTTTCCCATATTGCCTCCCATTAATGTGTGTCACCAGCAGTGCCAAGAAGAGCCCAAGGGAGTCCAGGCCAGGCCAGAAGTTCTTGCCTGGCTCAAACTGAGTAACTCTTTTTCCAGGCTTACTACAGTCCAGTAATTTTCTCTCTTCCTCCCACCACCCTCCTTTCCTGGTACAATTAAGTGTTTGTGCACAGCCAAGGGAAAAACATCCTTCACTTATAAAAAAAATAAAGCAAGTCTGACACCGTGCTAGTTTTTCCAAGGTGGGAAGCTGTTCAAAAGCTTCTGTCATGCATTATTTTGCAAACATTTCTGCAGTAAGCAGGTAGATCTCTTGTCCTACAAAGCATGTGTCTGGGCAGCAGAGTTGGTAATGACAACTCCCACCCTGAGACAGCCACAAGACTTGGAGAAATGCTATGGCATGAGCTCCTTGTGACTTAACATTGATAGAAAAATACTGCTCACCTCCACCATTCATACTTATTAAGAGTCTTGGCCAAAATGAAGCCTGTGGTGCAACCTGTGTGCCTCCTGAGCCAAAGAAGTATTCTGGGTGGGAAACCAACATGTCTTAGTCAGAAGGTAAACAACTGTTCCTTTGATTCTCACAGCATGACTTTATTGTCAACAAGGACACCAAGAGAGACAGCCTCATCATGGGATTTGATTGCTTAATTGTGTTAATTTGGTACAGAAACACTTTGAAGGTATTAATCTATTGATTCATTCTTACACAAGAACACACTTTGATTACTGTCCTTATTGGATTTTTCAAGTGCTGTAAATTGTTTAAGTAGCATCTTTGCTTCAAGTTATGCTTGCTCCACGTAGCATTTTGATAAATCCTAGAAAAAAGGCAACTGAGATAATTTACTCTTTCAGACCACACCAAGGGCTGCCTGCCTCATACAGCAAAGGCAAACTGAGGAGTGTGAGGCTTCTTCCACACCACCTATACACCACATAAACTAGCTGTACTCAGTATCCAGCAGCATCACTCACTCCCTCAACTGTAGGGTGAATACCCAAAAAGAATAGTACACACACAAAATAACAAAGGTGGACAGCACATTTATTGTATAACTTATCCAAATGATAGAAAGACAACCAGTAAATTAGGAAAGGCTCACCTGGAACTCCACAGAGGAGGGATCTCCAACAAGACATCCTTCCCCAGTGGTGGTCAGCCCTTACATGGGGTCTGGGAGAGGTGGAGCCAGACTGCACCCCTTCCGGTCACACAGTGCATTGCCTTCACCTGTGCTCCTGCGGCTGACTCAGTGCTCACCTCAGGTGATCAGTCAGTGGTTCAGGCCCTGGTTCAACAGTTCCCATACACTCAACATACCCTATTGACAAAGTACTGCTGACTATGCCAAATGCATCAGAGATTGTTTTTCTGATTCACAAGACATACTTTTTGCAGTTGCATTAACCAAGTTTGGCTGGTGTTTCTCTTAGCCTAGAACATCCACGAAATCCACTACAGCTTTTCTAAGTGGAGCACTTCTTCACTTCTTTCTGTTCACCCAGAGTAACTGTGCGTATACATGCACAAACACATTCATATAAAGTAGGGCAACCTGAATTCATAAAAGCAGGTAGTCTGCTGGTGTTTTTGTCTGTTTTTAGCACTGCTTTACAGATGAAGCAGGAAAAATGATGCAGAGTAGCCATTTAGCTTCCCATTCTCCAAACACAAAGCAGATTTCACTATTGCTGAGATGTTCATTTGGTTTCTGATTATAAAGCAATCTGACATCAGCTGTAAGGCTCTTGGGATAAATGAGATTTTAGGGACTCTCAAAAGAGAGAAGATGCCATATAATTATGTGTGTTAAGTGCTGCTTTATAAACTAACCTAAACCTATTTACAACTAGTGCAGGAATGGATTTCAAAGCATTGGTCAGGTTGTACTAAGGAAATGAAAGACAAAAGATCTGACCTCTAAAAATGTGACTTCCTTATGTATTCAATGTACTACCACCTTCATTTTCTCCCTCCTCTGAAGGCCAACCTTCACGCTCAAGGCTCTGCAATGTTGTCACCTTCAGTTTAGCCTGGGAGACGAAGCAGAGGTTTCTCTGGTGAATATCAGTATGTATCAGACATTGACACTGGGTGATCAGTTAGGTAAGCAGTTAAGTATACAGCTGGAACATAGCCGAGAAAATGATGGGGGAGCGTAGCCTAAAATATTTGTGCATAATCAGCCAGATAATCCAGCTCAGCCAGTCTTGCATCCCTCTCCTTTGTTTTTCAGCAAACATTTGAGTTGCACTGTTTGTTTGCAGGCATATTTGGAGAAGATCTGTAGTTCATCAAGGCCTGTATACAGATAAACACACTGCAGGAATTAGTATCACCCAGGCTTAACCCTCACCGTAAGGGCAGGGGCATTTGGAAAATGTGAGGAAGCACACGGAGGAGAGCAGGAAACTCCCCAACGACTGACCACAGGCAGTGGTGGGGAAGAGGAGGAATCCCTGAGGCATGGTGAAGTCCTTGATCAGAGATGAGGTGTTTGTGATCAAACCTTGGAGCATGCAGCACAGTCTGTGAGCAGGAGCTGGGCTGAGGGAGTTACAGAACAGTCTGCAGCTAAAGACAAACTCCCTGTCTGCACAGTCCCACTTCAGCTCTGACCTTAAAGATAACTGAAATAGGCTTGTTTGGGTGGAAGAGTGAAAAACTGCTAAGTATTTAGTATGTGGTTCTAAATCTGACTGCACACTTGAATGAAAAGGACAGCCACCAGCTCTGCTGTTCAGGAGTAAGTGTGAAAAGGGAAGTCAGCATCCTGGCAAGATTTCTGCTGGAGGTGAATTTAAGCTGCAAACTGATGCATTGTTCAGAGCGCAGCAGTCCTTGTTACTCTCTTTGCTATACTGAATCAGTTTCTCCTGCCTTCCTGGAGTTCAGTTTTTCTTTCAACTGAGATATTTTATCTGAAGATCAGCTCTCCATTTTAGGGGCAGGCAAGAAATTAACAGAAAGATTGGTGTAAATCATCACTTGTAATTTGGAATAGCCAATAGAATCATTTTGGCCTGAAAATCTCAGTTAATATTTCAAATGCAATGTTCCGACATGAGACTTAATTTACCCTGTACAAGGCTATTTAGTAATCTAAGCACAGATACAGAAACAACTAATACTAATTAAACCACTAGGTTCAGATCCAATTGAGTGGATTTGTCCATAGCTATTGTGGCAACTCCACACAGATGACTTTGGATAGCTAGCCTCTATTTAATTACATGTTTGCTGCTCTCTTATTGCATTTGTTTTTCATTGGGCTATGTGCACTCTAGGCTCCCACATGTTTTCCAGTTACAAGCAACTAATTAACACTAAGTGGTTTTCTTAGTCATTTATCTATTATTTCATCGTCTGGACATACTGCCACATCAGGGACTGGATCTATCTTCCATCAATTTGAACTGACTGCTCTTCAGTACAAGAGCTTATATGTGGTGCATAAGAAAGGATACCATGGAGATCACAAAAATCATAGAAGGACGTACTCAAAATTACTCTGTATTCACTTACTTTAATTAAATTGTCCATGATACTACCAACATAACTCCAAGTAGTGTCTTATGTTTAAGGGCATTAGAAGTGATACTGCGCTTTTCATAAGTAAACAGTAGCTAGCAGTATTTTAGGCAGTTTTATCTCTCTAGTAATCTCTTCAGTAATTTTCTCCTCAGCAATGGCCATGGTGGACCTGACTTAACTGTGATTTCTCATGAAACAAGTCAAAACTGCCCTGAGCCAAAAGTAACTAAAAAACCCTTTCAAAAAGCAATGGGAAAGCACCCACTGGTTAAAGAGAAGAATATAAACAGAACTGAAGAGCAAAAGTTAGGAGGGGACGGCACTCAGACAAGATCTGACAGCTTCTATACCAGATCTCAGTTTTATTTTGCTGTCCTTCTCCAGATAGGAAAAACTGATATGCTTCTTGCTCTATCACTTGTCTGTTGCACAGGGAGATAAGATTCTTCAATAAAAGATGAAATACAAAGCTGTTTGCTTTCATAACTAAGCTTCATTACTGAAATGTAAACTCCTCTCACATTTGGGAAAAAACAGCATGCAGAATTTCATCTTCAACCTTATTATTCTTGTGCTTCAAATTAATATTAAGCATGAAAAAAAAAACAAACAACAAACTACTACTGGAAGAGAAGAGTGAACACCAGTGTTGCAAAGCCAACTCCTAGATGTGCATAGATTCCAGGAGGGCTATCAACATTTTGCATCCTTGTTTCATGGTATCTAACTAGATGAAACTCCCAAATGTTCAGATAAGCCCTGGAGTTGCCTAGTCATCTACCTTCCAGATTTAATTTCTCTGCCCTCCCTCTGCTGCATTTCAGATGAAACCAGGCTAAATAAGTTCTTTTTAATCAGTGTTAATTATAAAATGTCCTGGTGCCATCCTGCTTCAGTTGGTGAACGGCCCACTGCTAGACTGTTCTGAATGTGACCCCCATTCTTCCTTCAAATTCAGTGATACAGCAATTCATCAGCTTGATTTTGGCAGTGTTATTCACGCCCTCTGAAACATTGTTTTTGTCAGGCTTCCAAATCCCAAATGACTTTCAGCATACACACCTCTGACTTGCTGCATAGTTCTCCTTCATGATCCTTGATCAGCATCAGCTCAAGACCTCAGCTGACCAATATGAACCCAAAAATAGTTCATTAGATAATGTAAGTCAAAGTAACTATGAATACAGAAGCTTAGTGATAACAGTCACTCTCAGTAGGTTCATCAGCTGTTCTGTGGCTGCCTTGTTGAAGACCAGTTTGAATGAGCTAGTCAGTAGGAAGAAGGTGCTCAAGGGGGCCCTGCAACTTGACCTTAAACGAAGCTGGGAGCACTCCTGTCATGGCCTTTCTGGTTAGGGTAGTGTGACTGCATATTTCTGTATGCTTTGGAACATTGTGGAAAACTTTCTGTTTTTTTTAACTGCCTGTAGCTGGCGACTATACACCATAAGGAAAATGGTAGCACTGCCCTGACGGTCACTTGCTTCAGTTTATCTTCATTTCCTGAGGACAGCATCCTCATCTAGCAGACAGGAGTCACCCTCCATCACAATAATCCACATGCCCCCTCTTGCAGCCTCTCCACCCAGGGTCTCTGGGTTTCTTGCTGCCCGGCAGCTGGGCCCAGCCCTTTCCACAGCAGGCCTTCATGCTCTAGGGAGATGGAGAAGACACGTGGGCTGCAAGCCTGATTCTTCAGTCACTATGTACATTTCATGCCAATAAACAGCTGCAGTGAAATCTGTGCTGTTAGTGCCAGTAACAGTTACTTCATGATGATGAGGAATCAGGCTCTGTAAAACATAACCAGAAATTAAACAAGTAAAACTGGGGCAGAGCAAACAGCTCTGGCACATCAAGGTAATTTATATCCCGTTAACCAGAGAAGCGGGCACAAGTGACATCTGGAAGTGAAAATTAACTAAAAGTAGACTAATGACACAAATGAGAAAAATACGGCCTGCACATCTGTGCAGCTGAGCCTGACGGGTGTCACAAGTTGACTGATAGGGAGTTTTATTTTTAAAAGAACACAATAAGTCAAGGAGGGAATTTTCCATATAAGGCCGTAACTACTCAATGCAGAGATTTGTGGGGACATAAAATGCATAAGCACAGAGGAAAAAATCAGCTGCCAGCGGGCTTAGATGCTTGTTGGAACCAGAATTAACTGAATAACAATAAACATTATTTGAGAAACATTTTTGTTGCCAACATTCACAACTATTATTATTCACAAACTGCTGTATGACCACCTGCAGATCTGACTGAATTTTAAAAAAATACATGCTCAGATACATATGCAGAAATGGTCATGAATAACTCCAAAAAAAAATAAAAAAAGATTGTAGAAAATGCATTTAAAATGCCATCTAAGCAACCAAAGTCTCCCCCTCATGCAATAGTCCTTCCACTGAGGGCATTTGTTGATGATGGTGGAGGTATTTTTTGGGTTTGGTGCACCTCTGTGCTTGGAAGCCTAAGTATCCTGGTAGCTGCTACCTACAGAGTTCTTCATTGCCTTTAAACGCATGAGGAAGGCTGTTCATGAAACAATTTTCACCTCATCTGTGATCTGAAAGCAGTTACTGCCTTCTTGCATATCTAGCTACGAGATATTCATCTAAACTACAGCAGGATCTGCAATCTATTTGATTCCTTTACAGATCTGGGCGGAGCAGGTTTATGATCTGCATTCACGTCTGTAACAGGTGGTATCTTTATAAAGGTGACAAACACTACCACTTAAAAAACTGCATCAAGGGGAATGCTGGTTATTTGCTGACACAATGGTAAACAAAGAGTATAAAGAATCAGTCCATGGGTATTTACCATTACATGTCTTATCCATCAACAATACCGCTTGCCAAAGTCAGAATCCACAACATTTCTCAACACAACAGTAGTTTTTAAAACCCAGGCTAAGTTTGTAAAGCTGACATTAAATACTCTCTTTCCTAACTTAGAAATTTACTCAATTGGATAGAAAAATCTCCAAGAGAACATAAACATAGAAGTCTGTATTTTATTTGATACTACTTTACCAACTATAGCAGTGTTCTGAAGTTTAGTGGTGTTACCCAGGACTAAAAAACATCCTCCAACAAAACAAGTCCCTGGAAAGTATACCTGCTTTACTCACTTCTTCAAGGCAATGGCATCACCCTCCACCATGCATCTCTTTTGTCTTCCTCCTGCACAGGGCTACTATCTTGTCAGCAGCTCCTAAATGATTCAGAGGTCCTTCCTGTGCTTCTGATGCCACCAGAACCTAATGAAATCCAGCACATAACTACAGCTTGGCCTCGTGTAAATTGTGCAGTCTGTGTGGCTTCTTCATCTATGTATGATTGGCAGCTGCTGTGTGGTGATCTTCCCAAAGGTGGCCTCCAGGATGAAAGGTCCAGCATGGGTTTTCTTTTCCTGGAGACACATCCATACATGTGTAACCAAGGTGCATACAGACTCCTACAGACTGAGAACACACTGCTTCCCTCACCCACATAGTTTGGTAGTGAAACATGAGATGTTCAGGTGCTGATCTTCAGCTCCTGCACTCCAGGTCAGGGGCCCCAGGAGAATCTGGAGAGCATACAGTCTTTGGAGATTGTTCACACAATGCATTGTAATGGTCAGGTTTATGCAGTCCCTTTTTTATCATTCTTTTTGCCAAATGAGATTCAGTACTGAATCTAAATGACTTTTCAATCATTAAGAATTCTTTCAAGTGAGTCAAAAAACCCCTTGAACTCCAAAACATAGGTATATTTATCTTGGTTACCAGTAAAAAAAGAAACTAAAAAATATATACAATTCAGGGCAAACATGGAAAAGAACCATATATTCCAAGGGCAATCAATAGTTAGAAAGCATTATCAGTTTTGACTGTCCTTAGAAAGCAAAAGCTATAGCAAAGCCTGTATTAATTAAAAGTCTGAGTATGTACATTCAGTTGTCTTGATTTCATACGTGTGAATGACCAGAGATGCAGATAACCGTTGTGCCTTATGTGTCAGTGACAGTGGCACCACAGCTTGTATGCTGTCCTTTATGTTGGTGGCAATGGCACACGCACAGGAACTCAGCTCCTTATCCTGAGGCTTATTGCTGATACTGGTATCTGTCCACTGTCTCATAAGGAAGGACAGGGAAGCAAGATGTCCTGGTGTCTTTCCTGTGCAGCTCCTTGCCCTTCTGCTGACTACTCACTTTGTGCCCTGAGCTCATCCTTTTGCTCCTGCTGCTTGAGCATATGGTGCTTTGTTTTCAGAGCCAGGAGGACCTTCAGAATAGGCTCAGCGTGCATCTTCCATTTTCTGACATGAGTCCATCAGCAGTTGAGGACGAGCTTGGAGCAATGGCATTAGCATGAACAGGGCTGCAATGTAGATGGAATGGAGATCCGGCAGAGTGCACAGGTGCAGAGCTCTTCTTAAAAGAATCTTCTGAGGAGAGCAGCCATTGCCAACAAGGCTTCTCACAGTTTTCTGAAACATCTCTGATTCAAGATGTCACACCTGCATCCAGTATCTCAGCTGGTCCACAGCCCAAGCAGTCAGGTCTCTATGAAGAGTAGGAGGCTGTGCTAAAGGGCCCGACAGGTTGCTGACACTGCTAACTCACATGGATTGAGTGCCCCAGAGCATGCTGCTTCTCTGTTTAGAGGAGCTCTATATACAACAGCTTAGGAAATCGTCGTGAGGTTGTGGAAGAAATGAGGCTTCTGCCTGAAGGAACCTCAGAACGATAAGCAAAGATTATCTCTGAGATTGCTCTTTCAGAAGGAAGGGATCTAATTGCAGAGCAAAAAATCTGCAAGGGAAGAAGAGTTGCTCCCATCCACCTCTTGGCTTATCCAAGAGACCAACAGCATCTGAGTGAGCATTGCGCTGTCTGTGCCATTCCCCAGCACCACCATGAAGGAGCCTGTTCTACAAACAACAGCCAGGCCTCTAACATGGAGCTGTATCTTCTGCCTGTTCACATAACAGATACCTATGTGTAACATGCAACAGCCTGTCCTTAAAAATCAAGATCTCCACCTACACTGGCACCAAGGTGGGCACAAGGCATGCTCTTGTTTTAAGATCTGTTGTCAGTATACCTTATCTTTAATGAATTTTTTAAATGTTATTGCTTCATTTAGTTTAGCTCTATCTGCCAAAACATACTGGCTATATAATTGTGGTAATATTTTCTCTTTTTATTGTTTTATGCTGTTGTAAAATAAATGGCTACTTGAAAAATTAATCTTTTTGTCTTCTGAATGCACGAAGAGGAAACATTGACTGGTGGAGAAAAAAACCTGTGCACCACAGCAAAACACATTGGCTTAAAATTCACGCAATTGTCTTGGGTTTATGTGGCAAGGTTTGGTAGCAAGGGGCTGTGGGGCTGGCCTCACTGATCAGATCGGAGCCAGTTCCAGCTGCTCTGAAACAGACTCACTGCCAGGCAGAGCTGAGCCATGAGCGACTTCACAACCTGTGAGCTAGCTTATGCTATGCTCTCTGAACTCTCCCAGTCTCTATCCATAGACTGAGGACATCCAGGATTCCCTTTCTGCTTCTGCACAAGACTTACTTTATAGTTCACCTTACTTTGGAACTAGGTCTGAGAGGCTTCTAAGGAAAAGAAACCTCAGGTACTTTTTCAAAACTAAGGGAAAAACACAGCAAATCCAAACAGTTGTAACTAGTTGGAGCAGTCGCTGACAAGAAGTTTCAGACACAAATATGGTTCACACAAGTATTCCAGTGTCCATGGCTACATCAGCCAGCTAGGAGCAGTCTGCTGGTCTGTCTGCCCTCTGCCCTGCCTATCTGCTGGTGGCTGCTGGGACATGGCTGGGCAGGTCTTGCAGGTGGCCAGGCTACTGCCTTTTACCGTAGAGAATTCAGAACAAACTCAGAGAAAACAACTCATGTCTCAGACAAGGAGGGAAAAGGAAGAAAATGCTAACAATTTTGAATATTGTAGTGTTGAAATGTTACGGCCTGAAAGAAGCTAAATAACAGAAAAACAAGGATAAGGGGACTTTCGAGATACTTCTTAATCCCTCACTTTGTTATTTCCAGAAGAAGAAACTGTATAATTCATTCCAATGTAATTGTACATTAACTACTGAATTTAAGGATATTTCCAGGTATTCTAAGGATACCAGAGCAGAATGGGTTGCTGGCATTTGAAAGAAAGAAAATAAATCAAAAGAAAGAGAAAATGCAGAGAGCGATAAAGCAATCCAAGTAACTTGGCAACTGTGCAGGGTTAATTGTCACTTTATTGCCAAAGATGGAGATTATAAAATTGAATGGCTCCGTTTTTCTTTGTGTCAAAACTCATATCATTTGGAGATGTAATAATGCCCCTCCTGAAGTTCCACAGGTATGTTCTTTGTGTATTCTTCTGCTTTCTGACCTCATATATTTTCCAAGGACCCTACATAATTTCTCTCTAAATGCTGGTGATCCTAACTCATCTCAATATTGCTGTTATGCTCAGTCAAAAGTGTATTTTTGTTCTGCTCCTTTCAGACAGGACATTTTGCGTAGCTTTGGAGTAATCAGGAAAGTCATCACAAGCTGTTAGGAGCACCTGCCTACAAAAAGGCTAGAATATTCCCTTTTTAAATCATGGTATTTGCTGAGCTAAGAAAAACCATGAAAGGCATATTTGTAACAACGTAACTGAAAAAAAGACAGATATTACATGCCTGCTCTGAAGGGAGAATAGATGAAGGGCACCCCACTACCAAACACCCCATTCTGTGTCAGCATGTGTGCTCACAATGCTACCAACAGGTCCCCCAGAACTGTGTAGCACAGCACTCCTATGTACAAAGGGCCTGGAAACACACAGGGAAAACAGGCAGGGGAAGAACGGGCCACAGTTTCAGCACAGAAAAACATCTGTGGCCTTTACAGAACGGACAACCCGGGCAGCCTAAGCCAGTGCCTGATTTAGTGGTTGGCAACCCTGCAGACAGCACAGAGGTTGGAACTGGATGATCTTTGAGGTCCCTTCCAACCCAGCCATTCTATGATTCTATGACACAAGCACTGAGGACTGAGGTGTGATAAACTTGCTCTAGGGAAACCATTCATGCCAAAGGGCTTAAAACTTCCTCCAAACTTCACAATCACAGAACAAAGTGGGAGGGGGAAGAAAAATAATAGGGTATAATCAGAAAATTGAATTATACTGAAATTAAGAGAAAGACAAAGCTACTTACTCCTAAACACGTCAGTTCATAGACATTACATAGCAGCAATTGGTTGTCTTTGGAGACAAACAGACTTCAGCTCCAGAAGTAGAGCTTCAGAGCATAACCTTTGATATAGATTTGTCAATCTCTGTAACAATTTTGATCTTACAACTGGTTACTTTGTGTGGTGAGAGGTGTAAAGTTCACTCCTTTTACTGCTTTTCTCTCCTAAAACTACTTCTCTCAATTCTTATTCACCCAGTATATCTTTTAGGTATAACATGATGCTTTATTTACGAAGCATCATTCATAAAGGGTGATGTATATTCCTGTAAAGCAACTTTCTTAAAAGGTCCAGGAAAGTTTCATAGCATGACTTCAACTTTCTCCAGAAGTATATACTGCTTGCTCAATTATCTGAGGTGGCATTATGTCTTGCAGTAATCCCACAAGCCCCTTTTCCAAAATTGTTGCTCAGAATGTGTTTCATCCTAATTCATACCTGTTGTCAAGCTACTGAAGCTGATGTCTGTATTTGCTCCCTTATCTTCATGCTGCAGGAGGCTGCATCTTCATTTGCTGTTTTCCAAGTGAGGCACCTCAGCTGGTTTCATTAACACCACATTTGCTGATTCACAGGGTCTCTTCCAACAGACCTTTCTCTGAGATTGGCTGCATACCCTTCATAGATTCCTTCGTAACACACAGAGCCCGCAGCTTACTTGTAAAAGGTACTTTATAGATCAGGCCTGACAGCTCGATCCCACTGAAGCACTTGCCAGAAGTACACAGCTACAAGCCATAGAACGCTACAGCTGCTGCACAGGAGCTCCGCTTCTCAAAGACCAAAGTATGGCCCAGAGGTTTCTGTGGGGCCTACACGGAGCTACTTGATCTCACCAGAGACAAATGAGCACAACATTATCAGACTTGTGTTTTTAACTCGGCTTCCTGCATTCTTCCCAAAAGCTGCTCTTTAATCTGCAGTGCACTGACCTAGGATGTGGGTATGGTTGGCTGAGGGCAAACACAAGTGGGAACGAGAGAAAGAGAAATAACAGAACAAACTGCTGCCATCAGGGGAGGCTTATTCAGGTTTGGATTGAGCTTGAGTGCCCACTAAAAAATGGCAGAGATTGCAGGCAGAGGTTGTAGTCCTCACCTTAAAGAGCACCACAGGGAACCTGGGGAAGGCTGGAGTGGGCATGAGGAGAACAAAGCAGAGGTTTTCCTGACACCTTTGAGGTGCTAGGCCTTACTATACTTGATACAATGGCCGCTTGCATCTTTGCATCACTTCCCCCAGAAACCTCCTACTTAACCATCAAATAAACAGTGTTAGCCTCGGGTGAGGATGAAAGCATTCATCTTTGCTGTCTACAGCATGATGCTTCCCCATTATGGGATGAAGGGGCTCTTTCTGGACAGATGCACTGCAGAAAGACTTATGAAGAAAGAGGATATTCCCTGTGCATTATGAAGAAAAAGGAGCTCACAGGCACCGACTCATCAGATGAACCCCCTGCAAACCACCGGTGTTCTAAAGAAATATTTTTCAACTGACACAGCTAGGCAAAAATGTCCTTTTTAAAATAAATACAAGCATGCTCTCTCTGCGGGGAGACGTAAGGAGCAATTACATTCCTAACTTTGCAAACACAGATTTCAGTACTGAAAACGTACTTCGCTTTAGAAAGCGTTGCTTGGCTTTGTTTGAGAAACGCTTAGCACTCCCAAATCTACAGAAATAGATAAAATAATTTTAAAAGGTAAGCTTGTTTTGAGGTCAAGCACTTGCTCAGTAATTCCATTTCATCCTAAAATGTTTGATGGTTTGGTGCTTCTGTCACATTTTAATGGTATTTACTGTAACTAGACAGATTTATGCTCAGTTCTGTTTAGACCTTCTCATTTTTAATCCAAAATTTGCATCCACATCCAATAAAGTTTATGCTGTTTCACTATATATATCAGAAAGCAATTCAGTGTTTTCTCAAATAGTCTGAGCAGGAGACTGTAGTTTGGGGCGGAGGGAGCACAGAACCTCTGCTTCTCACTGCTCAGGAAATCAACACTCCAAGAACAATTCACAAAGGAAGGAACCACATTTCCTGAGGTGGACTTCTTGCACCTATCCTTTCTTTCTGCTTTCCTGGTCCAAGGGTTTGAAATCTCTGTAGGTTTTAAGAATATGGGAAAGTGAAGCTCTGTAGGCAGCAGAATCCGTGACATATCTTTCTGAGGAAACTCAAGGGTTGATGTTTCTTCTTGCCCTTCCCCCAAGCTAGATGTGAAGGAAATCCTTTCCCCAGAGGGCCATGATGCATTGGCACAGCTGCCCAGAGGAGCTGTGGTGCCCCATCCCTGGAGGCACTCAAGGCTAGGTTGGATGGGGTCCTGGGCAGCCTGAGCTGGTGAGGGGCAGCCCTGTCTATGGCAGTGGTTGGGTGGGCATTGAGGTCTCTCCAGCCCAAACCATTCTGTGATTCTATGAAAATGGTGAGTTTAATTCAAAATCCACGTCTACTAAGATGGCCACAAGTGCCTTCCATTGGCTGGATATTTAAATTCTGCTTGTTACTATGATTTATTTGTGCTTTATTTAAAACACCTCAAGAGAAGGGGAGATACAATTACAGCTGCTGAAATGAACAGTGACTGTCCTCCAGACTGTAAAACCAGCATTTATCTTTTCCAGAGCCCATGTATGAGGGGCAGGAAGATAAGTTTCTTTTGCTCCTGTTTAGCTATTTTCTGTCAAAAATCTTACAGTAGTTTTTGTACAGTGAATATTTATAACTGTTGTTAGTGTCAATATAATTTTTTTGCAGTTACTGCACTTATTTACATTTTAATGGCCAAGTCAATAAAGATTTATGCATCTGTCATATGAATTTTCCACAAAAGTGGTGAATGCCTCACAAAACAGTAGCTCCTGCAGTAAGCTCCCCCTCCGAGTATCCTTTAAACGCCTTCATTGTTTCTGGAAACAGTGGGCTATCCATTAAAACAACCAACCCTTAAAGTCATAAGTCAAACCCAGTGGAATGTGTTGTGGCATTCTTCCTCACAAAGCTCCTGCATATTGCAAAAGCGCTTGTTCAGGGATTTTTTTTTTTTTTTCCTCTCTGCTTCTAAGCATTGTCCCTTGAATGGCAAAGCCTGGTTTATTACCTTGGTACGTCAGCTGCAGGAACTACACTGATTTTGTAGCCTGAGGACACACTGTGCAGATTGACCTTGTTTCGATTTTAATGCGTTAAGAGGTATAGTTTGGAGCACCACCCTGGCAGGGAGTTCCACTCTTCTCCTTAGCTAACGTGGTTATTTCTTGGCTGCCCACTCTTGCTGGGTACTGCAGTGAGCTGATCGCTGCTGTGACAATAACTAGAGGCAGGCTCTCTTCTAAGGGCTGTGCTCTCTGGGATGGAGATGAGCTCTGGATCTCAGAGGCATGCAGAAGGAGGTGGCTTCTGGTCAGCTATGGTTGGGGTTCAGCATCAAGATGAGTTCTTGGATAGAGCTCAGATTTGATGCTACGGCAAAGACAAGGTTAGGAATCAGGGTCCATCAGCATCCCAGCGTCATGATCTGCCCTTCCAAGATTAAATTCATACACACAACTCATAGAATCACAGAATCATTAAGGTTGGAAAAGATCACCAAGATCATCCAGTCCAGCAGTCAACCCTCCCCCACCATGCCCACTGACCCCGTCCCTCAGTGCCACATCCACATGGTTCTTTAACATCTCCAGGGACGGTGACTCCACCACCTCCCTGGGCAGCCTGTTCCACTGCCTCACTGCTCTTTATGAGAAGAAATGCTTCCTAATAGCCAACCTGAACCTCCCCTGGGGCAACCTGAGGCCATTACCTCACGTTNATATACAGATGTATACGTGTGTACACACAGTTATACACACACGTATTCTCTGTATGTACGCACAGATACGTGCACATCACTCGTATACACCTAGGCACCTATATATATATGCATATATATATATATATACACACATATACGTGTGTGTATGTATTTTTTGCTTCTCCACCGCGGGGGAAAGTTGCCGGAGCGGGCTGACGAGGGATGGAGCCGCGCCTGCCGCAGCCCCACCGCTCCCAGGGGAGCCGCGTACCCCCGTCCCCCCCTCCTTCGTCTCCCCCCTGCNCCCTGGGGCAACCTGAGGCCATTACCTCACGTTGTATCACTAATCACCTAGAGGCAGACATCCCCCACCCGCCCCTTCGCCAGATCCTCGCAACAGTATTCGAGACAGACCCCTTTCGAGCACAGCAGACCNGCTGCGGGCACCGCTGGGAGATGCTCGCCCGCTCGCAGCCAGCTTCGGGAGGGGGGGAGGTGGTTCCTGGGCTCTGCTATCCGCCGGTGTAAAGGGAGCGTTTCGTAACGCGGCTCCCGCAAACCGTTTTTCTGACCCAGATGCATTAATTGAGTGGCAGCGATTGAGTGCCGGGGAGCCTGGATTTGCGGGCGGCCCCAGAGGCTGGAGATAGCCGCGTTGTCCTGGCCTGTTACTCAGCAGATCACTGACATCAGCAGCATATTGTGGCAGCAATCTGGAGATTAAAGACCTTTTAATGGTGCGCGGTGACAACATGGGATAATGGCCCCACTGTGTACTATTAAAGACCGTAATCTGCGCATCATTGATGCGATACGCTGAAGCGAATTTGTCACTGGCTACTGAGGAAAGCTGATTGCGTTTGATCGTTGTAATGGCTTTATGCTGGGAGAAGTGGCTGTGAAATAGAGTAACAGATTTTCATTATTCTGCTTAAAAATGTCTTCTAAACAAAGACTTGCTTATTCATTGCAGTAACACTTTGTATCTTTATCCTCAACGTGCGACTCTTCCTGTTGGACTTCGTAAGCTTTCACAAGTGAAAACCCAAAAACAGAACCAAAAGCCGTTCTCCCAGCAGGACCTTGGCTGTGACCCACACACATTTAACATGACCACCCTCCTCTTTTTTAACAACGCTGGTGGCACCCACAGCAGCTCTGTGTGACATGGATAGGGAGCCGGTGTCCTCTGCTGGTTTGCTGTTGACAAGTGAGTCTCCTGGTTCCAGTCTTGAGGAGGCAGGTTGTGAAGTTCATGCACTTACTACAGTGGAAGGATTTGCCCCTCACTGTGCTCTGATCTCACCAGATCCACGAGAGGTTTCTCAGGAACTTCGGTGAATTCAGGGTGTCTTTCCTCATGAGGTCTTTGCGAAAGTGACCGCAGTTATTATCTGTAACACCCTGACCAAACAGAGAGCTTCCATCATCATGCCTGTTGAGCTAGCGCGTTTCGTGAGTGCTAATCTCATTAAAAAAGAGAGAAATGTGCGTGGAGCCAAGCAGCTGGCTGAGGGCTTTGTGCTGTGAGCTGTGCTGATGGCAAGCCAGGTTGGCAGCTGGGACCTCATAGGGCAAACAGCACAGCTGAGCTCTGGCTCAGGCCCTCGCGGTGGTGGGATGCTTGGGTGCAAACCCTTTTCCTCCTGACAGGTTGTTCCTGTGTGACCCAGTCTTCTCCATGGCGTGGCTCCTCTGGGCACCTAAAGCTCAGCAGCTGTTGGTGTTCGTCTGTGTGTCCCCTTCCTTGAGCCTGAAGGAGGAATATGAACAGCTGGAGACAGAATCCAAAGAAGTAGTGATATTATTTTTCCATGATGCTCTATGTTGCATCTGTTTTCCCAAGGCACCAACCTAGGGAAACCCAGGCAGATCTCAGTGGGAGAAGTCAGCGAAGGGCTTGGTGAAAGGGCAGGTTGGCTGACAGCAGGCTCTAAATCTCTGTCATTTGTTCCTCCTTTCAGGGTAGAAAAACAAGAACTAATTTATGTATTCTGGCCTTTTTCTGGGGTTTGAATCAACCCCTTTAGGATAAATTGCAGCAAGCTGCGCTTACTGCTATAAATGACAAGGTGAGAAGGGATTTCTGTGCTTCCAGTGAGCTGCTTTGGAGCATAGACAAGGAGCTCTCTCTGTTTACACTGATTATAAAAGAAGAATACCTGTGTATGCAGACTGTCCCTATCATGAGTGATAGTTTATCAAGGTTATGTCTGAATTATGTTTTCAGTCATTGGGTGAAATGTGTGTGGCTGAAGACTTTTAATGTAACTATTAAACAAGACTCCACTGACTACATAGGAGTGTCAGTGTGGTAATGAAGAGATGTGTCTTATTCACATTTTGTACTGCGTAGCTTGTTCTTTTCTGAATAGGTTTTATTTAACAGGATTTGTTATTTTGATAGCTTTCTCTTCTTTCCTGCACCGTGTTTGCCTACTTCTATCCATAAATGTATCAACATGGTAGAGAAATTCCATAAACAGAGATAACAAGCTTTTTATGTGCTTGTATGTAATGTTATTCATGGTGCACATTAATGCCTGAGGTTACCGCTTTTGGTCCTTCAGGGACATAGTAATAAAAATTCAACAGCTGGTTTTTTTTTTTTTTTTCCCCTCATCAGAGTGCTGCACTGAATGTGTCTGGTTTGGAACCAGTAGATTAAAAAAGGCAGTAAAAATGCTGCTAGGTTGTTAGCTTTTCCTTTCCTTCTTACTTTCTTTTTGTTCCCTTTTGGGAATCATAAATTGCTTGCTTAGCAATCTGAGATATCACCTGCCTTATTTTTAAGGGGAAGGTGAATTTTGGATTAGAATTCAAATTGAATTTTCTAGACGGGAGTGAAATGTTTAAGCCTTTTATTTATCCAGATCTTTTGATATCTTAAGATGTATGTATTCTTAGTTTTTGTCGTTGTAAGGGCTTTGAAATGGATTCTGTTACCAAGTTAACAACCTGCCTTGGAGTGTTTTGGGAGGGAGTTTAAGGGCAAGTCCACTGGCCCTACAGTGAGAGGGCTGCAGAAAGTGGCTTTCATCTTCTGTGCAAATGTTACCATTGTCCCAAACAGATCCCAGAGCAAGTAGTTAGTTCTGATTTTAGGTCCTATGAGACACTTAGCACTAGAATGAAGATTTTGGTCATACAGTTCTGCTAGTATGGGGGATTGTTGGGGTTAATTAATGCCATAACAACATATTAGTGGAGTTTCAGGTAGTCTGCAAGGCAGATCACTGACCAAGATTGATGTTTGATATACTGAATTAGGTTCTTAGAACTTGGTATGTCCTTTGAAAGGTCATAAAATTGAGACTTGAGATACTTGTTTATAATAGCAGTTGTTTTCCAAGTCTTCACTGATTGGGAAGTGACCCTGTGCATCCTTGTGTGTCCCCGTGGAGGTTGGTAGGCAACAGGATTGCTGCAGAGTGTGACAGGAGGGGTAATTTTAAAATTACCCATTGGAATAATCCATTTTAATATACTCAGCCTTCCTTGCAGACAGTTCCTCTGGTTGCCAAAGGGATGCTCTGTCAGAACATGTGACATAAAACATGCTCAGTATCATGAGGGCTGGTGTGTGTGGGCTTCTCTTTAGAAGAGCAGCCCTGATTTTCCATCTTCTCACAGGCTTCCAGAAAAGGAGGTCAGCAGCCCATGTCAGCTTCTGGGGCTTCTCTTGATGTTGCTGTAATGACCTCAGCATGGAAGAGGTAGCATTCACATCTGGTTTTGGGAGCTAACTGAGACATCATTTGAAATTCAGAAGGATCTCACTTTCAGAAGTGCACGTTATCCCCAACATGATGGATCTGAAGTGCCCTACTGTTTGGACACAAACCTCAAACCTTCCCTCCATAAGTCAGTTGTTTCCCCTTCAGTTCTCATAATGACATACATGAAAGATTAAAGATAATGGTGTTGTGAGCACAGCCTAAGCTGCTTTCTGTTTGCTAAATAAATAACTGGATTTAAAAAAAGAAGATAGCTCCAGAGTCAGCGTTCTGAATTTCCTCTTGAGGTACTGTATGTGAACTGTTAAATCACAGCCTGAACCACTGATGGATCACCTGAGGTGAGCACTGAGTCAGCCGCAGGAGCACAGGTGAAGGCAATGCACTGTGTGACTGGAAGGGGTGCAGTCTGGCTCCACCTCTCCCAGACCCCATTTAAGGGCTGACCATCCATATTCCCAATATTCCATTCTATTCGTGCTTTGTTACAATTAACTTTGTAGAAAAGCCTTATTTAGGGGTGTAATTGGTTTTACTGTTGACCAAATGCTTCTTCTTACCTTGCTGTCTGTGAAACTCAGATGATGCCTTGATGAGGTACTTAATATGCTTTTATCTCAGAGTTTGTATCAAAAACATCTATCTTGGGGGTGGTACTTTTTTGTGCAGTAGATCACTCTGGACTGATAGAGAGGGATAGTGCTCAGCTTGAAGTGCTTCAGTTATATTTGGGAAGGTATAGGCTGGCTTTGTAAACAAGCCTTGATAGAAGACCTTGATAGAAGACGCAGTGGTGTGGAGTAATACTGTCTGTGTAGCGATCACTACTGTCTGTGTTCACTTCTGCTTTAAGCAAACTGCTGCATAGTCTAAATAATGTCAATAAAAATTCTCGGAGGAGTGCTCAGGAGGTCTTGTTAGTACTTCTCGTTCAAGAAAGCAGTAGAATCCTTTTTCCAGGATGCTGGCTCCTGTTAGCCTCTCTTATCAAGGAAATGGAGACAATTACTGTAGATAAACCCAGGGAATTTAAAATGGATCCAAGCATCTGATTTGATCTCTCATTATGTGACTGTTTGTCAATACCTCGTGCTGCCAGGAAGGTAAATTAGATTACATGGTACCATTAGCTGTCTCCATCTCTGGATTCTTATCGTTTCTCCTGGTGTTGCAACTATCATACAAATTTATGTGCAAATGAATTAATAGATGACTATCTAGAAAGGTCGTTAGTGCACACATGTCATACAAGCTTACTCTTTTGTAGATGTATCTCCTTCAATCTTTTGCATGCTTTTAAGTCCAATGCAATTTGTTACAGTGATGCTAGCTTTAGCATAATGCTGAATGTGTTCCGCATCCACCAAGCCTGCAGGTGAAAATCCTGTTGGCCTCTCTCCAATGCGGGCATCAAATGTTTAGAAGGACGACTTCAAAGGTGATGACTGAGAGTAGGTAACAGTTATAGTAAAGTCATTTTTATTTGCATAGTGCTGTTTCTTTAGGCTCATCGCTATTAATTATTATTTAATCGTCTCCTAGAGAATAGATCCTTCCTATCTATGGAGGAGGCCTCTTTCCCATTTCAGCTCTCTCACACTTGAGTGGGCAGATGGTTTGCATGTTCTGCACTGTGCCTTTATAGGAGTTCTGGGTTATGAGAGGGAAGCATTTAAATTTCTTGTGTGCTGAAGGGCCTCTGAAGCACAGTATGAAGCATGGCATGCTCGTGTCTTGCTGGATTACTGTTATTTCATAGAGTTGAGCTGAGAGCAGGCCACAGGACTTTCAGGATAAAGGAATACAGGTGATGCTGTTAACATGCTGCTAATACTAGTTTTACCATAATTTCCATGATGCATTTTGCAAGATGTTTTCTAGATATTCTTTTTTTTTCCTTCCATACTTATAGTTCTGGGGAGAGTGTTAAAAAACCTTAGAAGGAGCAAGTGTGTCACAAGGAGCCCGGGCTGGGCAGAAGGCTGCAGTTGTGTCTTGTTGTTTCCTTCTGGGAGCTTTGAGCAAAGCAAGATTTGGGTTTGGGCTGCATGTGGATATGGGTGGATTAGGGTGGAATATTTTTGTTTGTTTGGTTTGCTAAAGAAAACTGGTAGCATGAATAATGAGATGATGGACTTAATCTGCAGAAGTCTGTGCATCTTGGGAGAGGATATAAGGCATGCGTGTATGGTGCAGGAGAGGGGAGGAAGGGTTGAGACGCTGCAAACGTCACAGTAAGAGGGATGCTTACATGTCCCTAAAACTTGGAAGTGCAGGGAGACTCCTTGATAACCACCTGGCGTTTGAATATAATTTGGACAGTTTCTGGTGAGTTCCTTTGTCTGGCATTGACTTTGAAGTGTTCAGAAAATCTCCTTCAGCATTTTTGGCAATAGTATGCGACAAAGCAGTCATCTTTCTGTGATTGCAAAAAAAAAAAAAAAAAAAATGTAAACAGGAGCTGAATCAAAATTGAAAACATCTGTAGAGATGGTCTCTCAGGGATGGACCCGGTTTAAGGAAAAAAAAGACCTGAAAACTGCAAAGCTTTTAAAGAAATGAGAAGTTCTGGAATATGCCAGATAATGTTCTTTGGACCTAGCTGTTAAACTTAGGCCAGTTTATAGCATCACCAGCTGTCACGGGATGTGTTGAGTCAGCCTAACGTAGAGGAACCAAGGCTCGCCCTTTTAGTGATGTATGGAGTGTGCTGGCTTCAAGTCATGGCAGGGAGTTGGGGCCTGAACCAGCACTGAAAGATGGTAGACATAGAGAAACTGAATCCTGTGGACACTTTCTAGACAAGTAGGTAGAACAGAAAAGATAGGAACTCAATCTTCTTGCGTGCTCTTCACTTCAATAGTACTTAATATCTAAATTGCTCTAATTAGGCTTGGAATGATAACGTAATTAAGTACGTGTCATTTCTGTTTCCCTTTGAAAACAAACAAGAAACCAAAATACTAGTAAGTTAGTCTCCATATGTTGTAGATGGGTCTGATTTCTGCATCTCAGTGCAGTGGTCATTTCTGCTGCTGCAGCTGCCCCAAGCTGGATGTGGTGCCTTCTGCTCTGTGACACACGTTGATTGCGGTGTGGTTGCATATACCCATACCATTTATGATATTATTCTATGTTTAGATTTATTTATTTATAACCTCCTCTCAGTTCACTGATACTCAGGAGTTGGACTCTGATCCTTTATGGGTCTCTTCCAACTCAGGACATTCTGTGATAAAGTTTGGATTTCATCAGAGCATGGATTTCTATAGCTGTGTTTTTAAGTCAGTTGAAGCAGTCACAATTTGCAGTTGCTAGCTAGTGTTGAGATCAGCTTGTATGTTATCTGGGACTAAATTTCCTTTTCATGTATACTTAGGGGAAAGTTGCTGAGTTAAATTTTGTCAGCAAAATGACCTAGAAACTTAAATCCATCTCCCATGTCCCAGAAAAAACTTACAGACTATCTACGCTTCACCTTCAAACTTCAGTTTTTATTTACAGACAAGTGCAGTTTAAAGACTCTCACAGGAATCAAGATCTTGGGGCAGTGGGAGCTGGCTAGCAGAGTGGTTCAGTATTGTTTCCTGAAACAGAGAGGCCAAGCCCAAGTTTATTCCTTGCTGCCTGTTCTCATAAAGCAAGGAGCAATACAGAGCAGTTGGATCAGGAAGTACTGGCAGAAGGTCACACCTTTTAAGAAGAAAAAAATACATGTTTTTCAGGGATGGCATTGCTAGTTTATTTTTGTTGTGGCTGGTGGGATCAAGGCAGCACATGGCCTCTCCAGGAGGCAGCAAGAGGTGGGTGTTTGCTGGGTGTGTGTGGGATCACAGAATCGTGAATTGCAGAGTGGCTTAGGTTGGAGGGGACCTTGAAGGTCATTGTCCTCCAACCCCAGCTGTGGGCAGGGCTGTCCCTGACCATCTCAGGCTGCCCAGGGCACCATCCAACCTGGCCTTGAGTGCCTCCAGGGATGGGCCACCACAGCTTCTCTGGGCAGCTGTGCCAGCGCATCACTGCCCTCTGGGGAAAGAATTTCTGCCCAACATCTAATCTAAATCTCCCCCATTTTAGTTTAAAGCCATTCCCTCATGTCCTATCACTACCAGACAGTGTAAAAAGTCTTTGTGCAGCATTGTGTTTAGGCAGGCTTCTTTGCTTTTAGGCTTCTATGTGAACACTTTCTTATGGAAAAAATATTCTTGCTTTAATTCCTTTCTCATTGTTCTCTGTACTTCAAAGCAATTGCATTGTTGCATGTCTTTCCAGTGTGGAAGCAGCAGCTCTGTGCTTCAGGTCCCCACTTGTGTGCTTGGCAGTGGGATGAGGCAGTCCCTGCCACAGCCCAGGTGCTTGCTGTCCAGAGGAGTGGTGTGATGGAGCATGGTGATAACACAGAGCGCTGTAGTTAGGCTTTTTTTTTTTTTTCAACTGAAACTAGCAACAAAAATAAAACCTCCCACCTCCAGGAGTTTGTGTTTTGTAAACAACAGCTTCTTGTTTTCTTCTGTGAAACATAGTTGTCCTTAAAATAGATACATCTGTGGGAGAGAGAATTTTCAGCTGGTGAAATTGTGCAAAAGGGTACAGAAAAGTTGCCTTCATTTCTGTGAGCTGGCACTATATGCTTGCAGTACTTAGACAGAGAGATGTATGTTCATCAGCTTAAAACAAACTCAGTTCCTGTTTTACCGAAACCTGAGCATGCTGCTCCATAGCTATTTTTTAACAGAAGTATCAGATTGAAAGTATTCCCTCCTCCCTCAGTCACTGACCTCAGATTGCCGGGACCAGAAGGGATTCACCCTTGCACCCTGAAGGATATCCAGTGTTACAGTAAGGAGTCGGGCTGCTTCCTAGAGCAGTGCAATCCCTAAATGAACAAGGACATAACCAAGCCATGACTGTTGAGCTGATTTATCCTTTTAATTTCTGGAAACGCTGAGCTTTGCAGTTTCACGCTAGGTGTTAGTCCAAAATGTCTTCCTATTTTTTCCAGCGCTGTTGAATATAGAAGACCTAAGATGGCAGATCTCTCCATCTGAAGGATATCAAGAAGAATTTTGATATCCTATTCTCAATCTTCGCTTTTAGTTACATTCAAGCTAGTAATGCTATTAAAAAACAAACAAACCCTTCTCATCAATAAGAAAAAGTTAACCATTTTTTGTTCTAGTACCACCAGGTCAGTTGCTCACCCAAAGCAGAGTTCATGTGGCAGTCATGTTTGCCTCCTGAAAGTTTATTTACTCTATATACTCATGCAGTAGTGGTAAGGAAAAGCATATGATATGAAATTATATTTTGAAAGGTTAAGTCAGCTGAGGTGATGACTGCACGTTGGTACACTGAGCTTTGTCCATATGAAATGTATAAAATATCTTGCAGAGTCATCTTTCTCTGCGGACTGTCCTATGAAATTATATGATTGTTTTTTTAAGTTCTCTCATGCTTAATTTTCAGGTATGATGAAACACAATGTTTTCTCTGACTTGGATACTGGAGTTCCTATAACTCTTGTTCCTTTTTCTTTTCTGCCTCAAAATAAAGCTGGTAAATGTAATCTCAAACTCGCAGTGCTGCTGATACTTGGTCTTTTCCTAACTCAAACTGTTTTGCCGTATCTACATAGTTTCTGGGGAGTACAGGACTTGTCTGTCCTGTTCTTCCATCTTTGTGGGTATGACTTCAAAGTGACAAAGCTGTTGTATGGAGAGGAGAACATCACTCATTCTCAAAAAAGCAGGTTAGAAGTAGCAGACAAAAGTGTGCTGTTATTTATCATTGACGTACTGTAAGTAGTTTCTCGGTTTGCTGGGTCTTGTGATACTAAGGCCAGTCTGCCCAATACTGATAAATTGCAGCAGAGAGCCTGTGGCTTGCCATGGCTTTGTTCAAGTGTTAGTGAGAAAATTAAGACTGAGGTTGGGAGGGTTTATCACTTGTTCTTGTGATGGATATTGCAGCAGGATAAACTTTTTTTTTCCCCTTGAATTGATAAGATGGAAGGCTTGTAGAGTTCTGCCTTTTGTCTCTGGACTTGCCCTTTGATTCTGCAGTGCAGTATCATTCTGCAGAAAGATCTGGGCTTCTCCAGGGGCTTGGATGGACACCAAAGAAGGCAGAATTGTGTGTAAAATATTGCAGCCTCTATAAAAACAAAACCTAAACTGAAGAACACGAGCAAAATACTCAACCTGTATACATGTTGGTGAGACAGAGTGCACTATGAGATCATGCACAAGTCATCTGGTAGGTGAATAAATGCTGGGTATTCTGACTAGAATTGGAGAGCATGGCAGAGTGAATGTTCTTTGTATTAAAATCTGGGGAAAAAAATGGGGCCTGGAAGCTCCTGATAGGTTAATAAGGTGAGGATTTTTTTACAACAGTGATGGTTGTGTCTTACATTTTTTTCTGTTCTTTTCTGTTCGTAAGAAGCACTTCTTAATTACTAATGGGAAATCAAACTCTTCAGATTTATTTACCAGTGGTAATGTGTAAAAAATAAAAATAAATAATTGTTATACCCATATTTGAAAGGGAGATAACAATGCAAGTCAAGCAAGATATCTAAGGAACAGTTTGACAGCTGAAGTGGGCACAATTTTGAATCAGTTATTTTAAGCCTCTGACTGTAATCATTACTAAATAGTAGCACTCCCTTTGACATCTTATTTCAATTGCAGGAATAGCAAGTTGAAATAAAAATTGAATTTTCCCTGCTGTTAAGGTAGTTCATAGACTGCAGGAAATATTTCTGAGTATTCTAAATACTGCTTGTGGAAAGAAATTATTGGATGGAGCAGTTGGCCGTTCTGAACTATGAAATTAACAGGCTGTAATGCTTCTTTATTCTAAAGTCGCATACAGAATGTGCTGCAAAGAGCCCATCAGGTTGCTTAGTATCTTTTGAGAGGGAAGGGAACTGCCAGTGAATGGCAGTAGACCCCCAACTCAGTGGGCATCCTCTGCTGGGAATGACCTGAGAACCTTTCCTGCCCTCACAGACTTTGCAAGTCCTGTTGTGGGGAAAAAACCTGATTTCCTTCGTGTAGAGATTAATAACGGTCTCCTTTGAGAAACGAAGTGCACAGTTCTGTAAATGGACATCCACCTCTATTTTGAAAGGTGATTTGGCTGATGAGTGAAAACAGTTTGTTGACACGCTTACTCCAAAGGAAGGAAATGGTGTGCTAACTTAAGAATGTCCTTGTCCTCTTTGTACCAAGTGTCTGTGATCTGTTACCTCCATGGTACATACCAAATGTGGCAAGCGGAATCAAGTTTAAATGTTGACCTCAGAACAAGCTAGTTCGTGTATTTTATCTTCCTGTGAGCATCAGTGGAGGATTTTACTAACATGAAGCTCTGCTTAAGGATCAGTGTGAAAAATTCTGTGATTTGTATATTCTGACGGGATTTTCTGAGTGAGACTGCCAAATGCTTCTAGAAATCGGGCTGCATTCTTAACTAATTTGTCTCTAATTCACGTGTGAAATTGATGCTATGACAGCTGTGAAGACTTCTTGGCAGTTTTTGTAGATGAATTTTAATTGGACAGCAACAACGTGCAGTGTTCTTGAGGACAGCAGCTCTCTGGTGTCTGCCTCAGTGCAGAAAAAGTGCATTAGCACCTTCTTCAGCTCAGGCGGAGTTCTGCTGGGATGGACAGAGGGAGGCTTCCAAGCTGCCTCTGAAAACTGGAGCAGGTTGTGGGGATAAGGCTTCCAGATGTTATTGTGCACAGGAAGCATTTAGTCTGGGGATTTCTTCAAGAAGAACAGGGTTTGTTTGCACTGAGAGCCTATTCTGTAGCCTATGCAATAGATCTTTGCATTTTCCCACACCCACAGCGAGACCTGTTGGGAAGAAATTAATGCTCAGTGCATTTTGTTTTATGTCAGAATTAAATTAAGGTCCCTCACTGTCTACAGAGTACTGTGTACAAAAAAGACAGGGATCTCTTGGAAATAGTTCAACAGAGGGCCAAAAAGGTGATAAAGGGCCTGGAGCTCATCTATTATGAGGAAAGGCTGAGCAGCCTGGCTCTGTTCAGCCTTGAGAAAAGAAGACTCAGAGGGGATCTGATCAATGTCTGTAAATATCTAAGGTGTGGGAGGCAAAGGGATGAGGCCAGACTCCATTTTCAGTGGTGCATGGTGATAGGATGAGGGAAAATGTCCACAAACTGAAGCATAGGAAGTTCTGCACAAATACAAGAACTTTTTCAGATTAAGGGTGACTGAGCACTGGCACAGGCCGCCCAGAGAGGTGGTGGAGTCTCCTTCTCTGGAGACATTCAAGCCCCGCCTGGATGCCTACCTGTGCAACCTGGGCTAGGGAGCTGCTTTGGCAGTTTTTTGGGGGGTTGGACTAAATGATCTCCAGAGGTCCCTTCCAACCTCTACAATTCTGTGACTCTGAATTTTGTTGTTTTGTGCTAGCGGGTGTCAGAGTAAAGAAATGGTTGTTCATCCTAGCATTCATGTTGAAGCTGAGTGGCTTTGGGGGCATAGCAGGCTATTTCTGTTCTGAGGACCCTTTCCTCCATCAGTGCAGCATTATCCTAATGTCACTTGTGGTTGCTGTTGCTAAGTTGGTTGGACTAAGCAAGGCAGGATAGTTTAGAGCAGTCACTGTTTTGTTCTTATCTTTATGTATTGGCTGGTGAACAAGAATTCCCTCAAATTACAGGGATTCTGTATATTGCAAAAGATCATTAATTCTCATGGCGTTCTTGGATCTTACTATCTAAGCCATAGAATTGTTAGGTAAACTTCAGCACGATTTCTGTTTCCCGCTTCTTCTCCATGAGCAGTACCATACAGAGACTGGGACTGGCCTGTGGCTTAGTTCCTGCTTTGGTATCCTTCATCACCTTATTTGGCATAGTTTAAATGGTACTTTTCAAGTGAGTAAATGACAAGCAGCTCTTACTGTTATTTAGGCAAGACTTCATAATGGCGTTTTTGTTGGCAGTTTATTTCATCCTTTTCACATAAATGGTACCAATCTACTGCTTAGTAGGACTGCCTGCTAAGTAGTAACAGATGGCTTATGCTAGCTAGGACAGGAAAGATCATAATGGTGGGAGCCAGTGATATCTACGTATGTGTTTTGGGTCTCAGCATGCATGTTTTGCAGGAGGGAACACAGCTGGCAGTGGAATTGTGGCAATCTGATTTTTGGTGTTCTTTACTCCAGCATTTGGCATGCTTGAAAATTAATGTATGTGGTTCATGTTGGACTGTATCAATAATATTGAAATTATATCCCTGTTTGGGTAGAACTGCTGTGCTTGCTGTTTTTACCCTTTCTTGACTTATCCTGTAATCAAAAGTACTTAGCAACAAAGTAAGTACATAGAAGAGAGCAGTCAGTTCCATTATGTAATCTCAGTTCCATTTGTGCTCTGCCACATGATAGCCTAAAATGTAGTAACTGATGAAAAGCTGCAGGAGGAAAAACTGAATTAGTCATAGCTGTTTTGGACCAGCTTTTCCCTACTAGCCTCTCTCCTTCACTAAAATGCTTAAATACCGTGGCGGGAACAGGGTAAAAGAGGAAAGGGAATCTGTTCAGGACTGGCTGCCTTGAAGTGTTGTTCTGGGACTTCATCTTAATGTAGTGATGGCAACATTGTCCACGCACTGACTTGGTTTTCTTGTGTAGCAGTAAGTGTATCTGAGACGGGGAAAAACAGTCATCTTAAGTACAGGCTTCTGAGGTAAATCTTTGATTCTGCTGGGGTAGGTGAGGCTTACCTTGGCCAAACCCACTAACCTTACAGATTGCTCTGCATAGTGCATGATGTTACTTGCCTGCAGAGGAGTGGCCTTACCAGGCAAAGGCTGAGAGATCCCAGATAACAGAACTACAGAACTGTAGGGGTTGGAAGGGACTCTGGGGATCATCAAGTCCAACCCCCTGCTGAAGCTGGTTCCCTACAGTAGGTTGCGCAGGAAAGCATCCAGATGGGTCTTGAATATACCCAAAGAGGGGAATTCTGAGGGAGATGTGGCCTTGGGATTATGGTTTGGTAGATCAGGTCTTTCTGAGGCCTTGTACTGTATATTTCTTTAACTGGCACCTGTCTCCTCTTTGACACTAAAAAAACAAATCTATGTGAGGAAGGAGACTGCTTTTTCAAATGAGTAAAACATGCTTTCTTTGGCATGGTATGAGTCCTCTTGACAACACTGTCACAAAAATAACCTTTTTGAATAATATTTTCCCTATCCTTTTGCTTTAAACTAGCTGGTCTCAGACCAGGAAGGTGTGAGCAAGAAGGTCATTCCAAGGTTCCTTCTGCCTGAGGAAAAATGGCCTTTGTTAGGAACGTTTTCATCCTGGGCGTATGCAAGACAAGTGTGTGATCTTTGTGCAATACATCTACAAAGCACTACTTCTAAGTGCTACCTTCAGAGCGTAATTCTGTGCTAGTCCTATTAGTTTGGCAGAAGCTAACTCTAATATAAGAAAAAGATCCAAATTTGTAAAGAAACCCTTGTTCTTTGTAAATACAGTTGAGCAACATCTGAGCTAACCTGTCCTCCTAGCACAGTGTTGTATTGTTCAGAGGTGCCTAGAACTTGGAAGAAACATGATCAGGATTAAAGATGTGCTCTTCCTTGCTTCTTCAGAGGATTTGGCTGTACTGTGTGCCGTTGTACAGATGCTCCATGGTGCTGCATAGTGTACTGCAGATGTAGATCTAGATGTGCTCATTTAAACTCTCCAAAATATTTGAACTTCTGGTTTCTACGCAGGTACTCCGTTGATGGTTTGGAGTCGGTCTCTGGGGCGTTGAAGTGATATTCAGCCATTTGGAGAGATGTGTTATTCATATATGTGTTTATATTCATATACACACTTATTTCTCCTGATGAGCAAATCATTCTATAATTTATCTAATCAGTGAGAGGATTTGCATTTATATATTTATTTGTTTTCAATGTATTCAGAATCCCTCAGTGAATGTTTGACACGGGAAAGGTGAGTTGCTGTTCTCACTGGGAATTTAGTTTTGTTTATAAATTGACCAGGTTAAGAACTCCAGTGAATTTCCCTCTCCTGTGAGAACTAGAACTGCTGCAGGATATTCTAAGAGTACCGGATTTAAACGATTGGCCCAGTCCCTTTTGCCCTGCGTTTTCATCGCTGGTCTCACCTGTGGAGACAGAACTGGAATTACACGGTTGGTCTTTCAGGGCAAGAAAGGATTAGGTTATCCTCACATGCTCCAGAAGCCACTGAATATATGATTGTGCAAAATGGTCAGAAGGACTTACCCTTGATGGAGGTTAGAGCTGAGCCTTTTCTGTCTCTTTTATTCTGTTAGCTATGATAGATGTATGGCATACCTTCCGGAGAACAGCAAAGAAGAGTGCACCAGCTTTTGTACCTATGCTCCTGAAGAGATAAAAATATTTAATGATGACTCTCACTTGTACTTTCCTTCTTAAGCTCAGCTCTTGAGAAATAGCTCATTAAGTTGCTAGTGGCCTTCCAACCCTTCCTTCCAGCTGAGAAAGGAGGGAAGGCAAGGCTGCTCACAGATTAACTTGGGGCAGGTTGAGTGTCTCCTGAGCAGTCAGGAGTGAGTTCTTTCTTTCCTTGCTCCAGTGTGGAGATCTGGAGCTATATGGAAAGGAAGGTGCTTTCTTTTTTGCCACATAATAGCTTGCGCACCATGTGTAAAATCTGTTCTTGATGGACACAAGAAGTTACCTAAGAAATGATGATAAGGGCTGTATACTTTACATAAAATCCTAATTTAAATTCCACCCTTCCTCCCAAAGCTTAGCTCAAGAGACTACACGTATTACCTCTCCTTTTCAACAGCCTGTATGTATATCAGGAGTTGACTGTTAGAAAGATCTTTAGAATAATACTCTGACCTCGTGTGTCACCTTTTCTGGTAGATGGAAATTGGCAAGTTTCTTTTGTGTGGTCTGTCTAACAAGCACTGCTTGAGGAGAACACAGTTCATTACCTGTTTGGGAAAAAGAATATTGGTGTCCTAACACTGCCCGTTGCTGATCTTTTCTCTAACTCACTGATAAGAGTATTACGATGAACTGTGAGCTGTCTGCCTGACTGCAAAACTGGCATGAAAACAACAGGGAAACTGTGAAGTGTAAAGATTTGCATCTGTTTCCTGTTGTGGTAAGATGGTGTAGATTTTGAAATTATTAATGCATTCAAGTTGAAATTAGGTGTAAGTTCGGGCAGAGAATGAGCCTATAAAGACAGAAAAATTTACTGTGCTTTGTATTCCAGCAAACAATATGTGAAAGATGAATCATCTTGAAAAAAATTTGGTAACTATCTATGATGAGATAGAAATGTATTTGTTGGGGGAAAAGCCCCAGCATTGCTTATTTTGAAGCTCTTTCTACAAAGTACCATAGTTCCTCAGAGAAGTCATGCTACTGGTATTTTAGATGTGTTTGTTCCTGATGACCTTCTAGTGTTTCTAAAACACACCTGGATTGCATCTTTGGGGCTGCTCTTTTCAGGAATGCAAAGACAAATGACAAACAGTTTGTCCTGACTCACCTAACAAAAAAAAATGTTATCCTTATGCACATCTAACCTAAATATTGATTTCATTATTATTATTGAGAATCCTGAAGGTGTTAAAAAATCACTCTGAATCGGATACTGTGGAGGCCTCTAGCTGGTGACATGAGAAGTTACCTAAAAATAGAATAAAGAGGAAAATGTTTATCCTGTTTTTAAGTCTAATTTTGTTGGGGGGCTCCTTTTTAAATGGGATGGTTTATTCAAACTTTTCTTTTCTCTCTGTGTTTTTTCCAACTCTTGTCTTGTCCTCAGCCTGAGATGCGAGGATCGTAGAATAGAATCATCACAGAATCAGAATCACAAAATTGTAGGGGTTGGAAAGGACCTCTAGAGATCACCTAGGCCAACTCCTCTGCCAAAGCAGCTCCCTAGACCAGTTTACACATAACTAACAATTCTGTGATTCAGCACATTGTGGATCCTGCAATGTGCTGAATCACAGAATTGGTATAATTGGAAAAGACCTCTAAGACCATCTAGTCCAGCCACCAGCCCATCCCCACCATGCCCACTATCTGTGTTCCTCAGTGCCACATCCACACTGTTTTTGAACACCTCCAGGGACAGTGACTGCACCACCTCCCTGGGCAGCCTGTGCCACTGCCTCACTGCTCTTTCTGAAAAGAAGTTGTTCCTGATATCCAGTCTGAACTTCCCCTGGTGCATCTTGAGGTCACTCCCTCTCANTTATTCAAACTTTTCTTTTCTCTCTGTGTTTTTTCCAACTCTTGTCTTGTCCTCAGCCTGAGATGCGAGGATCGTAGAATAGAATCATCACAGAATCAGAATCACAAAATTGTAGGGGTTGGAAAGGACCTCTAGAGATCACCTAGGCCAACTCCTCTGCCAAAGCAGCTCCCTAGACCAGTTTACACATAACTAACAATTCTGTGATTCAGCACATTGTGGATCCTGCAATGTGCTGAATCACAGAATTGGTATAATTGGAAAAGACCTCTAAGACCATCTAGTCCAGCCACCAGCCCATCCCCACCATGCCCACTATCTGTGTTCCTCAGTGCCACATCCACACTGTTTTTGAACACCTCCAGGGACAGTGACTGCACCACCTCCCTGGGCAGCCTGTGCCACTGCCTCACTGCTCTTTCTGAAAAGAAGTTGTTCCTGATATCCAGTCTGAACTTCCCCTGGTGCATCTTGAGGTCACTCCCTCTCATGGCATTGTTTTTACCTGGGATAAGAGGCCTACTCCCACCTTGTCAATCTTTCAGGTGGTTGTATGGTGTGATAAGGTCTCCCCCGAGCCTCCTTGTCTCCAGACTGAACAATCCCAGTTCCCTCAGCCATTCCCTGTAAGCCTTGTGCTCCAGACCCCTCACCAGCTTTGCTGCCCTCTAGACACACTATAGGGCCTCAACCAACTGTGTATTTGTGCACTTCCTGGTTTTCTGGGGGTTAAAAATTCTTAGTAAAATATTTTTTTTTTTTTTTNTTGTCTCCAGACTGAACAATCCCAGTTCCCTCAGCCATTCCCTGTAAGCCTTGTGCTCCAGACCCCTCACCAGCTTTGCTGCCCTCTAGACACACTATAGGGCCTCAACCAACTGTGTATTTGTGCACTTCCTGGTTTTCTGGGGGTTAAAAATTCTTAGTAAAATATTTTTTTTTTAATTTAATGGGTTATCATCTGGTGGTAGGCTGGTTTGAATGAGCCTGTCTCCTCTCCCTCTGTGCTTCAGGAGTCCCAGCTTCACTGTGGCGTCTGGGATGCATGATGGCCCAGGGGTCAGTGCACTCACTGGAGTGTCTTTTCGCAGTCTAAGGTTTAAGGAGAGGTACTGGTTTGTGTGGGGGTTACCAGCCTCTTGGATACTGCTGCTGGTGGGCTGTGTGCACGGCTGTGCTCAGCTTTGCCAGGCAGGTCGGCCGTTACCAGTGGAGGCTTAGCCACGAGGGAAAAGAGATTTATACAGATGCTGAATAGGACAACCATGCTAAATCCATCCTGTGCCAGCTGCATCTTGGATCTGTAATGCTCCCTTAATGAGGCCGCAGTTATTTACTGTGCAGACTAAGCACAGCAGCCATCCTCCTACGCACCTGCAGTGGGGTGCAGGGCCGAGATGCTCTGCAGTGCCAGGCTCCCTGCTCCAGCCTGCATTTTGCCCTTGGGATGCATAATTTGTCTCTCTTTTTTTTTTTTTTTTCCCCTCCAGTTAGTTTTTAAAGGAAAAAATAAAAAAGCTGCAGTGCATTAGTAAGAGGGAGTTAGAAGGAGAGAGATGTGAAACAAATGGAAAATGGTAACACAAAGGGGAGTTCAGAAGGATGAACGTTGGTGCTTTGCATGCTGATACAGTTGGCAATGGCACTGGATGAAACCGCAGCATCCAGAGGGATTCTAGGAATGCAAACTGGGCTGCAAGACCACCCTAAGACCTTTTGTGTCACCTTATTTACAACAAACCTCCCAGGCAATGTTACCTCTGCACAGTCCTGCACGTAATATCAGCAGCCTGCCTTGGGGAAAGGTCCCTGACCACTACTCTCAGGTGTTTCTGGAAGTGAAGGCAGAAGAGCCCAGGCTATGCGTCCTCCACCCTGGGGGAAGAAACCAGGTCCCTTGTGGGAGCTTTGCTATGGGTCTTGAAAAGGTGGATAAACTCCCTCAACTTTTTCCAAGTGGTTTTGTCACATAGTGGCTCTGTGGTATGGTGATCCATGGTGCCTCCCCCCAAAAAATAAAGATTTGAGAAAAGGTGGCTCAGGAGAGACATTTATCTCTCTCTGCAACCACCTGAAAGGAGGCTGTGGTAAGGTGGCAGTCAGCCTCTTCTCCCAGGTAACAACGAAAGGCCTTAAGTTGTGCCAGGGAAGGTTCCAGTCGGGTATTAGGAATCATTTCTCCTCAGAAAGAGTGGTGAGGCAGTGGCCCAGGGTACCCAGGGAGACGGTGTCCCTGGAGGTGTTCAAGAGCCATGGAGATGTGGCACTGAGGGACGTAGTCAGTGGACATGGTGGGGGTGGACTGGTGGTTGGACTGGCTGATCTTGGTATTTTCCAGTTGAAAGGATTCTACGATTCTAAGTGGCACCAGCCATTGGCAGTGTAAATGTGAAGGCAGAGCCCTGTGCCAGGCACCTGTGCTGTAAATCAAGCCCCGTGCCTTTCTGTGTGCCCTTGCCACAGCATTTTAAACCTGTGTTTTATATCCTGGCTGCACAGGGAAAGGGAGTGCCTATCAAGGATACTTAGCAAACGTCTCTGGCTGCAAGTACTTGTGTCACCTTCAGAGTGATGTGTCACAGAGCTGCTTACAGCAACATCTTCAGCTGTCAGTCTTGGGACAGCGGGTCATGTTGCTGTTAGTGAGTGTGAGCCCTCAAGCCCCAACGTGCCAAGCCATTTGCTGGCTGCATGGCATGCGGCTGCTTGATCCATTGCTTCTAAATGTGTTCGTGCTGCGGAAATGGGGCCTTTAATCCAATCTTAAAGCCCAAGGATCCCTGGCTTCCAATTAGCTCTACAGGTGTGTAGGCTCCCAGTGTCTTAGTGTCTGCTGCATTCTCTTAATAAATGCCATTTTCCCACACTTTTCAACCAAGATCAGTAGTAATCTTGTTATTTTTAACTATAAATTTCAGAAATGCGTGAGCTGCCTGGGGGTGATGGAGCATCCCTTTTGTTTATGGAGCAAACTGTGAAATTTGTGCCAGAACGTGCTTGATGCATAGTGGCTGTAAGAGGCTTTTCTGGTGACAGCAAGGGACAGAATATGTTAAGACAGCCGCAGCTTCACCATTACTCATGCTTCTTGATTATGGGCGGTGAGTCTGTGCTGACAGCTGAATACTGCTTCAGAACATTTGTGCTAATAAACTTTCTTTGTGCTCCACTTGTTTATCTGCTTTGTCCCCCAAAATGATGGTGCATTTGTGGATAATTTCCTCCTCTGATGAGCTGCCCCCATCCAGTTGAAAGTTGTCTATTTTTAAAATGCCAGCTGCCTCGCGCATAAAAAAGCCACCGCTGATGTACTGTTGCTTGCAATGCATTATTCAAAGTCCTTTTTAGATTCCCTCATATAAAGAGCTTCATTAATATTGCAGCAGTCACTGTGATTCTCTGCAAGGGGCTCCCTTCCTTTCACTGCTTGACACCCCTATGGGTTTTTGCATGTAGCAAAGCTGCTTGGATTTTGAGTTACTTTTGGTAGAGCAAGCTCATCATTTTTGGAATGAACTGGTTCTTAAAAGAAATGTTGACCTTGAGATTTGTGTTCCACAGATCACTGGTGTACCCAGCTTAATCCTGCAGCATTGGGAAGGGGGGCAGGGTTGGGAAGGGGCTGTTTGTGTATCCCTAGAGGCACTCAAGGCCAGGTTGGATGAGGCCTTGGGCAGCCTGAGCTGGTGGGGGGCAGCCCTGCCCATGGCAGGGACTGGGCATGAGTGGTTTCTGAGGTCCTTTCCAACTCAAATCATTCTGTGATTCTATATTATGTACTAAATCTGTGGTAAAGCTGAGTTTTCAAGTGTGAACAGATTTATTTCATCACGTGAGGTCACGGTAAAAACTAAGTAGCAGGCAGGACTAGGAAAAAGTGGTTTTGCCTTCAAAGAAGAAAGATTGAGACAAAACTGGCCAACCGTTCTGAGCTCTCTGTGTGAGAGCAGCTCTCTTAATTTTTAGGGAGCTTACTTATTTCTTTCTGATGCCAAGAGAAAAGAATCTTTTGGCTTGATAGTGCGTGACAATTTTGTATGCTAGATGATAGCAGTCTGGTGATCCTGAGCTGCATAATAACCGTACAGGGTAGTTCTTCAGTACATCAAGCAATTAAGTGTGCGATGGGAAGACAAATGTTGGAAGCTGCTGCTCACCCATGAAACAGGAGGGAGGGTGGAAATGGGTGCTAAACACCAGCGAGGAAATAGGGCAGCTGCAGGCTGGCGGTGTCCGTGCACTGGTGGAGAGCAGGACTGAGGTGTCACCTTCTGGTTTGCATGTTGGGCAGTTTCTGCATGGTAAGGATGCAAAGAGCAGTGTGCAGAGCTGGGGTTTGGCTGTGGAATCCTGGAAAGTGGTGATGAGAGCACCCATGGCAGATCTTCCAGAAACGTAAACTCAGTCTGTTTGCTGATGAAGAAAATGGTTGTGAGCAGGTTTGAGAATAACCTAATATTTCCCATTAGAGTCAGCAGTGAAGTGAAATTGTGGACAAGAAACACACTTGGCTTTTCCCAGGTCCCTGGAATAATTCATGACTTTCCCAGCACAATATGTGTAGTGTTTAAAAAAGAAGCTTGGCCTAAAAACTGCACAGAGGGTGCAGGAGAGCATGTTGCACAGTGCTGTGCTGACAGGGATGCCAATGTGCTGCATGTGTATTTTGGCAGAACTGTTGCTTCTCTCTCACTTGGGGAGGGCAGCAGGGAGCCCATGGATGTCCTGCAGGTGCTAGGGACTTGCGCTGCAGCATCCTCTGGGACTTCAAGAGGGAACCAGCTCTGTGCATGCCCCCATCACTCCAGCATCTCTTCTCTGGCTTCGTGTGGGTGTGGAGCCAGGAAAGAACATGGGCTGCATTTCTTCCACAGCCTGCTTGGCATCTGTGGGAGATTAGCATGTCATGCGCTCACTGGTTGACCTTAATCTCCATAATATGGGATCGCCCTCTGTGAGAGAGACAATAAACAACCCAGATTTCCCTACTGATGCTGATGTGTTGAGTGAAGCAACTTCTTCAGGGTGCAGATGTCCTTAGGGGGTTGCAGTGTGGACAGACAAAGTGCCCTGGAGAAAATGGATGAGAGACAGAATTTCTCTGTCTTGCCTTTCTGTGTGTCCAGTAGGGCTTTGGGGATTAGCAAGTTCCTTCTCCTTAGCTTACTTTTCCTGGCCAACCAATCTTCTTCCCATTATGCCAGCTGCCCCTAGGAGCTTCAGCTGGCTTCTGTCTGTTCTTTCAAACCACTGGAGATCTCCGATGCTCATCCTCTACCCACCCTCTCCCCCCTGCCCCCCTGCAAAAAAAAAAAAAAAAGATGAAATGACTGTGTTTGTTGTTCTGTGCCTGATTTAGTGGGTGGTAGCCCTGCCTATAGCAGGGGGTTGGAACTGGATGAGCTTTAAGGTCCCTTAAAACTCAAACTATTCTGTGATTCTATGACTGATTCTATGATTCCATGATTCTGACCCTGCTACATCTGCCTTTCATTCATTAATTAAAATTAAGCGTTTGTTATCAGTGAATGCTCCAAATGTGGAATAGGTAGCTAGCTTGCTTTTACCAGGGTTGCCTAAGGGTTCTGGCCCAGGGGACCTCTCCAAAAACTGTTTGCTACTTGTTAAGTACTTCATGTACATTATTTAATCCAGATGAGGGCTGCTGGAGAAATTAGTTCCATTGTGTTTGCGGATTGGCCGTTGTAAGAACAGATGCTCCGGAAGAAGTTGGGTGCTTGGGTCCATTGAACTCAGAAATGGCTTAGCTTGGGAAATAGAAGCCAAACTTGAAATCTGTTAAATCTTTTATTCCAACATAGGAAGCAAAGGGTGTATGTGGAAAAAGGGGGAAGGCCAGTGATTAAAAACTGTAAAAATTCAGCTCTTCTGGGCAGACCTTTGACCCAGTGTCTTAATGGAATGGGTGAGAACAGGAAGATGCCTTCTTGTACCTTTAGTCACTTCTTTTCAGAGTTGTATGTTTTCTGACAGTGTACTTCACCAGTCAGTATTGCCACTGCTTAGGGTTTTTTTTCCCTCAAATTGGCAAATTTATGCTTCTTGTAAAGGGAGGAAGGTGTTAAGACTTACCATTAATTAGATAACTCTTATTCCTTTTTCCAAGCTGACTCTGAAAAAAGCATCTGAGATTTGGTTAAGTGCCTCTCCTAATGGGAAGAAGGCTTTCGGTACTTAAAAGGGACCCTGTAAACCGGTGGGAGAGTGACTTTTTACACAGGCAGATAGTGTTCAGACAAGGGAGAACAATTTTAAACTAAAATATAGGAGATTTAGGTTAGATATGAGAGTTAGATATTCTCCTGGGGAAACTGGCAGCCCGTGGTGTGGACAGGTTCACTCTTCTCTGGGTGGGGAACTGGCTAGAGGGCCATGCCCAGCGGGTAGTGGTTAATGGAGTTAAGTCCAGCTGGTGTCCCGTTACGAGTGGTGTCCCCCAGGGGTCAGTATTGGGGCCCATCTTGTTTAATATCTTTATTGATGACCTAGATGAGGGGATTGAGTGTACCCTCAGTAAGTTTGCAGATGACACCAAGTTGGGAGGATGTGTCGATCTGCCAGAGGGTAGGGAGGCCCTTCAGAGGGATTTGGATAGGCTGAATAGCTGGGCTGAGATCAATGGGATGAGGTTCAANTAGTGGGCAGGGATGGTGATAGGAGGATGGTTGAACTAGATGATCTTGTAGGTCCTTTCCAACCTAATGCATCTATGAATCTATGAGGAGGAAGTTCTTTACCTGGAGAGCCCTGGCACAGGCTGCCCAGAGAAGCTGTGGTGCCCCATCCCTGGAGGCACTCAAGGCCAGGTTGGATGGGGCCCTGGGCAGCCTGAGCTGGTGGGGGGCAGCCCTGCCCACAGCAGGGGTTGGGGTGGGTGGGCTTTGAGGTCCATTCCTACCAAATCATTCTGTAATTTTTGTGATTCTCAGGCTTTCTGCGATCCTCCTCATTCATGTTTGCTCAGAAAGGGTTCAGTCTGGAAAGCTGGTTTGCTTGGACACCAGCCAAGCAAACAGGCACTTACACAAATCAGTGGTACTGATAGAGTGAGACTCTGCTTGGAGTGACTCAGAGGAATTGGCTAATATACCCTGCAGCTACAAAGAAGTGTACAAAGCAAAATGTTGCTGTCAGCAGAACATCTGATGATGCAGTAGGTAAACTTGTTTTTAATGGAAAGGGGAAAGTAAGGCTTGGAAAAATGTCAGGCGTTGCCTGCTAGGTAAAATTGAATGCTGTATTTTTGGATGTTTGTAAGACCATAATGCTTATTTAAGAGAGTAGGAAGTTAATTTGTTAATTGAATGTTCTGTCAGCATGCTCCTCAGTGCCAGCACATCTGAATCACCGCTGTTCAGCCCAGTCACCCTTCCTACACGTGTCATGAGCTTCAGTTTTAAATTTTTACCACAGCTTGGTCTATGTGTACTGGAAACTGAACCTTGCAATTTTAAACCCATGCAGATCTAAGTGGTGGCCTAGCCAGCATGGTTAAGCTTACCTCCTTTGTGGGAAGCATGTTAGAATATTAGTGCTGGCTCACGTTTTCTTTTGTGAGCAACCAGTGTATTCCTGCTGGTAGTGCAGAAATAATATGCGTTTGTACTGATGGACAGGCAGGAAGAGGAGAGTATTGGCAAGGCTTGGTTTGCCTGTGTGAGCTCTTGAGAATCTCACTGTTGCTGTGTGAAGCGCTGGGGGGGGGCACATAGCAAGTGTCAGTGGTGCAGCATCTACATTTCCTTTTGTTTTTTCTCTACTTGCCTTGACTTGGCTCCATGCAGCCTTTTCACATGTCCCAGCGGTGGAGGCAAATAAGAGAGTCAGAAAGGTAACTTGAAGCAGTGAGAAAATCAGTGAGAAGCACCTGCTGAGCTCTCCCAGCTTTGGGGTGTTTTTAGGATGGAGACTGAAGTGCTGCTTGTTTGTGCAGAGGAGGGCAGGATTTGCCTGGAAGACTTTCCAAGCCCAGGGGTTCTGGCAGAAGGATGCTCAGGATTTCCCCATTCTGCTGGCTTCTCTCTGCTGGTCCCTCCATGCGAGGACCAACATTTCTCCAAAATATAAAAGTGGCATATTTCACTGGTGCGAAAAGAAGTGGCTCTTTCTGCTGAGTATGCTGACAGCACTAGTTGCACTTGCTAAATTATTTCTTGGATTTGACATTAAACTGTTGACTTCCTTATCTTTGATGGTAGCAGAGATTCAAAGCTGTTTTCCTGCTTTCTTTATCTGCTGTTCCCCCCTCACTTTCCCCTTTTCTGCTTTTAGATCTGAAATAATTTAAACTTGTCACCAGGTGGACCTTCTGGATGAGCACTTAGGATTATTCCAAACTATTTAAACCTGGGCAGCATGAAGTGTATTTCCTGGTGCTTGTACCCAAGCACTCATGAATTATTAAAGAAAAAGGTAGGAAAGTAACCCTTCTAGAAAACCTGCTCCTTCCTTTCTCTACGCTGCTTGGGGAGATTTTCTGCCACCTTCCCCTTGCTTCCTTTGGCAAAAGCTGCAATTGCATCCTGTGTTGAATGCTTTTTGCAATATGGGCTGCCTTGCTTGTGGTGGCATATGTCTGCCTGGGAAGTGCCATTTATCCTCGGTGCACTTCTCTGTAAAACCATACTCGCTGCCATAATTTGTCCTCATATGACTAGTCCCATTAACTTTAATGGCTTGCATAATCAAGTTCTCACATTATTCCACCCTTCACTGCTTTTTACTTTCCTTCTCATTCTTGTCCAGGCCCCTGGGGAGCAGCACACAATGCTTTGCCTGGGGACCAGCTTGTGCTGGTTGACGCCGAGGACTGTGTTGCACCTGAGCAGGTCTATCCTTTGCCCTAAGCAACCGCAGGAATCACACGTTGCATTGTAACTAATTTCAGGGTGGGTATTTCAATTCTCCAGCACCACCAGCGCCAGTTTAAAAACAACAAAAAAATTGAGACCAGTAGAAGATCTGTGCTATGGGCACCCAGCACTGGTAAATAATGGGAGTGCTGGCCTTAGTCCAGGAGAAATCTGACCCAGTGAACTCCTTAAAAGACCATTCAGTTGCCCTCATTATTATGCAGGAGAAGCAGGCTGTACATAGGATGAATAGCATTTTCTTAACTGCCGCCAAAGGAGACATTTTCTACACCATGTATAATAATTTTCTCCGCTTTGGCATCTTGGCTCGCAGCAGAAGAGAGCTGCTGCACACCTTTCCACGGGGGTAATTTGTAATGGTGCAGCTTGAACTAAACGAAGGCACACAGGGACCCGTCATGAGTGCTTTACCTCCTGCAAGTCTAATAAAGCTCATCTGGGCAGTGCCTTCCAGAGGAATTTTGGTACTAGTATAGATCAGGAATTAAATGACATAGGAAGAAGGTATTTTTCATGAAAAATAATGTTGTCTGTGGGTAGCTGGATAAGGATGGGCAGGATGGAAATACAGTAACTGATGCTGGGATTGTTCAGTGTGTAGGAAGCTTAAGGGAAATGTTATCACTCCCTACAACCACTGAAAAGAGGTTGGTGAGAGGTGAGAGTCAGCCTCTTCTCCCAAGTAACAGTGATAGGACGCGAGGGAATGGACTCAAGTTGCACCACGGTCTCAGCCCCAGGCTGCCAGAGTTCAAGGAGCGTTTGGACACCACTCTCAAACATAGGGTTTGATTTTGAGTGATGCTGTGTGGAGCCAGGAGCTGGACTCAGTGATGGTTGTGGGTCTTTTCCAGCTCTGGATATTCCATGAGTTTATGAGTCTGTTGTTGACCATTTGATACCTGCATTGATGAGGCAACTGAACAAAAATCTCCAAACATGCTGGGAGTAGTGCAGTGTCCTCAGGTGCTTGTTTGTGGTTGTTTTTTTTTTTAAGGCCTCTAGCCTTTGCTCTTCCCAGAGGCTTATTACTTTCCCTAAATAGGTTCCTTAGGAAAAAAACGTTCCACTAGATTTATTCCCAAGCCAGAGTGACAGACTGTTTATTTATTTAATTGGTTTTATGTCCCAATAAATAAATTAATCTCTGTGTCTGATTTTTAAGCAAAAAGAAGGGAGAATGCATACCAGAGATGTGTTCTTTGTTCTTTGGTGTTTTTTTTTTTTCCTTCATGCCCTTATCAACTCTTTAATTAAATAAAAAGCTTAATTAAGCATAGCTTTCTCCTAACAGTCTATATAAATGTGGAGCCTGAAGAACATGACGTAGGCTTAAGAGTAGCTTACTGTTCTTATGCAGCCCATCATTTTCTTTACAAAAACAACCCCTGCATATAATTATTTGGTTATTCCAATATATTTGTCTTCTGCAACTTAATGCGAGACTCTTGCAGATTTTCCTGGCACTCTGACAGCCTGAGCTTCCCTTGCACTTGTCCTATATTTTCCCCCAAGCTTCTAAAATTGCAGTGGAGTTTTCTCCTTTTTTTTTTTTTTAACCTAATTTTTTTTATGCTTCATAGGCCACAGTGCTCACACTTGTGTGTACAACCCATCTGCACACAGAACAGGAACATGCAGGGTTCATTAGTCAGATAGGGTGAATGGCTTCAAATGTTTAATTAAAGAAAAAACACAAAACGCCCTGTGAATCAGATGTTCACACAGTAGCAGAGGTGGGGAAAAGACTCTGCAAATAATTTTGAAATGCAAACTCTCTTATCTGCCTACTTTTAGTTTCCACCAATATCTTTAAGCAAGGAAGATCAGCCAATAAAATATATGTTGACCACAACATGATATATCTTATGCAAATTCCATTCTTTTGTGTTAATGGCAGACTTTTTGTCCCTGATCTATTCTAAAGCAAGGCATTTCTGAAGTTTATAGTGCACCTTTGTTGAAGACTACAAATCTTTCTAAATGATGGCATGACCCTCTTGTCTGAGAACAGAAAAATAAGAGAAGTCCATTCCAACTTACTTTCTACAGACTAGCTTGTATAGTCAAACTTGGGATATCCTTGCTAACTGTCACTTACAATATTTAAAGAAGTACACAGAGAAAGCAAGTGCTTCATTTGTCTAGTTGTTGCTGTAAAACTACGGTGTATTTTTAAACCTCTCCTGATGCATGCTTCTTGTGAGCTTTACATCAGTAGCGAAGTTGAGCAGAAGAGGTTATTTTAGATAATTACAGGGTGATGTGATAGCTTGAAATGAAGGACAAGGTATGAACAAGCACTGCCAAGTGCTCTGCCTGTACCCCATTTTGTGCGAGCATGTTAGTAGCTGTATCTGTTGGCACATTTTAAGGTTGTGTTCATCTCAGTAGGGTGATGTCTGCCTGTGGGCCTCCCTCTTTCCCTCTTTGGGGCCAGTGTGTTCCTGACAATGCGTGCACTGTCTCTGTGCCCTGAGCCGGATGGACGGTTGTGAAGGGGCCTGAGATATTACACGGGCCTGTCAGTGATGCTTATCATTTGTATTCTGGTCAGGGGCTGTGCTACTGAGGAAGAAAACTGCCAGCATGCTTAAGGATTGTTTCCTTGCTCTAATTTTTGCTTGGACTGGTCTACCTTAGTGCACTTCTCGAGGTGTAGCTTTTTCTGCAACTCAAAATTTGGTTTGAGACAAAGAAGGAATTCTCCCTTTGTCTAAGATACAATTTGCTGTACCTATAAATGTGTGGGCTGCTTTGGGACTTTTATTTTCCAAGTGCAAGAAGCTGTTTCTCCTCTTAGTCTGAAGGACTGCACGTTTGAGGCTGAATGTGCTAATTCAGGATATTTTTCCTGAAATGGTGTGGTGCTGTGTCCTGGCTTTGGCCCTTGCACATGCTGCTCTGCACATGCTGGTGTGATTCTTCTCTCCTCCAGCCTTCCCGCAGCTCCCTGTTTCCCTCTGTCCTTAAGGACTCCTGTGTAAAGGCCATATCAAACCTTCACCCTAGAAGGAAAATACAGAACAGAAAAAAGGCAATTTCAGTGAGGCCTGCGGGTCATAAATCAAGTCAAATCTGGACACAGGGCGTGTGCCTGGACGTGTGCATGAGCCTCATTAGAACGGGACAAAGCAGTCCCTGTCACGGTATGCCAGGGAGTGCCAGGCCTTGGAGGAAGATGTTTTTTCTGGTACTGGGCTGATAATTTCCTCTGTGGCTCCCACTGTCTGCCTGTCCTGCGAGACAAAGATCTAATTCTAACATCAGAGAATTACAGGCCACAGCAAGGCCCATGCAAAATTCCTAAAGGAAGCTGTCTTACTTGTCCTATTTCCCCACTCCTTTTGCTGTGTATGGAAGCAGAGCTCTCATTCTTCCTGAGCTTTGGTAGTTTTTGATGCGGATGCTGATAGGAAGAAGAGAGAAGTTTCTTCTTGAAGAGCATTTTGGAAGAAGGCCTGGTAACCTCAAGAAAGCTCTAACGAGTTTGGAGAATAACATGTCCTAAACAAACACACATGATAGATAGCTGTGAGTATGTAAAAGTGGTTCCTAATTTAAAAACAGGAAAGAGAAAAGTAAGTGCTGCTGCAGTTGAAAAGCTACGGTTATTTATTGTGTCCTGTGCTGGAGCAAACATGCAGTGTTCTCAGAAACCCTTGTCTGGAAACTTCCATCAGTCTTTGGCATCCTCATAGACTGGTGAAAGGAAAGTCCTGGCACCTCTTTCCCTTCATCTGCCAGAAAACAGACTAAAAGGAAGGCATGTCATGGTGAGGCAGGAGTGGGTGAATGTAATGGTGGCCCTGCTTGGTCCCTGATTCATTTGGAACCAGGTCTCAGAGGGGTTGTAGCACACTCTGAATGGAGTAGAGTGGTCTACTGAGGTCCCAAAACCCCATTCTTTCCACATATTATAGGTTTCTTCCTGTCATGGCAGTTGCCATCTCAGTGGAGTTTTCAAATGTTATTAGATGGAACATGATTGCCTTCAACCCTAAGAGCGAATTAACAACTGCAGCAGCAGTTCCCATGTGGGGGCATACAGCATACAGAGGGGAGAATGGCTGCCATGGATGTGGTGCCACTGAACAGCACAGTGTGTACCTGTAAATGTTACTCACTACAGAGTAGTTCTGTGTGCTGCTAACTGGCCATTTTTCACTCAGAATGAAACATCTCTTGGCCTGTGTTCATATCTGGGTTTGGGATGATGAACAGTTCTGCACAAATCTGAGCATCAGCTCTGCTGTACATCTTCCCTCTCTGCTTCTCCCTTTGATGACGAGACCCTGACTTAAACCATTAATGTTGATCCTTCTGGTTTTCTCTCACATAGGAATTCTGATGTTTTGAGGCTAATCTTTCAGCCACAACCAAACAAGTACAAACCTGATAACCAGGCAAAACAATTACCCTACTGATGAGACCCACCATTTGTCCAGCAGCAGTAGTCTGTGGTACTGGCTAAGCAAAGTCTGTAAATTAACTGCATTTTAAGCAAGTGAAATGTAGCTTGGGATTGCTTTGTGTGTTCAGCATTATATTTGAACTTTTGAGTAAAGGATTGGTTCCTTTCTACATTTCTAGCAGGCTAAGGAAGAAATCCAGGATTTAAAACAGCCTCTTTCAAACGCTCTCCTGTCTGCTCTTCAAGGCCCAGTAGGATGGTCCTGTCACCACCTCCTTGTACTCAGACTACTGTCTGCATTGAGCCTCTGGTGCAAATGTCAGTATGTTTCCAGCTACTGTGGTCATGTCCTTGAGTACAGCCATATCCAGTCAGACAAATCTGTATAGATGAACATAGCAGTGTTATTTCAGCCTCAGAAAGGACTTCTTCCAGCTGACATTGCATTTATATATAAAGTCAATTCCAGTACAATATTTTTTTCTTTACTCTTTTCCTGTTTTTTTCCTCCTTTCTCTAATCCTTTCTCTTGGACCCACTTAAGAGAAGAGAAGCCACATATCTTATATTGGCATCCAAAAGACACAGCTGAATATGAATTCACGAGATTTCTTATGGTTGTTTTTCAGTTAGTGTCATATGCCATTTTTGGCAGACATCTTTTCCATGGATGGGTTCATCTGTGGGAGGAGGGGGGCTCTCTGAACACATTTTGTTTGGGTTGTTCCCATTAAAATGTTTGCCTTCCTTTCCCTTAAAGCTAAATGCTGAGCTGCCTGCCTGGCTGCAGAAGTCCTGTTGAAATATATCTGTTGGCTTTATTACCCTGAGAAAAAAGAAAATGCCTCAGCATTTGTCTGAAAACGTTCTTCCGTTAAGAAGAAATTTTGCCAGATTCAGCCCATCTTTTATTGTCATATGAAGTTTCCAAAATAATAATGGACACTGACTTCCAAATATTTAGATTTCTCTGATTAAAGAAATGATTGCTGTGCTCTTCAGTAGGGGAATTTTATGTGCCTTCCTCTCCCTCCCAACCTCAAAGGAGTTGAAATAAATACTGTAATGCAAGAAAAAAACAACCAATAATTGCTGGATATTTATGAAATACCAGTTATGATGAGTGTGGCAGGCTGGTGTCTGGTGGCTGCACAGATCCTGTCTGGGGATTGTCAGTGCTATAAAGGCCCGGTGGGACCAACTCAAAGCTCTTGTCACCCCATGAAATTAAACTTGATTTGTGCATACCTGTTTATCCTATTAGCATAGGAAGCATAGGAAGTTCTGCACAAATGTGCATAAAAATTTCTTCACGGTAAGTGTGACAGAGCACTGGCACAGGCTGCCCAGAGAGGCCCTGGAGTCTCCTTCTCTGGAAGTATTCAAGGCAGGACTGGATGCCTACCTATGCAACCTGGTCTAGGAAGCCTGCTTTGGCTATGATCTCTAGAGGTCCCTTCCAACCGCTACTGTGACTTATCCTGTGCTCGTGTGTCACCCAGAATATGGGTTGTAGCATGTAACTAAAAGAGGGCAGATTCAGACTGGATGTGAGGCAGAAATTCTTTCCCCAGAGGACAGTGATGCACTGGCACAGCTGCCCAGAGAAGCTGTGGTGCCCCATCCCTGGAGGCACTCAAGGCCAGGTTGGATGGGGCCCTGGGCAGCCTGAGCTAGTGGGGAGCAGCCCTGCTCATGACACGGATTGGGGCTGGGTGAGCTTTGAGACCTCTTTCAACTCAAACCATTCTGTGCGTCTACTCTGTGCATGTAGATTTCACTGTGCTTTGTTACAGCTCATATGGTTGTAGTACTGTTGCATTCGTAGTGCTCATATAAAATTGAGATTCACACAAAACTAGGAAGAATTGGCTTGGAGTGTATATCATGTTCTCCCAGAATCCAGGTGTGCTCAGAAGTACTTCAGCCACTCATTACCAGTATTAATCTAGTCTGTGTTTAAAGAACACAGCATGAAATCTATTCCTGTACTTCCTTATCATCAGATGTAGTTTTCATAATGTTTAATCTGAGTCTTTTTTGCTCAAATTTCAGCCCATTATTCCTTATCTTCCTGGTCATTGTTCCTTATCCTGGTGATGGAGAGCAGATTGTTCTGTTTACTTTTGTAACATGCTTTTATGTGCTTAAAAGTCCTTTGCCAGCCCACCCATAACATTCTCTTCTTTGGATGAAAACAGCATGATTGCTCACAAGTCACATTTTCTAGATCTCTTTGTTGTTCTTTGACTTCTCTTTCTTTGGTCTTTATATATATTTTTTAAGTGTTTAGAGCAGCAGATGGTACTTCATCTGGGTCCTCGTAAAGCCAAGCATAGCAGAAGAATGACCTCTGTCATAGGTGATATGTGCTCCTTTTTATAGATTGTGGTGCATTCAGTTTTCCAGTATGACTTCACTGAATCACTCACCTTATACAATCTGCTCCACCTCAAGCCCTGTGTTCATGTGATTCATTTTCTCTCTCTGTAACAGTGTGTGCTCCTGACTGTGTTGAATTTCAAAACGTGTTTTCAAATGCTGAAATAATCTCGTAATCTTGTCTACCAGTATACTTGCATTCCCTCCACATTTTAATAAACATCTCACAGAGTTCCTCCTCTTTTTCACTGGTATCAGTATGGAAGAGAACCAAGCATAGGAATGTAAATTAACCATAAACCTAAGGATTTTGGAAGCTGGTAAGTAGTATGGTACAGCCATATTCTTGGTTTTAAAAGCTCACAAGTGCACAGCTAGATAGTGGTGTTTGGGAACACTGCCGTTGAAAGTCCCCATGTTAAACGACTCCACAGATGTGGAAGTTAATGTAGTTCATAGACTGGAGACAAATGTAGGTTCAAGTACTATAAATATCTCCAGTCCTTTGCCAATGTGTGGGACTTACAGTAGGTACTTTTCATAGTGCTTCTGCACTTCTTTATGTGTCTCAGATGTGACATCTGAGGAGAGTGGAGGTAGCATGTGTGGCAGTGGCAAACGCTCAAGTTGAAAAATCCTGAAAAAGAGTCACTGTGCAACTTTGACTTTGGGTTTCTGATAATAATCGCCATGTCTTCAGTGAAGGAAGAGGCAGGCTCCTGCTGTGAGAGATTGTAATAATGTGATGCGTTTGATGAGCTGACTATTTTGTTCTTACTGATGAGTTGATACTTTTAGAGTGCAAGTAATTGCAGCGCATTTGATAAGGTTTAGTTTAGGTGCAACTGAAATTGATTCCAAAAGATGCAGCTTGAGAGGATTGAACAGTAACTAAGATGTGATATGGCTGGGTGCATATGTTGGCTTTATTTGTCAGCCTTTCTCCATCTCTTTTTACTCATCTATTTTGAACTCTGTTTATGCTAAGATCTTCTTGGAGTTCACTTTTTCAGTCTTTAAAGTTGTGTGGCATCATTTTGTTTGCATGGTTATCAGAAGTAGAGGTAGATCTGACTTGTCATTACATATTAGTCTTACCGTGCTTTTTTGCGTGCTGCTGAGTGTACCAGAAGAAACCTGGGGGAGTTGTATGGGATGAGAGATTTCAGTGGCTGAGGCTAGTGCTGCACTTCATAGCAGTCATTCCAGGCTGCTGGACTGTAATATTGCCAGTGAAAGGGGACTGATACCGAAGTATCTTCACACATCGTCGCTAATCATGGGAAGGAAAGTGCCTGGGGGAAGGACAAAACTCTGTAAACAGCTCTGAGATGGAAATACGCCTGGCAGTCCTTGCAGTTGTTTTGATGGAGGGCAGGCCAGCGTGAGGTCTGTAGCAAACTGTTGTTTTTTCCAGGTTAAGGAAAACATTTTAGGAGTGTTCTCCCTCTGCTTTATTTTGCTTTCTCTTCTTGCAAAACATTTGGAACTGAAGTGTAAATGGCAGCAGTTACGGCTTTGGAACCAGCACCCCAGTGCAAGGGACTCAAACCTCTGAGGGTTTCAAATAAATATCCCCTTTGCCCTCCATCAGCTTTTGCATTGACTTTGCCTGCATGGAGAAGTGGGCTGTTGGCCTTACGCGTGCTGTGTGGTTTTCCCTTGTGCCTTCAGCTGTGTGCACTCATCTTCATGCTTCATTCAGAGGTACCTTCCTGCTCACTGTGGGCTCGATGAGCTGTGAGCAGAGGAGGGGGAACAATCAATCGTGATGGCTTTGCCCCTCGCCACGCTCTCTCATCTTGTTAGTGGCTCTCTGCTGTCAGCAGAGTGCAATTACCAAGATGTGAGACTAAAAGAAGCTGAAATTGGCTGCAGCGCCAGGATGTGTGTGGGGAGAGACGCAGGTCGTTACTCCAATTTATCTTCCACGTGGCACTCAGCAATTAAATGGTGGCTGTGAAATTTGGGCAGATGAGAGCTGGTCATTTTTGGAGCATGGCTGGTGAATGTGTCACAGAGCTGTCTGCCTTCACACAACCCTGCCAGCCGGGCTCGATAGCAGAACTAGCTCTATAATTAGCTGGATGGCAGTCATTAACCGCCAGCTTCTGTCCTAGGGGGTCAGAGGATCTGAAGCAGGAAATAGGCAGAGGTTTGGCAGTTTTGCTGTAATGACTCTAAGTTTATTCCCATTGCCAAAACCAACTGACTTGCTTAACTTGGATTTCAGATTGATTTGTGTTTTTATTTTTGTCATTCAACAGTAGATTGGTCTTCGTGCTCCCTGAGTAAATTGTAGATGTGTTGAAACATCAAGAGGCCTTACTGATGTTTCTGCACAACCCCTTCAATTTATAGTGAGCTCCTATCTGATTAAAAAACCTCGTTGATTAGAATATGTGCAGATCTCTTCCTGGAGGCTGTCTCAGTGCTTCTCTTTGACCTGTCTCTTTACCATGTCAGTCAGCCTTGTCTGAAGCCCTTGGGAATATAAGAACTCTACAGAGGCTTGAAGTTCACTGAAGACTCTGTCTTTTTGTGGTAAGACTCAGGACCATTTTTAGCTAAAATTGAATAAAATTTATCACCCCCACAAAATCTGACTTGACCTGTGCCTATCTTGTGGAAAAAAAGTGTGATAGCATGTGCTGCCAAGCGTTGCTTTTGCTTGAGCTAAAGCTAGGGGAGGGCATCGCTTCCTGTTTGCTTTGTTTCTCTTTTTATTTACAGCACAATATCGTAGAATGGCTTCGGTTGGAAGATCATCTAGTTCCAACCCCCTGCTGCAGGCAGGACTGCCTACCACTGGATCAGGCTGCCCAGAGTCCCAGAATGCCAGTACATCAGGATTTGTGCTGATGTTTAATAGTTTTTTTATGGTTGCAGTTAGCTTAAATGGTTTGGTACCTGCCTCATCTGTCAAGTTACCCATTCCTCTTGTTTTTTTTTCTGAGGTGATGGGAAATGGGCTTCAAGGTGGAATTCAAGTTGGTGCGAATTGCTAGCTTCACTGAAAGTTCTTCAGTGTTAAAACTGTGTTCCATTTAGTTCTTGCATCTAATGTTTTCAATTTTTAAAAGCAAAGGAAAGGTATGGGAAGGTCCATCATTTGGGAATGGATTTGTTTAATTTTAAAACAGCATGTTTTAAGATGAAGATTTCTTTACCTACATGAATTATGTATCCTCTATAAGAACTGGTTGCCATCTTTCTGGATTTTTTAAAGCATTCCTGTAACTACAGTACAGCTTTTGAGAATACTTTCATTTATCTGCCAAAGATGCAAATACTCATTTCTAAACATACTGAGTCATATATTGCTTGTTCTAAGAAAAGAGCAGGTCTTTTTTGAAACTGGAAGACAAAGGTTTGAATTTAGCGTGAAGCTAGATGGCTTGATTCCCCCCTCTCAGTCTTGATGTCTTGTGTCGTGACCCCAGCTGTTCTGTTTGTTTTCTTAGACAGAGCTAGTAGATGTTTTTGTTTGTTTGTAATGCAGAAGCCAAGAACTGGCCTACCTTCCCCTGCTTGCAATGAAAACGTTCACCATATTTCAGAGGCTGTGTTTTCTTGTAACTGGCATGACATCCTACAGCACTGTCAGATCTCTGACAGTTTTTAACAAGGTAATGCTGGGAAAGGAGAATGAGGTCTCCCATCTTGGTGAGCAGGGTAGGATCCAGAAGCCTGCATCGTATCAGTCTGAGCAAGACTGGCTTTGACCTCGTTCTATCAAACTCAAAAGCTGACAATAGGAGCTTGAAACATGAACTCCGTTTTTGGTGTCTGCAGTTACAGGGTGTGATCGACCTGCCCTGAATTTGGCTGGAGATTTGGACAAATAGTTTCTTGAAGTAGACTGGCTGTGAATGACCTTTAGAGTGGGTTTTTTTCAGAGTGATTTATCTCAGTCTATCAAGTAAAGTTTCCAGGGTTGTGTATTATGGAATTTGGGTTGTGCCCCAATTTGCGGGTGTATTGAACCCTCTGTGAGAGTTAGAACACAGCTCTCCAGGCTTTGCCTTTAACTTGTGAATTTTCAGCCTATATCTGAGCACTTGGTACAGCCTCATGCTCTTCTATGCAAGAGTAAGGGCATACACAATGAGAAAGTGCACAGTGAGCTCAAGTGGGTCTGTGGATCTCTGTGGTGCAGCTTTGAGCCATTAATCTCTCTTGTGGCCACTGATGTGCGTTTGGAAGCATGAAATGACATCATCAAGCTTAAAACCAGCACTGTCAGATAACTTTGCAGTGTTATCTTCTAAAGTAAAATGTTTTTTCTTCAAATCTGTACATATGTTATAATCCTGAGCACCTCGTTTGTCACTGTCTCTTTCCTTTAGCTGCCCTCTATCCTGAATTATTCACTGTTTCATAAATAAATAAAGATGCAAGTACTTTTTTGGAGATTTTGCAAATGCTGTTTATAGAATAAAGTTGAAAAGTATAAAAGATAGCTCTAGAAAGCCTTGGGCATCAGATAACAAAGCTGTGTAATCCAAAACACCTGCTTCACACCCAGGTTACCGTAACCCAAGGCACCAGTGGATAGACTGGGAATTTTTAGGAAGAAATACTGCTTGCCACGTACCATACTGAACGTGTCTGCTGCCTGACATATTGTGTAACTAATGTACTACTTCGGTGGCTGTATTTATAGCATGCAACAGCCAGATACACCACAAAAACCGGAGCTGCTCTTCAGCATTGTGGGAATTCCCCAGTGTTATACCCTGACAGAAGGATGGAGCCATCTCGTCGCTGAAGCATTCGGTGCTCAGCTCCTTCAAAGCAGTTTCCATTAGGCTGTGCCACATGTACTGGATGTTTCATGTTGAGGCTGCTGCAAGCCAGTTTGTTGACCATCTGCCATGCGGTCTGTGCCGTGCTGCCCTCCCTGCCTCGGAGAGGGGTTGAGATGGGAAGATGAGCATCCTCCTGAGCTGTTGCCTGTGGATCTGCAACTCACACAACCCATAATCGCCCACATTCAACATGAAGCATCCAAAGCAAGGTGCTGTCCATGCAGTGTTGATGCCATCCTTCTATTTTCCATCCATGCACAGATGTCCGGTACATCAGCTGTGCTCATGGCTGTTGTTCCTCTCAGATGTCCCTCAGATATTGGGAATTGGATGCAAAAGTTGTTGCCTACTGACTCCGTCCAAATGGCTCCTTAGATTTTTTGCACTTGGGTGTAGATGCATATGCGTATTCATGTAGTGCAGTGCATAAAATCATTTGCTCAGAATTTCTAAAGAAATAATTTGTTTGCCATATGCTCTTGACTGCTTTGCCAGGCTTCGCTCTTCTCCTTACCCGATGTGCACTCTCAGCCTTGTTTGAATCCTTAAATACCTTTGTTAGACGTGGTTTTCATTTACTCAGTTTCCACAGAAATACTTTTCTGCTCTGGACCTCCAAATTTCTCTTTTTGAAATGATTCAAAGGTGCTGTTTAAACAGCCATAACTTTAGTCATGTTCTTGGACTGCTCCTGAACAAGATTTACTCTGAAAGGGAAGTGGGAATTTTTCCTTCCCAGTGAGACTTGTATCACTTCCATCTTACCTTGGAAAGGACCCAAGAAAGCAATTTTTCAAGTTCTTACTCTCTTTACGAGACAGCATAAGCATTCTACATCACATAAGAGACTTCAGCATCCTCCAAGTTTCGTGTCCATCATATTGAAAAGGTATATAAAAAAAAATAGTTATAATAGGATTTGGAAGTTGTCGGGTACATTTCTAGAAGGTGACATATGGAGGAAACAGGGCAGTGGAGTGTGAGGATACTTTTTTTTTTCAACATTTCCACCTTGTAATCCAACCCAACTGTGGCTTTGCCACCTGTGTGTGATGCAGGACCACAAACTCATGCTGAAATCACCTTGTATGCCCTCCTTCCCCATTGTGCATTACTGTTTGTACTCTCAGATTCTGTTACAGAGTGATTTAAAGGGATGCTTTAAATTTGGCAGAAGCACTGTGGCTGCCAACGAGCCTCTAATGAATCCTTCTGTATTTTATTCATCACTGACAGAGAATTTGGAGAGGGAGGAGATATGAATAAAGTGTGTAAGGTTTGCTGCCAACAGCATGATAATTAAAGGAGTGGAGATAACAGTATACGTAATAATATTGTTACACACGCACAAAGCAGAGCCAATCATCATATTGGGAGCCATGTATTTCAGAGCTGTGTGCCTTTAAGACCTACATACCACTGCTGCATTACCTCAGGGTTTTGCTTTTGAATTTTCAGTTTGAGAAAATCAGGATGGCTTTTTTTTATTTCTCTTTTTTTTTTCGATCATTCTCCTGACAGCACTCCCAAAACCTGGGGGTGTTTATGTGAATACTCGCTGGGTATCAGATGTTACGGTGTGATAAGACACGTTGTAATAAGTAGGGCCCTCGCTGTCACAGACATGGCTGTTGAGCTGCACTTGTTACCTCTCCTCCACAATGCAGCTTCTGACTGCAGCTGATGTTTCTCTATTGCTCTCTGACATCTGGTGGCAGCACCGAGTAATGCAGCTATTGTGCTTAGAATCGTACTTGCTCAGAGGTAGGGTTTTGAAGCTTCTGTAGCTTTGCTGGAGAAAAGCAAAACATCGCAAAACCTGCCTTGTCTCTTGGCGTTGTACTTTGGAGTGATCTTACGTAACCCCGTGTGCTGTGGGAGCACTCTGAGAGGGATGGGATAGGAGCAGACCAGACCTTTCCTTTAGTTATGTTCGTATCTGTAGCACCAGAAACTAACTGGTAAGCTTATGTTATGTGCTGCATCTTAGTTAAACGTGTTCCAGGTGAAATTTCACCCAGAATGGCATAAACCTGTTGACAGCAGTCCTTCAGAAGACTTGAAAGACTTTGGCTGTCTCTGATGGTTTCTTGCTCTAACTATTAATGTACCAGATGAACTGGAATCAGCTTATTTGGTGAGCTCTAAGAAAATGGCCAAGCCTGGAAACAAAATTACTCTGTCATTCTCAGCTAAAAAGAGAATCCTAGCGTTTGCTTTTTCTAGAAACTACTGAGCCCATTCGGTTCCGTTCCTTTCCTTCTGTCTTCTTCCCTTTTTGAGGGTTGAGAAGGAAACTGGTAGAGCAAGCAGAATGCCCACGTGTAGCAGGTGCAGCAGTGTATGAACTCACTGCAGTAAGCACAGGAGATTGAGCTCTGCGTGCGGCTGCTGAGGAGGTGTGAATGAACCCCTTGTGATAGTCAGGTGCTCTGCCACTGACAGGTACCTTGGTTTGTCTTTGAAAGCCAGCATCAGGAATTGACAATGTACTGTTAGCAGGAATTGACAATGTGCTGTTAGCAGGAAGGGCAGCTTGCTTTGTACTGGTTTCTTTTCTGTTCTTTGGTTGCCCTTGTAACACTTTCTGCTGTCTTATCAGTGGGTACTGAGACATCAGTGGGAATGGAAAGTGATGGTGATTAATTTCATGTGGCGTACTGCAGATTGCCACTCTCGTTCCAATTTTAGGCAGCGTGCTGGAAAATCTGTGTTTCTTTTCCTCCCCAGTCTCCAGTAATAAAAGAAGAAAGCAGCCAGCTAACACTCAGGAGCATAATCCCCACATCTTCTAAGTTGTGCAGTGAGATGCGTTGCATTCATGAAGGGGCTTTACTGCCATGGCTTCTGGTTTTACACACTGTGTTGTATTACCTGTTCTTGTATGGAGATGCCACAGCATTATCAAAAGCTTGTTCCATGTTTCTCTAGCATAATCCAATGAGCCGGTGGCTATAAGTAACTCCTTATTTTTTCCTTTTTTTTTTTTTTTTTTTTTTTTTTTTTTTTTTTTNTTTTGTTTCCTTGCTCCAGAGTCCCTTTCCTCCTGGATTTTGTCTAAGAGATTGCACAGTTCTTATTTCTCAGGTATTGCTGCCATTTATTTATCACTGACTTTTCTGGAGCAGTAGATGACCACATATTCCAACCCTTGTTGTTTGTTGCTAGATAACCTCAAAGCAGGGCAGAGCAGGAACAGTAATGGCTCTTTGAACAGTCCTACAGGCTGCCTTGAAAGGAAACCTGAGGCAAGATTTATGTCCATCAGCATTGCAGAGATGAACTCTGCATAGGAGAGGCTAGAGAAAAGGCTGGCTGTGTTTAGCAGACGGGACAGTTTTGTGACAGCCTAAATTCCACCAGAACTTTTGTACCTGTTTATTTCCTACTGAAATGCCCATGGAGCACTAGTGCCAGCTCACAGAAAATGCAAGATGAAGGGACTGAGGTGGAGGTTGGGCTGCACTTAATCTGCTCTTTGATAACTGGCTGGGGATGCTGCTGCCAGCACCATGAGCCCTAACACTCTCTGGCCATGCAGGATGGGTGGAATCACAGAAGGTGCTTTGGGGAGAACAAAATTGCTCCAGTGCAGTTGGAGTAATGGTGCTTCTGGACCAGGCGTCTTCCATTGTAGGGCAGCTACACATTGTCTTCCTCTGACTGAGGGAGCCAGAGTGTGACCAGAAGAACTAAGAGTTCTGGAAAACAATGTCAGGTCAGTAATATGGATACCCTAAGCATGAGAAATCCATCCTTTACGGTCTGCTTTTGAAAGTTGTAACAGAAATCACACCATAGGAAGGTGACAGAATTTGTACTTCTCATAATTTCAGTGTTCATTTGCATGGAAGGGAGTGAGTGGTGTTGCCCCGGGCGTGGTGGGCCTGATGTGTATGCCAGAGGAGCCCAAAGTACAGGGGTATTTCAGCTACCTGGCTTCTCTCGGTGCCCTCAGGGGACATATCGTCCTCATGAAGGGGAGAAACCAATGCCCCATTTCTGATTATCTCCCTTGCTGATGCTAAAAGACTTAGAAATGTGTCTGAAGTATTATATTATACAAGAAAACTGTGTTCTGACTTGCTAACTTGACCATTTCCTATTAGCAGTACTAAAGGCTTCCCCAGAACTGTGTGCCTCCGTGGCTTATTTCCCACCTACCTCTCTCCACAACTTCTACTTGCCTACTGTTCTCACGACAGAAAAGAAAATGTATCTTGTTTTAATTCTGATGAGCCCACTTTATCCATTCACTGATAAGACCATGAGTTTAATCCATTATTTTGGAAGTTTTTCCCCCAGAGGCTTTGGTAATATCATCCACAGAACCATTTCTAGCTAGACAGAAGTCAGAGATATTTCCTCCTTGTTCATAGTGCCATCTTCTGAACATCCTGCTAAACAAGGCTATTTAGTAGTCTGAATTGTAACTGTCCAACTTTGAAGGTGCTCAAGGCCAGGTTGGGTGGGGCCCTGGGCAGCCTGAACTGGTGGGGAGCTGGGTGGGCTTTGAGGTCCCCTCCAACCCAAACCATTCTATGATTTATACCGAAGTCCATTATAGCTCGTTGGGTAAATATTTAACAATCATAAAACGTTCAAGGCTAGTCTGGGTAGGACTTTGGGCATCTCAGTCCTAGTGGAAGGGTGTCCCTGTCCATGGTAGAGGAGATGAAAGGATATGACTTTCAGAAGTCCCCTCAAACCTAAACCATAGTGTGTTTCCACAGTGTGTTTTCCCACTATAAAGACAACTAAACGTGGTTGGATGCTTAACTGTTAAATAAGGAGTTGAGAGGAAGCTCTTGATTTGTTGCAGAGGCAGGAGGAAAGAGAATGTGAGCCAAAGAGCTGCTGCAAGATCTCCAAGCAATACAACTGCACTCTAATCTTTCATGTTCAAGATGACATAACTTACATAACAACAATTTCCTGCTCACTAGTGAACAAGCGATAATGCAAAAGTCTGCTCAGTCCTTTCATGGGGAATGAGCAAATCCATAGATTTTGAGTTCTGAGTGGATTCTTGCCCTGCCTCCTGCCTTGGGGAAAAGTGTCCTCTTCACATTAATTACCATCCCTGCCATGTTCCTGAGAATAGTTCCTGCTCTTCTTCCTGTCTGCTGCCTTTCTTGTGGAGGTGACGTAACCTTGGTGTACTGACATGTTGGGCTTCATATAATGCAATGGCTACAAACTCTTCTAGACCACAGACCACACCTTCGTAGAGACATTGTTTCACAGTTGCACTGATCACTTCTGTACGAAAATACTGATTTAGTGTATTTTATCTGTATTTACTACAGTTTAGTGATTGGCTCTAAGAAGGGGCAGCACAGCTTGCTCTCTGCTGTTGCTGTACACAGTGCACAGCTTGCAAGCCAGTAGCTCAGTGTAGTTCTAAGAAACATCCCAGTGCTGCGTGCTTTTAGCATCACTTGGGGAAACGAGTTTGGAAACCTGCCACCACAGAGCTAGGAGCTATTCACAATTGCAAGTTGTTCCTTTTGTACATGAAATGTCTCTGCATTGGAATAGGAGATTTTTATTTAAAAGCTTCACTTAGCATTTGGGAGAGCTTTTTCCTGTCTGGTTATAATTGTTAAAATAGGTCAGGGTTGAGGTCCAGATCATCATAAATCACTCTCCCTGTAAAGGCAAATGTTTTCCTATGTGGCTCGAGGGACCAGAATCAAGTCTGACAGGCACAGAGCCTGCATTTTATTCTTGGCTTTTCTGCAGTGCCTCTGCCTTATTTTTATCCATCTGGAAAGTGGTGCTTACCTTGCACTGCTGTTGTGCGGATTAATTAATCCCTCTATTTGCACAGTGCTTTGAACATGTCCAGACGAAATGCTGTTACTATAATTGCCTCGTGGCTCTGTGCAGCTTCCCGTGACAGCAGGCTCTGAGCCCAAGTACACCAGCATGGCAAGGGCCACACAAAATCCTTCCTTCAGTGGTCTGCCACTGTGTGCCCTTTCTAGCCAGCTCAAATTGAGGACAGGGGCTTAGTGGGGCTCACGTGCCCCATCACTGGAGCAGCCTCCAGCACCCTCCTCCTCTGGAAGACAAGCTGTCTGCACTGCAGATGCAGCTGCCGAAGGAAGGTTTTCTTGAACAAGTGTGCAGGTGTGCCATGTGCCATAACATGTCTTTCTAGGGCAGTCTAGCACTGGCTGCTGGAAGCTTGGACCTGAGTTTAACAGCTGCACAATTGTATTAAGTTTCTTGATGGCTTTTTGGAGAGGAAGAGGACAGCTGGCCTTTGCTTAGATGTCAAACCATCATAAGATGATGTACCACACAGTATGTTTGAGAACAAAATGGGGTCCTAGCTGTCTTAAGGGTGGATTATCAACTTGGCTCTTAGGACCATTTGCTGCCCAGGGAGATGGTGGACTCACTGTCCCTGGAAGTGTTCAAGAAACATGGAAACGTGGCACTGAGGGGCATGGTTAGTGGGCATGGTGGGGGTGGGCTGGTGGTTGGACTAGGTGTTCTTAGTGGTCTTTTCCAACTGTAAGGGTTCTGTGATTCTATCATCTATAAGCACAGATCCTTAGTGCTGTCCTTAGAGGGCAGCAGGGTTTGTATATCTCAACAGAGAGCTGTCTTATGCACTTGTGGTCTCACCTACTTAAATTTTTCTTGCTAAGCAGCTGACCACATTGTACTCGGAGAAGGAAACTGGTTCACAGTAGAACAGGGGATTTTAGAGGCACAGGAAGAATATTAATCAGTCATGGTTACAGCAATAAGTATTTGCATACCAATGACTGCTTTTCTTTACATCTCTTCTTAGAAAAGAGTTACACCAGTAAAGTGTATAAGACTTTACAGATGGGCTGTAAAATATGAATATAAACATCGTGGAGACACTTGCTGTTTCATTTCCTTATGTCTCTTCATTCGCTGTCTTATTTTTCTGTCTTGTCACTCTGTATTTCCTCTATCCCCTCTTGGCAAAGTTATTTCCAAGCGGCACTGGTTGTGAGTGTACTGATGATGGTGTGGCACTGTCCCCACCCATTGCCTGCTGCCACTGAAGCGTGTCTTGGTGCAGCTGCAGGAAATGCAGCCCACAAATGGACAAGGGCTGGTAAGCCGGAAGACAGAATTTATTTTGCTGTCATTGTGTCGGTGGAGCCTTTTCCAGTGATATATTCAGGACATTTGGATGCCAGTGGGAGGAAGTGCAGCGTAAGAGAACGTAGAGAGAAAAGCCCTTCAGGAAAACGTTGGCGTTACTATTCATGGATCGGGAAACAAATTAAGGATGACAGTGCTGTGCATGCAGTGGTGGCTGTGGTCAGTCTGTGGTGCCCTGTTGGACCAGTGGTGCAGGCTTTTCCTTGCAAGGAGGAACAAAAGTTTTAGGCATGTTGCTTTTGTTTTTAAAAGGAAGTAACTGCTGCAGTGGTGTAGTCCTCAGAAAATTCAGGTCTGCCATTCCACTTCTCAAAAGAAGAACAAACCACAGTCACAGCTACAAAAATCCACCCAGGAGCACCATCCTGCACATGCACCTTCTGGTGCATATAGTCTGGCCATGGACATCCTTACTGCACATTCTCTGAAAAGATGTATTTTAGCCCCATGAGAAAGCTTTGCATTCCAACCGTATTTATTTTGTCAGTTCTGTACTGCATTAAACATTTCTACTAAACGGAAGACCTGTTTGTGAATCAGAGCTGTGACAACTGTGGTGTTAGACCTGTATGTTTTCTGGAAAACCAGAGCTTGGAGCTACCAAACTCAGCCAGGATCTCATGTTGGAATGATACCAGTGTGTGATGAGCTATGGATTAGTGTCATTTCCATCCTTCTCCATGTACTTTGCCATAATGTAAAACCTTTATTTATGCCATTTGCCATAAAGTGGCATCTGTGAGAGGATGAAGATAATGATTGATTAGTAACACAGCTGGCTATCTTTGTATCTGTCACTTCAAAATATATTGACCTGTTTGCTTCAGGTGAAGCTGTGTGCCCTTTGCTTTCCTCCTGCCATGGGTTACTTTTCATGGATAGAACCCAAAGCCTTCTCAAGGCTCTTCCTTAGTAATCAGGTCGCTCTTGGCCATCCCTGGAGCAATTTTACAATGTCTTGACAACATACCCTGTGCTAACTGCTCTGACTCAATCTCCTCCTCCTCCAAAAAAATTTAACACAGTAGCCTTGGGTAATATTCATTCTGCTAATGTGCTTTGCTGTGATAAGAGGAATGACTGTCACTTGAGATAGCTGGAAAAAGAGATGAGGCATTTATTCAGCAGAGTACAAACTGTAGTGCTTGAGTTTCCAGGGAGCCAGCAGGTACCAGTGAATGGCATGAGGTGGAAGATGGCATGGTATTAGAGACATGACTGTGATCCAGGGTACACAGATTGCTCCTGTTTTCCTTCCTTTCACCAAAAAGATGGAAGCTTTTGGCTCTTGCTCCTTGTCTGGTATAAGATGCCTTTAATGTTCTTCTGCATTGTGTCTTTGCTATTAAAACCCTCCTGCTGGGCCTTGGACTCTGGGAGGCAGGGGGCTGAACCCTGAGAGGACCACTGCTGAGGAACACCATTGTATGTGGATGCTTGGGGCCACTGTCTGGTAGGGTGAGGCAGTATTTAGACCTGGGCTTTCAGGAGGAAAGCCTAGACACTCCCACACAGCTTTGCTACCGTCTGGATATGGCACTGAGGAATGTGGTCAGTGGGCATGGTGGGGGTGGGCTGGTGGTAGGATCTTAGTGGACTTCTCCAACCTTAACAGCTGGGGACAAGGCATGGAGTCTGCTTAAGGCTCCTCTTTGCCAGAGGCAAAACCATTCAGGCCAAGCAGACAAGGCCTAGTTGGGAGCTTGTGTGAGGTGAATTTTTGTCACGGTGTTTTTAGGAACAGGTAAATTGACATATTCCTGGGTTTTTTATTCTGAACTTCTGGTCACCTATTTACTGTGTTTTTGTGCTGTGTCTTAAATGCTTAAAGTTGGTTCGGAACCGAGTATTAGTAATTGCACAGTATTCATTTATTTTTAACTTGACTCTAAGCCCGAAAGCAACCAAGCAGAAAAAGTATTTAATAACAGAGAAACGTAGAGGAAGAGTACACACAGCACAGTGTGGTTAGCATCTCTCAGCAAAAAAGATTAAGTGCTACTGTCGTCAGTGAAGCTTTGGGAGGTGGAGGGAGGGGGGGAAGGGAGAGTGGAAATGTCTGATCCACTTAATGCAAAGTATAAATTGATGTCGTTTTAATTTTCTTCTTATAAGATTTACTGCTTTGCATGTAAATACTAGCCAGTGATGTTCCTATGCTGGATTTCCTATTCATATGGAGAATGTGTTCATCGACTGGAACTTAACTGATCACACAGAGTAAAGGGGAGGATAATAAAAAGCTATGGAGTGAATAATGGAAGGATTTAAAAGTGAGGCATGGGGGGTAGAAGATAGAATACAATGTGATTTCGGAGGTAAAACTACAGTCGAGATTAAATGTATATTTGCGGGCATCTGGCTGATCTAATGTCTATCTGACAATTATCTTGTAATTGTTAAACCTGCTGCCTTTATGGGTAGGATTAGGTTTGTTAAATACGCATGCAAAAACCAGAGCACTCACTGGTTCTGTGCAGCATCATTTGTGTGAATCCTAATTTGGAGCGTAAGGCTTTTTATTTCTATTTTAGTTTGTACTCATATGGTTCATGTTTTTGTTTTTTTTCCCCAAAGTATTGTCAAAATATGAGCATTTTTTAGGAGCTTAGTGATAGGAGAGAGTTTAAGACAAGAAACTGTTACCATTTTTAGAGGAACTATTTTAGAAAGGAATAGTGACCATGCTGTTAGATGCTAAAAATGCATCTTCTGAGCAGCTGTATGAAATTAGCATCTCATAATTCCACGTCTGTATTTAATCACTTTCACTATCACAGATTTTTAATTTAAGGCTGACTTTGCCTTTTCCCCAATTAGTTTGCTATTTTAACCTTTGCATTTAGTGAGACGTGGCCACGGGAGCTCTGCTGACATCCTCAGCGCTGCAGGTAAAGGAGGAAAACAAGGAAAAACACATTAATAGCAGCTCTCTTAGAAACACTCAAGCATTTCATTAGCAGTTGTAATCCAGAGAAACAATAGGGAGGGCCTTATTAGATGAGAGATGGTAAATGGGAAATTGGTAATAGGAAACCAAAGTTTGATAATCCCCCCTAACAACACCAGCGTTGTCTAATTATCTGTGTGTTTTCATTTCCATCATGCCCTGACCACAAGTTTCTAAGGCCACGCAATAAATAACAAACCAACCTTAACGAGCAAGAAAAACAATACGGTGGCTCGACGCCAGCAAAAAATGCTGTGCAGCCATCTGCTCAGAATCAGCCCAACACCAACCAGTGCTTTGTGAGTGGGAAGTACAGATCATTCCTGAAGGCCTGATGGTCAAAATGTCACTGATTTTATGTTCTTTGCAGAGTGTATTTAATGTGACCTTTTCGTTGCAGGAACAGTCTCCACTGGTGTTTCTAGTGACATATCTATGTTTAAAGTTCATTGTAAGTATATAGCGTCTATATTAAAAGGCTAAGGGTAGGGAGCTGAAAGAGTGAGTGTTTTGGTATGTTACTCTAAGTCAACTTAAATGAAAAAATGAATGCGTGACAGGAGATGTGGGAAAAGGGACAGGTTAATACAGGTATGAGTGGCCAGAAAAAGGTGATGTTTATGAGGTGATGGGTTTCTGCGGTTGTTTTGGTACTTGAAGGTGCAGATGAGTCCTGGAGTTTTCAGGTGGCCTGGCAGCAGCTGGACTTCAGTGCAGCAAAAGACAGCCTTTTTCAATTGTGTTAACCCTTCTAAATGAACTTTTCTGAGAACTTCCCTGTTCACATACCAGCCTTTGAACAACCTCTGATAATCTGGTTTATAGTTGCTATGAAAGCTGCTGCCCCTGTGTTTTATCTCTACACTGTGATGTCCATTCCTGGGCAGTCTTCATGGTTCCATTGCTACTCAACATTGACAGGCAAGCACCAGTACTGGGATTATGGACTGAGAGAGCAACCAAGTAAACAGAAGTCATCGTTGCTTAGCATTTAGATAACTGAAATCTGATAAAATGAGTGGGCTGTGGTCTATCAAGTGCCTCAGTGGATATGGAGTCTTGTGAGCTTTTCTTTCAGTGTTTCTGTATAGTTGGGCAGTAATTGTTATGTGGGTGAGAGTGCTCTTTGTACTTGGAGGAGCTAAACACTTGCTTATGTATTAAGAAATTAAGATCTGAAAACTGCTCAAGTAACGCTGGATGGTTTTACTTAGGCAGCCATATATGTTTGATGTTGCTGAACTATGGTTTGAAGGTTTAACAGGCATTGTCAGGTTGGAATGTAAAACCAGTAAACCCGGATGAGATCTTCCTCACATAAATACTTGTGCTCATTTTCCAGCCAGTTCTCTTGCTTGTGAATAAGAGTTAGAGTGTGGCTAAGAACTAGCCTTAGACCGTGCATTTATACAGTTATGAGAATGAGTATAGACAGTAAACAGATGTGTTAGGCATGGTGTCCAAATGCATGCCCAATGTGTTGTGGGCATTCTGTGCTGGCAACTCAAATGTGGAGTTACCTGGGCTCCCAGGTGGTAGGGAGCACTTCAAGCTTCTGTCAGCTTCAGGGGTTGGGTTCCTCACTGCACTGAGCAAAGGCCAGAGAGAGCAGAAGTTTCTCAGAGGGAGCCTGGATTTTGGGGGCAACCAGCCAGGTTTAAAAACTGATTGTATGTCTAAAAAGACATGACATTAATATGGCCTTTTCTGCTGCATAGGTGTTGCTTGGATTGTAGAGATGTTTGATGGAAGTACCTCCAGGAGAGAGCAACCTGACTCCTTACTGCCGTCACTAGCTGCATCATCTAATGCCTTCGTATATTGGCCAAACTCTTCTCCAAGCCAACAGGCTGTTACCTCCAACAGTCCTGTGCAGACTCTATTCAGAACTCATTTGTATGAGGGTTAAACACCTAATTTTATCTCAATTTGTTACAGATGTAGTCTTGAACACATGCAGTTCCCCAGAAGCAAACAAGGGAAACCAGCAGATCTAGAGGACAGTTGAACACTCTCAGGTTGTACTCAGGAGAGCAAGCCACCTTCTACTGATCCTTCCCCATACAATGGGCTGGCTATAGATGGAATAGCTGACTGTTTCTTCCCTGGACCTTTCCCGCTCTCATTCTGTCATATTTCAGGATAAATATCCAGAACCATTACTCTATCAGTGCTTTCTTGTGTAGCACTCCCATTTCCATGTACGTTTTGGAAATACATTGTTTATTTATTGTTTCTTCACACCTGTATTGCACCGGTGGCTAATGCTTATTTTCTGAGCACCTGGTACAGGTCTTGCATCTATTGCTCCTTACAGATAAGACCATGTGTGGCAGATACCTGTGCTCTTGTGCAGAGAACCCCACTGAGTTCATTGTGTGCCTTCTGTTTTGGTCTGACTCATGTCCGTTTCCTCCATCATCCTCCATCCTACAGTATTCTTCATATTGAAAGTGTTGGCCAATTACATCACTGGTAAAATTTACTTAAGATATTCCTATATTTTTGAGACCGTCTTCCCTAGAAACGAGTCAGCCTGAATGCCTGATGAATACCTCACTGATTCCAACAGTTTTTCCACCAGCAAAGGCTACAGCAGCTTTCACCGCTTTGCCAGCTCCTTCATCAGACTGATTTTGTACAGCTCTGTCCTGTTTTCTATGTGGTACTCTGTCAGCAGGTTTACTGGAGGGAACTTAGATGGTTCCAGTGGTTATTTCTGTTGTCTAAAAAGTGAGTCAGCTTTTCAGGAAGAGTTCTTGGGATTAGCTTGTAATAACTAAGCTTTAGTAAGCTATCTTGCATGGCTTTATACCATTTCCTACTTATCTCCATGCTTTCATTTAATAAAGCAAGTCAGACAAACTGCAGGTAGCAGTTCTTACCAAATGGTAAGCCAAATTGGAAATGAAAAAATACATTTTTTTTTTCCCCATAGGTAGCACATTTTTCTGTTTCTGTTGACATTTTATCAGTTTGGACAATGAAAATGAGCTCACCAATTTCTAGTAGGTTTTCCTTTCCAGTTTATCTTTGCTTTCTTAAACAGTGCCATTCCTGTAAAGAATGCAAGGGAGTATTTCCTTGCATTGAATTAAAAATATCCATTTGAATGAGAAATTTGTTTATCCAGAACATGTGTAAATGTGTTTCAGAAGCCCTTTTAGGTCTGAACTTTTCAGCAGATTTGATCAGGTGGTGCCCTTTCACACCATCCATTACTTCTGCCCCTTGTTTTGCATTCTTGGCAGTTCAACTCACTATGACAGATCAGCACAGAGGGGAATTTGCCTGTATCTGACCGGTCCTGTTAGGAGAGAGGGCAATGTATGAAGAAAGAACATTTATTCATGACAGTTCAAGCACAGGTTGCTTTGAAAGATGCTTTAAGTGTTCTTTATATGATCTCAGAAAGTAAGTAATATGGTATAGTGGAAAATAGAGTACCTATGTAGGGATTGTCATGGCTTTTACAAGTTGTCCTCTTATGTTTGGTTCAGTCAGGCTGTGACATAAACTAAACATGAGTATACATTCTGTCTGTTTGTACTTTTGATGGATTTGATTTGTGCTTCTGACCTAGGTATTTGATGCTTAACATGAGGCTAGAGTACTTCACACTGGAGTCCTGCCAGTGTTTTCATGTTTACAAATACCTATTTACATTTCTTTCTGAAATGTTTTGCTCTAATCATGACAAACAAAGTAGATGTTTTGAATCTTCATTTCCTCAGATAACAGTCTAACATCAGAGGTACTGTGTATTACCAGATCAGACTTCCCAGGGACTTTGAAGTTGATCAGGTTGTTACTGGGAAAAGAATAGATTGTTGAAGAAAGTGATGAAAAGTTCATGCATGTGACTGCAAGACAGTACAGCTGGTCAAGAATGGAAAAAAATCCACCCTTTTATCATAATCTTTGATGGATGGAGGAGAAAGGGAGGGCAATAATGTCTGTTTTTGACAAGCCCATCATCCTCCCCCTGCCACCCTTGGGTGCAACTTTGAGCAACAATACCTTTTGATTTTTAAACGCTGTGGACAAAATTATTCTGTTCACATTAGGCAACTTCTTTGAAAGTAAGTAGGAGAGATGAGGGATTATCACCTTCACACTTCCACACGTGCAAGTGTTTTATTTAGGCAGTTGAATGTGAGCAGTATTTATTGATCTGCTGTTGCTCTCTCTAAGATGTGTAGGAAGACTGATAAACTTTGGGAACACAGCTATGCATTGTGAAAGGTAAGGACAAACTTTAGGTGAAAGGGGGAGAACATCTAAAACAGAAACATCCAAGGTATTACCCTGGCTTCTGTGTAATAACACTGACGATTTTCCATATGAGACAGTCGTTCAAGCTGAATCACCGAATCACAGAACTGTAGGGGTTGGAAGGGACCCCTAGAGATCATCGAGTCCAACCCCCCTGCCAGAGCAGCTCCCTAGACCAGGTTGCACAGGTAGGCATCCACTGGTAGTTGAATTGGCTTTCTCTTGTTGGAAGGCCATGGAGCTGTAACAAACTGAGCTTTCTAATACCTAAGTAGAGAATGCCACTCTGAGGTTCATTAGCAGGAGAAAATGATGCTGTATGCTGGAGTCATTCCGCTCTACCTTTCTGTACCCAACAGATTGTAAGTGGCTTTTGAATGGACCTCTGTGGAAGAAGGTGGTCCAAAGCCATTGAAATCTTTGGGAGTTCCTCTTTGTTATTTTTTTGTTGGTTGGTTGTTTTTTTGCTGTTGTTGTTGGCTTTCCCGTGTTTCGGGCTGGCATGTAGTAAAGAATGAATCTACCTGTGAGTTGTAGAGTCCAAGTGCCTGTGAGGTTTGCCCAGAGGGGATGCGCAGCCACTTCTGAGGAGTAAGACATACGACGATGTAGCAAAGTAGCAGCCCAAGGTGAAGGAGAACAAGGAAAAGGTGGCACAGCCTCATAAAACAGTTTTAATTTTCATTGCTTTTTGTTTTTTTTTCTTCAGAAAAATATATTTTTGCTTTAGAAAATTTGCTTTGTTGTGTGCTTATCTCTGCTGTTTTCCCTATTTCTGTTTTCCTGCTTTCCCTCAGTATTTATCTTCTTTCCATTCTTGCTCTCTAAGTAACTGAATGTACTGCTGTTCTGTCAGCTGTAGCATAAAATAGCTACGGTAAACCTTCTTCCAAACATTATGTACTTTAGGGACAAGCCTTGAACTGTACTGGCAATAATATTTACGTATAATGGGGGAACATGTTGTTATATTGTGAGAACATTTTCGTGTTCTGATTTCCCAATCTAAATGGACCATTTCAGTAAAAATAAAATTACCTTTTGAGAACTTGACATCCTCTTATTATATGTATGGTGTACCCAGTGAGTAGGTAGCAGTAGCAGCCTAAATACGTCATGAGTATTCCAGACTTAGCAGTCTTCCTTCAAGTTTGCTTTCAGCCTTCTCTGGGGTGTACTGTTGAGGTCTAGTACTTTTCCCACTGAGGGGTACAGGGACGTCCATGCAGCAGTGTTACAAGTACTGAGCACTGCCTGCTTGTTAGGACTGCCATTCATTAGACCTCTTGGTATCACAGGGCTGTGACCCTTATCCTCAGTCAGGGTAACTAATAAAGGGAAGTCATTCAGGATGGATTACCTAAGCTTTTAGCTTCATCATACAGTGGCTTCATGTGTCCCATTTGAAGTATTCTCACGGTGTGCCCTTATTTGGACACCCATTTACTCATTTGTGCCATACCATTCAGCTGTAACTTTTTAACCTTTTTCTGTGGCACACATCTTCATGTGTAAATAAGTCCAGGGGTGTTTATCTCCACAAATCAGAAAAAGTGACCAGAGCTCCCCATAACCCATGCTGTGCTGCTGGCTATTCAGCAGTACCACTCTGCAGTAGGAAGAGCTTCATCTAGCCTCTTTCCAGAATCCAGGTGTTGTGGTTTAACTAGGCAGGTGGCTCAGCACCGCAGAGTTGTTCACTCACTGACCCCATTCCCTGTGGGATGGGAGAGAGAATTTGGGGAAAAAAAGTTAGAACTCATGAGTTGAGATAAAACTGTTTACTGAGATAGAGAAAGGGAAAAATGATGATAGTTATGGCTATACGTATGTATATATACTGAATGTATATAACAAGTGGTGCACAAACAATTGCTCATCACCCCCTCAACGATGCCCAGCTAGCCCCAGAGCAGTGGAAGAGAGGCAGATGAAGTGCCACTCCTTCAGAACTCCTTCTGCATGATGTCCAGTGATGTGGGATATCCCTTTGGCCAGTTTAAGTCAGCTGTTCTGATCCTGTTCCCTTCCAGCTCCTTGGGCCTTTGGCTGTGATTGGCCTTGGCTCTGTACAGCACTGCTTAGCAACTATAAACAGTGGTATATTATCAACATTGTTTTTCTTCTAGAACCAAAACATAGCATCATACCAGGCACTCTGAAGGAAGCAATTCTGTCCCAGTTGGAACTATGACACCAGGACACAGAAATGGCCACTGATTTGTTTCCCCTGTAATTTTTCTAATAAGATCTGAACAGGGAACCTAGAACCAGGAATCTAGGAACCTAGTGGTCTGAGAGTCAAATCAGATGGCAAGAAACAGAAGAAAAATCTAACCTGAGGATAGTGTAGTCCAATGAAGAACAAGGCTGGAGCCATAAGATGCCTGGATAAAGGGAACAAAACAACTGTGACATTCAGGAACATTTTCTAAGAGCAGAGTGAAACAAAATAAAGAAGCAGTAGATTCCAGGTGATATTCTCTCCTAAATAGTATGGAGGATGAGCCCCAAATCATTTGTTTTCTGTCCCATTAAGAAGAGCAAAGATGTTGTGAGGACCAGACATCCAATGTCTCCTGACCTCTGTGGTGTACACTGGAGATCCTGGCCAGACTGACCAGGTGGGCTTGAGCATCCTGATGCTTACTGAATGTGAGTGTCCCTAAGAAAAATCAGCATAGGATGAAAACATGTTGCTCTTCCATAACGTATATATAACGTAATGATCAGTGTAACTCGGAGCTTCGTTAAATAAAAACAATTAAAGTGTTTATAGGTGGAGAAGTGAGAGATGATGTAGATAGACTCTCTGAGTGAAGCTGCTGTTATTTGTTGAGATGTCTTCTTCTCCAAAGGGTGATCTGGGAACACCTGAATGGAAATAACCTATTTTTGAAGAACTGAAACACAGACATACCAAAATCCCAAGGTGTTTGTCAGGGTTGCCATGGCTGGAAGCAGGCTTTGTTGTGCATTTTCTCCCTTTGAATCCTAGGAAAGTGCATGTTTCCTGAGCTTTGTCCTCAGCAGTGGACAAGCAGAACTCCCTGACAGCCTGGAATGCTTGGAAGCCATGACATCCATCTGTTAATATAACCCAAAATAAAAGGCAGGTCTTCATATATTAATTAAGCAGGAGAATGTGTCCCTTTTCTGTATTCCTGGAGTATGGATGTGAAAGCAATTTAATGCCTGTCAGCAGCATGATTGGCAACACGAAATTTAAGAGGGACATCTAGACTTCTCCACTAACTTTTTGTTTAGATTTTTCTTTTTTTTTCTCCTTTTTTTTTTTTTTTAATGATTATGGTATGTGAGTGAGTGCAGCAATTTTATCTGCTGTGCCTTTCTTGCTGATAGCACTGTTTTGTTTGCAGGCAGCCAGGCTCCAGTACCTTAAGCTTTTCATAGCCCATTTGGTAAGCCACCATGTCAATGGCGTGTCATCCTGGATTAAGAGTGAGCATCAGCTAGAGCCAGATACAATGGCAAATTTGGGAGCTACTTCCCTGCCTGGAGCCAGTCACAGCATGGTCTTAGTGACAGCTGCTGGCAGTGTGTAGTAAGAGCTGCTGAAGTAAAGTAGGAAAGCTTCATAAATGTATGGGAAAGAGAAATGGACTAGGAATTTGTATGGCTCATGCCCAACCTTTTAATGCCTTCTATTTTCTCTCGTTAGTAGGTGGCTCCCCAGATTGGAACCATTTAAGATCATAGATGAGGCTTGAGCAAGCACGGCTGGCAACCGTGCAGACATGAATTTTACAACAACCAATCAAATGAAATAAAGCAGAATGATGTGTATAATGATGGGAGCATTAGTTTGTCTCACTGTTAATATGAATGCTAGTAAGATAAATATTGGATTTCTGTAAATAAACTATCATTATACTAGCGTGAGACCTTCCTTCAGACTGTAATTCTTCCTGAAAAAGAGACGACGATGGTTTTCATTTCAATGGGAGCCCTGCACTGAATCATTTTCTTTAATTGCCGTTCTAAAATACATAACAGGTTTTTTTTTAATGCCTACTTTTTATATTTATGTTTTTACTTCCCATTAATTGCAGTATTTCCATTCAAGCTTGAAAATGAAATTGCTTCCTCAATGTATTTCTTGTCTGCTCTATGTAAACATGGGCTTTTTTTATTAGCCTTGTTTCCAGTGAAGCTGAAAGCACAGCAGCACCAAGAGGCTTCTGTTGGCTGTCCTATTTACAGGCATTTTAAAGGGAACTTGGAAAAGCTGCTACAGGGGGCAAACCTCATCTCTTTTTCTTATGGAGAATTTATCTTTTGTGTTGGGGATTGATCTGCAAATCTGCTTCATCATGGAAGTTATCCTTAATTCGATACAACTATCTACTAGTTAAACCTCAAGTTTTCATTTCTTTTTCCGAATGTGCCATGTTTTAGAAGCATAGAATCATTAAGACTGGAAAAGAGCACTAAGACCACTTAATCCAACCACCAGCCCATCACACCATGCCACTGACCACATCCCTCAGTGCCACATCCACATGGCTCTTGAACACCTCCAGGGATCCCTGGGCAGCCTGTGCCACTGCCTCGCCATACTTCCTGAAGATAAATATTTTCTAATATCCTACCTTAACCCTGCCACAACTCGAGGCCAATCCCTCTCATCGTATTGCTGTTATCTGGGAGAAAAGGTCGACCACCCCCTTGCCACAGCCTCCTTTCAGGTGGTTGTAGAGAGCAGTAGGGTCTTCCCTTAGACTCCTCCAGCCTGAGCAATCCCGGTTCCCACAGCTGCTCCCCATAAGACTTGTGCTCCAGACCTCTCACATCACTGTTACCCTTCTCTGGACACATTCCAGGGCCTCAGTGTCTTTCCTGAAGTGAGGGGCTCCAGACTGAACACAGCACTTGATGTGCAGCCTCACCAGTGCCCAGTTTTGGGAGATGTGGGCAGTGATCACATGGAGCTGCTTTTGCCCTGCTTTTAGCAGATGGTGGTGAGCAGCACCAGGCTCCTTGACAACTGCTCAGCTCTGCCTTTTCCGTGGCTGCTGCAGGCAGCCCAGCAAGGCTTCCTGGTGCCTTGATTTGTAAGTGAGAATCTAAACTGTATGTGCCAGAACAAGGGATCGTGATAAAGTCCTTCTCTCCCTCTTCATTTAAACAGCCCACCTACTTCATTTATTTCCTTTGATTTTCAGTGGATTTGGTTAGCGTTACATTAAAACCTGATGGGAGCTGATGAGATGCATAGCAAAAAAGAAGACTTATTTAAAGGTGAATCATCCTTAATAACAAGAAGATGTGTGAAGTTGGATACAATTTGGCCCATCTGTCATTAGGTGCATCACTGTAGCTTTTTGAAGATAAAAAGACATAAAGGAGAAATGAGCAAGCAAGCTGCAAGTGCTGCATGTGTGAGAGTTTGATCCATACCTTCTGTAAATCTCCTGCTGCATCTCATGGAGAAGGAGCATTTTGCTTGAAAGTTTTTAGGTCTGTGGCTGATTTTGGCAAAGGATGTTCTGTAGGCCATCTGAACGGTCTGCAGATAGAACTGGCAAAACTTTCGCCAGCAGACTTCTCAGTTTCTTCTGAAGAGTTTCAGAGCAGCTCAGTTACAGTATTAGTGCCTGTGCTCCCAAAGGTGCTATGGTAAAGCTTCAGGGTGGAGTAAACGTGTGTCCTGTAGCTTCTGGATCCACATAAGGTGTAAGATGAGTCAAAGTGGTGGGAGACTTGTGATTAAAAGCTCTTCTGATGCCCTTACAACCTTCATGGATCTGAGCTGCAGATTGGATTATCCATTTATTGCTGACCATATCAGCATCTCTTGTAACTTACAGTAGCGTTTTGGAGATGTCTGAGTATCTGAATCTCAAAAGAGCATTAAATACAAACAGTATAGTATATACATATATATACATGGGAGTTATCAGGTACATATACCTGTGTGTTATACATATGCATATGTATACAAATGTAAAACGCAATTCAGTTGCTTCTTTTATGTAATGCAGGACCTTTTAGTGATTGTTTTGGTTACAGACCATGAACTGTTTTGAAAGAGTATTTATCAACTGTGGGTTGTCAGATGTGGAGGTGATCGTTTTGAATTCTGATTCTTAGGTGTATTTTTTCTTTAATATGATGTACTGCAAGGCCAGTTCACTGCAGTCTTGTGCTGAACACTGTTGCTCTTGCCCCTTTCTACCAGTCCAGCTCGTGAAGCAGTCACCTTTTTTTCTGCTGAGGGTCAGTATATTGTGATAGCACGGCTTCACACACACAGCTGAGCATCACCTCCTTGAATGACTGACTTGCTCGCAGATAAAGAGGTAGTATCCCTGTTAAACCTGTAAAGAAGTGTGTTGATATTCACTGTAGCTGGGAACTGATCTTGCCTAGCAGAACCCTGATACCTACGTAGTTGTTTCAGGAGTGTGTGTATGTGAACTGTGAATGCCCACTGACACACTCCACAAATGGCTGCTTCTTTAAGTCTTATAGGTTAAGAATCATCAGTATGTGGTGTCCATTTGCTGTGCAGGCTCTGGAGAAACTGACTAATCAGAATTTCATCAGCCTTCTTCCTCCTCCCTTTTTTTGCTGTTAGGAAGATGTGACTGGAGAGAACACTCTTGGTTATTAAAAGCAGAGAAGTGCAGAAAGCATCTGCACACCACAGTTCTTGGGAATGCCTTTTGTTTGGATTCAAGGCTGGTATTTCCTTCCCCTCCCTCAAAGAGTGTGCAAGTGTTAAAAAGCACTGCTTCTGACTTTGGCTTTGGTTTATTTAGTAAGAGTGGCACGTGAAAAACAGTGTATCACAAATGACAGAGCAGTATGAAAAACTGCTGTGTAGGTGCTAAGAGAGGGCGCTGGATTTTGACTGGAACAAACCCAGGTTATTTTGGAGTGGTATAAACCATGCTATGCTCCTCCTTTGCCTTGTTTTGTTACCTTCTTTGCTTTCTGGGATGCATTGCTATACCTGACTTGGGAGGGGTGGTAGCCAAGGTGTGGGTGAGAGCAAGCGTGGATAGCTATAGAGAACGTTGATTTTGATGGGCTGAATTGGGTACACTGAAATGAGAACACTTGCTTTCTCGTGATGATTCATTTGAGCTCACTGCAACATGGTGAGGGTCCACTGCGTGTACTGCTTTCTGAAATAGTCCTGTATGCACGAGAAGCATTTCCTACAGCACAATGCCTGAAAGCGCTGGAGAGGAAAACATGGGTCATGTGAAGGGAGATAAGGCAAGATGAGAAGTCTTCAGTAGGGAGGAAATATAGTCTTTTGGGAAGGGAAGGGTGTACAGCAGGAATGGCAGTTCCCCTTCACTTCTAAGAGTGATTATGAGAATGTAAATAACCAGTGGTTTCCAGTAAAATGGGATCAGTATGTTAGGGGTTTCGCTGCAATAATAAAATCCTTTCTAAACTTTAAACAAAGCGCTTACCAGATCACCATGTGTGCCCTTGAGCTGATTTTTCATGGATTGAACCGCAGTGCAAGCTGCAGCTGACTACTGCTTTGGCAGAGGAGCCCTGGCACGAAGCAGATGGAGGCTGCTTGCCCCCCCTTCCTCTCACAGGTTTCAGCCAATCTGAGTTTTTAGCAGGCACCCTGCTTTCCACTCACACCACTGCCCAGCAGGCCCCCTCCGACAGATGAAGGAACACAAGCTGCCCACCCACCATTATATGCAGACAGCGACTCTAGGACAATAGGGAATGGCCTCAAGTTGTGCCAGCGGAAGTTCAGGTTGGATATTAGGAAAAAATTGTTCTCAGAAAGAGCGGTGGGGCAGTGGCACAGGCTGCCCAGGGAGGTGGTGGAGTCCCTGTCCTTGGAAGTGTTGAAGAACCATGTGGATGTGACACTGAGGGATGTGGTCAGTGGGTATATACAATGGGGATGGGCTGGTGGTTTGAGTAGGTGGTCTTAGAGGTGTTTTCCAACCTTAATGATTGTGTGACTCTGTGATTCTACCTGCTTCAACCTAGTGGAGATTCTCAGCCTTTGGAGAAGCATCTCTGGGTTGTGTGCACCTTCTTCTTCTCATATCTTTGTGCCATGAGGGGCTCCTCATAAACCTGTGATCTGCTGGCATTCAAAAATCCTTTTCCGGCTCTGCTATTTGCACATTTAGGAGCTTGAAACTTCTGTCCTTGGTCCCACAGCATGACCTTGAATTTGCAGCTACTGAATTTCATCATACATCTATTAGCGCCTATTTCTGTGCCATAGTCTGCTATTTCTGAAGGATATTAGGCATGTAAGTGCCTGAATGCAAAGTGGTTCTTGGAGAGATTCATACTAGTGCTGCTGTATGCTGTGATTAATGAGCTTGTTAATCAGTTTTTAATTCCTTTCAAGTTTTTTTTGCAGTTAAATTTTAACTTTGTAAGGATAGTAGATAAATAATCTGATAGTTCTGCTTTGCCTCCAGTCTGCTTAGCGAGCAAAGAGAGAAATCACTCTGGATCTTGTGCTGCTGTGGATGTCATTACTGCCTCCCGTTATATTCAGGAGGAAGCTGTGTGAGACTACTGCAGCCCTAGTTACAGATATGCAATTGGCATACAGGCAGCAGCAGACTACTGCCTAGTTAGGGGTGAAATGGGACTGATACTTCCCAGCATCTGCCCCAGAGTATTCACAAGCCCAGCAGACTTGGCTGTTGCTATTGCCCACTGGGTGCATTGCTGAGGATGGTGCAACTGAGTGGCCCTTTTCCTTTGCACATGTTTGAATGAACACAGCAAATGAGAAAATAAAAAACAGAAAAAAAGGCCAGCCTGCTGGATTCCAGTCATGGCCATGACTCTCAAGCTCTGTGGCAATGTTCTCATCCACACACTCTGCCTTGCAAAAATGGAGCGGGAAGTGTTTTGGGCTCTGCCTCTTGAGAGCAACAGATCTGGACAGAAGTGATCTCTGATGACACAGGTCCTGTAGCTCGGAGGTGGGATGCTGTCCTTTCCATTCCCACAACAGTAGGAATTATTCTGATAGCTTCCCTGTGCATGTTGTGCCCTTTAGTGCATACCACAGCCCTGCTCTGTTCTGCAGAAAACCAGAAGCACTGTGTTGTGGTGGGTTTGGTGACCACTGGAACACTGTGAATCTGGTTGCCAGTCATGGATGGTAGGAACAGGTCATCTCATTCCATTTACTTGGCCCTCTTTCGAGAAAAGGATATTCAGGAGATGAATCAAGGAAGGAGCTGCTTAGCTGCAGATGAAGTTTTGGCTGTGCAAAGCGGTGCAGCTTTTGCAGAGCAACCTGTAGGTGTGCTGTCCAGAGCCCTGCTGCAAAGATGCTCCCAGTTTTACATTGCACAGAAAACTGAATGACTCAGATTCCCCTCCCCCAGTCAGTTAGAGGAGCATCGGCCTCTTCTCCAGATATCAAGGAACACTGGTGGAGTTAGGGATAAGGACACACTCTATTTTCTATAGGGTCAGTGGTGAGCAGCCTGACCAGTTCTCTGTGATAACCTAATGGTCACTTCGATGCCCATCTGAGAGTTGGTATTTACTTCCTTTCCATAGTACAGATGGCAACCCTGCCTATGGCAGTGGGGTTGGAACTGGATGACCTTTGAGGTCCCTTTGAAGGACCATTCTATGATTCTATGAATATTTTCAAACTAGATCTTTGTTTTCAGCTCCAAGGATGTGACTGTCGCAGCCGCTCCCTTACGACATGTATTCGTGTGCTTGCAGTAGTGATGCAGCAAGGAAGAGCAGTGAACCTCACAAATAGTTTGGAGAAAGAAATGAGATTTAAGTCTGTGCAGAGGAAGCAGGTTGTTAAGCTTTATGTTCACATATCTAATCAAAATCTGCTGCAGTGTATTTCAGGGCAAACTTGTGGTTGTCTGCTGACCCAGGTGCTGTAGCTTGCTGGAGCTGGTATTCTTGATAACAGTTTCTGCAGGGAGGGTATGGACCAATAGTTTTAATAAACAGGAATCACCGTTCAGTATGGAAACAGCAAGAGCTGTGCTAGGTAATCTGTTTTGTGACAGCAGCTGGTACTAGATAGATACTGAGCAGCGTGGACCATAATTCAAAGAGACTGCTAGGGCAGAGGGACAAGCCAGGAGCTGCTGTGCTGGACATCCTGCCCACACAGCAGCAGAAGGCAACTGGGAGCCCAAAGACCTAGGCAAGTCAGGAAGAGAGAGATAAAAGCTAACAAATTCATGTTGTGGCGTTTTTCTTTGCCAGTTCTGCCAGAAGCATTTGTTTCATCAGGTTTTTCTTAGCAACTGTGTGAATATTGGGTATAACATTGGTGATTGCACCTTTGGTGGTGGTTTTGTGTTGCTGTTTTCCGTCTGTGTGCATCCTTTATTTTTACCAAAGCAGAGGGAAAGCCATGAAAGAGCTGCCTTCTTCCAGAGACACAAATTTCTTTTAGTTCCAGCAGCGGTCAGTACTGTGCATAAGATAAATGAGGTAGGTCTGTAAGGTGCAGTGAAGACACCCAGATATGAGGACAATTCAGCCGTGTGGACGGCTTACGTGCATCTCTGTATTGCATCACAGCTTCTCATACTGCTCTGCTTCTGCCTCTGAAGAGCTGACACTGACGTTCCAAGGAAGATTTACGTCTGGTTCAGTCCCCTGCTGCCTGATGAGAGCCCAGAGGTGGAGGCAAAGATTCAAAGCCAGCCGCTCCTCTTGCTCGGCAGGCTGCAAAGCTAGAACATTTTGAATGTGATCCCTCACTTATTTTGGGAAACTCATAAAATTTTCAGAGGTAGGCCAGTTATTTTTAAGCCTTTCCAGACATGCTTTTAATGCAGGGTATGCTCTGGATGCTGTCAAGGTCGACCATTTCTCTTGTGACAAAGTTGCCCTCCCTTGGGGAAATATCTGGTAGGTCTAATTAGCTGTGCGCCTTGGTTCTCTTTCATTTCCTCACAGCCTGCTAAACCAAATCACTTGGCCTTTCAGCTTCAGCCAAGATGGATCACATGAGTTCTTGTCTGCCTTGCCATGGCTTTGTCCATTTTGTGTACAGACTTTCTCTAGTCTGTTTGAGAAGATTGCATCAGAATAGTGCTGAGACAGCACACTTCTACTGAGGCACAAGGAGGCTGGTGTTTGGAAATCAAGGAGTTGACATGGTTATTTACTTCTCATTTACCTCTTTTCTACTGCTTTGGATCTCTTTTTAAGTTGCACACATTTTGTATTCATTTAGCAAGGGTGTGAATATGAAATTAAATAGAAAAAAAATGATACCAACAATGAGATCATAATTTATGAAGCTCACCTCCTGCTTCATGGCACTGGGGTAAGGAAGTGGTCCAGAGAAATGCTGAGCTCTCTCAGCTGCTTTGAAATCAGTAGCGCTTGCTGTGTGCTCGGCATCAATGAGGACTGGGTACCAAGTCTTATTTTGCCAGAGCTTAGGAAGCAAAATAGCTGACATCTGTAATGAACAGGAGGACATGAATTATGTAGACAAATAAACTAGCAATTACTGCTGCACATTTATCTTCACCTCTGTAAATGATAAACTTTAATGTTCCATATGGAAGCCCTGTGTATAAATTAGTTTCTCTGCATTTGGGGCTGTTGAAATCTCTGTGGATGTGAGATGGAGTTCCTTTTATATCTCCTATCTCAGTTTGAGGCAGCAGCTCCCTCTATGTCATGCTGAAATGCTCTGTGAGATTTTGGATGTGAAGAAAGCAGACTTCATTAGGATGCTGTGTGCATCCCACATGAAGGAGTATATAGTGTTTTCCTGCGTAATTCTGATGGAATTAATGATAGAGCACTTTCAGAGGTTATTCTCTGATTCCCTTCTCTTATTTACGTATTTCTTCCCTGTTATCCAAGAAGAGGGGGTTGATAGTTTAATCTTCATCCTGGCACTATTAAAATGAGTAATTCCTAGGCATTTTTGTATCATCCCTTATTGAGAAACTGAGTGTGTTCTGTCTTACTTCTGATTTCAGAAATGCATAACATCATCCAAGTATCATTTTCTCCCTGGCTTCTATAAAGCTGCAGCACATATCCTTGTATAAAAACTATTGGCCACGTCTTTGTCTGTAGGTCTTGTAAAAGCAGAAGGCTTATTGAACAAGTGAAGTTACACTTCGCATTCAGTTCGTTTGTATTTCTGCCTGTCTGAAATACCTAAACTTTTTCACCCCATCCGGTCAGCTCCAGGATTGGAGACAGTAAGGTCCATGACATTGAGAACATTCATACTAACTATGACGGAGGGCAAAAGAACCAGAAAGCTTCTAGTAGTTTTAAACTAAAACTAGAAGATATTTAGGTTAGATGTTGGGCAGAAATCCTTTACTCAGAGGACAAGTGAAGCACTGGCCCAGGCTGCCCGGAGAAGCTGTGGTGCCCCATTCTTGGAGGTTCTTAAGGCCAGGCTGGATGGGACCCTGGGCAGCCCTGCCCATGGCACGTGTTGGGGCTGGGTGGGCTTTGAGGTCCCTTCCAACCCAAACCATTCTGTAAGTCTATGAAAATCAGTGACTGGTGAAATATATCTATGATGGTATGCTTAAGAAGAGGCAGAGGAAGGCAGGGCAAGATGTTTTGGTGGTCCTTTTGTTGTCCTACTGACAAACCCCAATTTGCTGAATAAGAGTAATTATACACAGAGACATTAACTGAGAAGCAGCAGGAGAGGATCTAGATTGAAACACTCCATGGGAACTCTATTTCAGTGGAGTTTTTCTTGGAAAATGGACAGGTTGCCTACCTGCTTCATTTCCTGCCATCAAGTCAGTCAAGGGTTTCTGAGCTATGTTTGCCAAGCCTGACTTCAGAAGCAATGAAGTGCGAGACTATCCAGCTCTAAACAATATAATTTTTAGTTGTGTGTAGTCTTTATAATCTTTGCCTTGTTTGGATATCTGCTTGATTTATTTTTTTTTCTCCTTTAAAATGTTTGATTTAATGATGGGCAGTCCTGGTGATGTTACATTGAATGCTACATCTCAGATTTCCATGCTGAAGGAACATGAGTCTTGGGGCTTCCGCAGTAGTGAATTTTAGTGAGGCCTGTTGTAGTAGGTGTTCAGGAGGCAAAATCTATCTTTGATGAAATCCAGGATGAAATATCTTCTTAATAATGTTTAAGACTGGATATATAGCACAGAAAAGAACCAGAAGTTGCACAGTGGTTTCTTACTCTTCTTTGGATCCTGAAGCACTGAGGGACATGGCTAGTGGGCCAGTGGTGGTGATGAGTTGGTGGTTAAACTAGGTGGTCTCAGAGATCTTTTCCAATCTTAACAATTCTGTGACTCTATGCAGGTATGAACTGCTACGGCTTAAACCCTGTGACCATGTCACAGCCAGTCCCACATAAGGAAAACCTCAAGCTTGGCAACACAGCTTGGACCCTTCTACTTTCATTGGGCCATGGGGGTCCCAGTCCACCAAAGGACAGCTGCTGACCTTTCTCTCACAGCTTCTAATGTTTGGGCAAAATCTTTCCTATTGGCTCTTTTTAGAGGCAGATCTTTTTTGTTTATTTTCTTTTCAGTAATTGTTTGAATGTGCCACTCTAGATTGCTGTTTTGGGGCACTGCAGTTTCTTCTGTGCCTGTTGAAGAGCTCGGGTCTGGTTGTGCTTCGAGGTGGACATGGCTTTGCTTGTGTTAGCAGGGACACCATGCTATTTCCAGGACAAATATTAATTCCTAGCAAGGCCACATGAAGGCCAGATTTTGCTGCCACTCTCCTACCCTATATATGCCAGCTTTTGCAGGTGCTTATTCATAATGCAGCTGTGGACTGTGATCCATCACTCAGGTGGGCTCTAAAAGGCTTGTAGCAACTCTTCTGTGTCCACCAGGAGAACTGAAGTATTCTGTATGTCTCTAGGGGAATGACATGTTAATCATATGCATGCATCTGCTGCCATTTATCTTGATGATTTGCTGATGTTTGTTGAAAGAAAGAAACATGTAAATGCGCAAACATACATGAGAAAGGCTCAGTATTCCAAATGAAAACATACATTTTTCCCCCATTAAATCCAATGTTTTCTAGCATATATATATGTAGAAAGTCTGATTTCACAATGAGCAGAGCCTTGGGAAGAGTAAGGATAGCTCTGAGTACCCTCTCTACATTCTGAGATCTAGTGACTAAAATCTAACAGAGCATCACAATGTGTAATATTTTTTTTTCCTTGAACAGCAGAGAAGTCTGAAATCTGTATAGCCGTTTACCATTGTTGTTTCAGATTTGCTGAGGATAGGTGGCCCTTGGTAGCTTTTGAGTGACAGAGGGAATCTGCCATCTTTCACCTGGATTTCAAAATGCTGCAGATACCAAAGCTACACAAGATCCCTGTGAAGTAGATGGCATTACCCGTTCCACTGTTCTTTGATGGAAGGACATTCAACCTTAGCATCTTCCATTGAAATGTGTGAATGGAAGGAAAGGAAGTGGGGAAGATGTGGGAGATGAGGCTGTGCGTTGCAGGAGATGCTTTAAGTTTTCTTTCATACCTTCCAGTTGTGAATGTCCCCGCTGCTTGTAAAGAAGGCGGACCTGAAAACCAAAGAGACAGCTGGTACATTGATTGTTCCCTCGATTATATGATGGAACAGAGAGGCAGAGATAAAAAGTATATCTCAGAAATGAGGAAATGAGGTTTGCCTTTGGGCGGAAGTGGGCATTAGACTGCCACTCGTGCTCCAAAATAAAGGCCATTAAAAGATCTGCAGGGAAATCTTCTGTTTTTTCCTCTGTATGAGTGCAGCCTGAGGGGCATCTGCTATGCTTCTCTGTGGAAACTTCCCATTCCTCTGCACAGTGACAGATTTGCTGCAATTTTAGCCCTCACCTTGCTGTGATTTTAGCCCTCACCACCATTTCCTTACACCAGCACACTATTAACAGGGATGAGCCACCAGCAGACTTTGCTCTTTCTTTCCCAAGTCTTTCTGTGTCATAAATTGGATAGGCGCCCTTGAGAAACAGGGAAACTAGACTCTTAAAATGCATGGTAAAGGGTTAGTAATTGTTTCAAACAGTGGAGTATAAATGCTTTTTATTGTAAGACCAGAGTTCTCTTTGCAGTGTGAAGCCGCTTGTTTGTTTTGGCAGCAATGGCTGCTTTAATACTCCCTGGGGGCTGTGGTAAAACTTTCAGCAGCTCGGCTCAGGCACAGAAACCAGCCCTCTGTCCAACCAGAGGCAAGAAACCAAGTTTTGCTCTTTGGATTTAAGAATCCCTCGCAGCTCCCTTTCTGGCTGAGTAAGGACCCGGTGCTTTTCATGATGCTGCACTTAGAGATGAACAGGAGTTGAATTTACTCTTTCTCCCCTGTAGGCAGGAGAGCCTTTGCTAATCCCGGATTGGAGGTGTGGCAGAAATACCTTTGGCAAGTCAGGAGCAAAAGGGGATGCTTAGGGAAACCGCAGGAATTGGTGGGTTTCTCTGGCAGTGCTGCACCCTGCTGTGTTCTGGGTAGGGGCCAGGCAGGGACATTTCTTTCCCTACAACTCTGAGATGTGAGTTGGGAAGGAAGAGAAGGAGCTGGGAAGAGTTAAAATCACCAGATGAGCTTATTTTCTCTGTGTTAAAGAATACATATATATATATATAATCTTGTTAGCAGTTCATTACCACTAGGTTTCCAGGGTGTGAGCAGCTACCTCACACCTCAGGTAAGAGGCTGGGTGCTCCCAGGACCTCCTACTTAGGGGGAAGATCCTGCTCAGCTCAGGGTTTCACTTGCTGAGCAGGGGCAGTGAGAAAAGCTCAGCTTCCAGAGCCACAAACTGCAAGTGATGCTGTGTTCATAGAGCTGGGTACTTGAGCTTTAACAAGGCCATTTTGGATGGGGCCCTGGGCAGTCTGATCTAGTGTGTGGCAGCTCTGTCCATGGCTGGGGAGTAAGAACTGGGTGGGCTTTGAGGTCCCTTGCAACCCAAGCCATTCTGTGGTTCTCTGTAAAAGGGCAGTATTTGTAGCAGGAAGTTCAGTTGTTCAGTTTTTATGGCATAGCTCAGGTATGGGCAGTTACTGGCTTTTGGTAAGTTAGATGGATTTGACCACTCTGCTGCAGGAGCCGAGAGAAGCTGTTCCTAGCTGGAGTGGGGCTGCCAGCAATCTCTGTATTCTCTCTCAGCAGTCATCAGCCATGCAGTGATCAGCCCTAGATGTCTGTCCTCTGTGGCCTTAATATAACATATCCAGATACTGGAAATTGTTTTTTTTCTGTCCATCTTTCTGGAGTTTGTAGAAGTCTTGAAGTCTTCTACCAACACAGCATCACCAGTGAGTCTCTTCAGAATCACTGTGCACTGAATTTGGGTGTCAACACTGCTAGCTCCTGACATCTTTCTCCTCTTACTTTGTAGATCACAGGTGTTATCCTTCTCGCAGTCGGCGTCTGGGGCAAGCTGACTCTGGGCACGTACATCTCTCTCATTGCGGAGAACTCCACCAATGCCCCCTACGTGCTCATCGGGACGGGTACCACAATCATTGTCTTCGGGCTTTTCGGCTGCTTCGCCACTTGTCGTGGCAGCCCATGGATGCTGAAACTGGTAAGCGTGCTGAAGTGCCAAATGCAGAAGAAGGGAAGAGGTTTTGTCAGTACAGCATGATTTCTCGTTCCCATTCCAAGCTTCACCAGATGTTAACATGTTTTTTTAGGCACAGCATCTAGATTTTATGGATTTTAATGTTCAACACATGTTTCTTTTGGGTCAAGAAGTGAAAAAAAATACCTACCAAAACCAGCTGTTGATTGAGTATGAATGAATTTTGCTACCGCACAGCATACAGCCTCATGTGTGGATGGGGGCGAGGCTGAAGTGCCGCTGATGAATTGCTCCGTGACCAGTTCAATGGTCATTCTCTATTTATGTGAGACAGACAGGTGTATTTACAGTCTTAAAAATGCTCACAGCACCATAAATGTGAAATGCATTTGAAATATAGATTAAGAGGTTCTTTTTAATACTCTGGTGTGAAATCTGTGGAAAAATATTTGATACTTTCTAAATGCATACCAGCCTTGCTTTTTTATCCTAACATTCACTCGAATAAAATACGTCAACCCCGGAAAACAAAGCTCTGTACTGTATGTTTTTCCACATCTCAAAAGCACTGTGGAATGGATCTATGCTAAACAGAGGTACAGCAGCCATCTCTCAGTTCGGTTTAACATCTCTCACTGTAAGTTTCTCTGTTCTGAGTTCTCCAGTTGACTTTAAAATGCAGAGTTACTAGAAATTAAACAAATCTGTATCCTGGACTGTGTATTTTAGATATATTTAGTACCAAAATCTTACATATGTAGTCATTTGAAGGTTGGAAATACCATTTGTGAAACACTACATGATGGAAAAGGACTTGACAGTAAGATATGTCGCCATATTTTGCGGCCAATTTCCCAAGAAGATGAGCTGATTCTCCTCCAATGTGAACTGGACTTAAGAAAGGACATTGTAAAGAGAGTTAATTTGCTAAGGTGGTGGCACAAGCATGAGGCTCAGACTGATCAGTGGTATGTGCTCTGATACCTGATGCTAGTGAAGGTGCACCACTATCTCTGGCTGGTCATGTGCTGTCAGGCTGTGTGTAGAGGTTTGTCAGAGTTATTGCAGTCTAGGTGGAAAGAAATAAAGAGTGAAGGCAGATAAAAATCCATAGGAAATCAGGCTCTGCTGGTTGCTCCATAAGTCATGTAACTTGTTTAAAGGTATGTCCTCTAACTTAGCATGGCACGGTGCTGTTCCAAGCACATCATTTTATTTTCATTGTGGACATGAGAAATATTTCAAAACCTTATTTCTTTGCCTGAATATGATGATTTGACAGCAGCATTGGATGTGGAGAGTGATTTTTCTGGTCCTGTCTTCACTGTTGTCCACTCTTCTCCAACAGCCTTCAATTAAAATTAAATTTCCCTCTTTCCGTCAAATCCTGTTAGGACTGAATTCAATTTAAAATGTTTCTTTTTTAAAGTAACTGTTGAGTATTGAGCACATGGTGCAAAAAGGCATTTTCCCTCAAGAAGATTAAGCCCCAACTTCACATTTTACCACCTCACTTTGCATTTTTTCTTTGCTTTCTTTTTTTTATCTTTTTTGCCTACATGTACTCTTCATGGTTTGTGAGAGTAGCTACACCAAAAACTACTGTTCTCAAGGTTTATTTAGCTCTGACTGCTCAAATTCAACATGGGCTTTGGCTCAGCAAAATGTTAGGGGCATGTGACCAGTATTCCCATGAGAATGTTTCCAGTGAAGTCAGTCAGTTCATTCATTTGAGAAACTTCAGGAACCAGGCTGGGAATCCCAGTCTAGCAGCAAGAGATGGATAAATGTGAACCAAAACACCTGGAGAATCCTGTTTATTTTAGCAAAGGGTCATACAAATAAAATGGGTCTGTTTGTATTCTTTACTCCAAGATCAAAACCTTAGTGATTTGTGATCCATCTCTGAAATGTGTGTTTTAATTTATATGAAAACACTAAGAAAAATGGGAACAGAAGGGTCAGAAGAACTAGTAGTTAGAAAGTACGTGTAATTTGTGAGTTGCATAAATGCAGACAGTATATTCATGCAGTAGCCTGTGTACTGCCTTCAGATAAACTTTATTAACATCGAAAATGGTATCTAGAGCAGAAAGTGTAGATTAAAGTATAGATTACCCAGAAAGCTTGTGGATGCCCCATCCCAAGGTTGGATGTGGCTCTGGGCAGCCTGCTCTAGTGGTTGGTGACCCTGCCCATGGCAGGGGAGTTGAAACTAGACGATCTTTGAGCTCCTTTTCAACCCAGGCCATTCTATGATTCTGTGATTCTATGAATCTGAGATTAAAGTCTGTGATGAACAATATTTGTGCTGAGACAAAAACCTGTCACACTCTGACTTATCCCTCCTTTCTTTTCAGTATGCCATGTTCTTGTCCCTGGTGTTCCTGGCTGAGCTAGTGGCTGGCATTTCAGGGTTTGTGTTTCGCCACGAGGTAGGTGGAAATGTGCTGAGATTGCATGTGGCAGTGCCTCCCTGGGCCGGAGCTGCTGGAAGTGCTCTGCAGCGTGAACAATTTGTAGGTCGCTGAGTTCAGCAGCTCCGTATGCATCTCCAGGGATGTGGCTGACATTCAACAATAACGTGTACAGCTCTTAAAAATGATACGATTCCAAATGAAGGGATTTAACCAAAGCTCTTGGCCTCAGCTCTCTAGTATTTACTCTGGAGCTATCAGTTTTTGTGTGTCCATCATGTAAGATCTTCTTTACTCTCTTGCGTATGCTGAAGACTGCAAAACAGATTAAATACTTTTCTTAAACACAGCTTTTCAACCAGGCAAGCACTTGTTTATATAAGGCACTTTTGCATCAGAGCAGATTTGGTGTTTCGTAAATCTTTTTTTTCTTCAGGGGGGAGGTGGAATAGGGTTGTATTTTTATACTGAGAATAGGGAGAGATTAGAAGTAGCATAAGGTAGGAAACTGGGACAGGAAGAAGCTTTAAAAAAACACGACTTGTAGTAGCACTTCTGCTTCAATCACTGCAATCAGGTCTGTCTCTGGTTTTAAGTCTGTGAACCTGTATGCAGTGAATGCTGAACCAGAACAAAACGCCAGAGACCCTCTTAGTCTTCTCTCTTTGTAATAGCTGTTTTTCTAGTCTCATCTTCTGACATGAGAACTCCCTTGGTATAGACGTTTCTGGTTCCTTGCAAGTGGTGGGTGGTTCTTAATTTGGCTGTGAAAGACCTGTCCATCTGCTTGTAGTTGTAATTTCATCTGGCCTTGGCAGCCTTGGTGTGGCACTGCTGCTCCCTCTTGGCAGAGGCAGTCTCTTGTGAAGGTCACCACAATTTGGGCTGACCAAATCAAGTGCTACCCGTTCACTTTACCCCCCAGTTGGAAGCACCTTTTACAGTAATCAGTAATATGCCTGACCTTGCCTTGAAAGATTTTGGCATGTTCTTTGGTTCTGGTTATCTGTGCACAGGGTCTCCTCAATCTTGTTATGTATGCTAAGGATTTGTGATCCTGAAGCATTTGCTTTGAACTGTGATTTGTGGAGCCATCCTTTTGCTGTCTGCTTTTCCTTCTAGAGAATTCCAGTTCAACTGAACCAGTACATGGATGTTCCAAGCATCCCAATAACCTTCTTAATGCATAACTTTTTTACCTTTGCACCCAAACCATCAGTATTTTGCTTTAAAATTAAAGCAGTTTGCTGAGGTGCTGTTCTTTGAATATACTCCACTTGGAAAATACCATTGGGAGACTCCTTCCTGGCAGTAAAGAAGGAGCACTGCCATCTCTGAAAGCACACTTTAAAAAGAATTTGAAGGGCTACTTGAGTTGCCTTCTTAGGTTTAAAAATGTGTTTGTTTCCTGAAAGAAGTGCTCAGATGTTGTGCCTTTCATTTTTCATTTGTTTGTATTTTCTTCCTCGCCCTCTCAGATCAAGGATACCTTCCTTAGGACATACACTGAAGCAATCCAGAATTACAACAAGAATGATGAGCGAAGCCATGCAGTGGATAACGTACAGGAAAGTGTAAGTCTGAAATTGGATATTAAAAATGAATAAGGAGAGGCAAAACATACCTTCACATTTGATCACAGAAAATGAAGTGCCAGTGTCTCAATCTGCAAGCCATATTTTGCGAGCAAACTTCAGCCTTTAACGTTTGGTCTTGCTTCCCATTTCTGATTATAGCCCTGCCTATTTGTGTGGCTGGGTTTTGCTGTAAGGAATTAGGTGTCTGTATGCTTGAGATGACATGCTGCTCTGGCAAAGTTAATGGGAACTATACCATGCGCACCACTGAAACTAGGTTTTACCCAGGGCATCTACCAGTTGTAGAACAGTTGTCTCACCAAGGGCGCCCTATTTTGTTTGGTAGATTTGCTGGATGCCATGCCCAAGGCATCAGGAGATCCTAAATGTCAATATTTCAAAAACAGTATTGCAGCAGCACCATACTGGTACAGTCTTAATGCTGTTGTTTTGTCGAATCAATTGCAATTACTTCTAATCTGGTGCCTGGCCTATGTTTGAGAACACATACTGTTGGGATGGAAACTTTTTACGATTGATTCAGATAAACTGATATAAGCCCAAATTAGAGACTGGCAAAAATCAAAATGAAAGTATTTCATCTGACATGTTTGTGCAAGGTGGCTACATTTTAATGAGCTCAGTACAAGCTGCCCAATAAAGATGAGACCTGTTGTATTTGCTCGTGCTCGACCCCATATCCTGAACTACATTTAGGAGCCAGTTCTTTCTGTAAGTGCGATGGAAACTGGGCAGCCCTTATTCTTCAGGGAATCTGTCAATAGGATTATAAAACACTGTAAATCTGAGCTGGATCAGACAGGATTTTATTATCTAGTATCCTGCGTCATTCATCAGCTGCAGCTGTTTTGCTCACAAGCACAATGAATGGCTGGCAGAGGAGACCCATGAGTTAAGGCGAGAAACTGAGTGTATTTTTTCCAAGGAAGAAAGGAGTGGGCAGATGTAGCTACTTATTGGTGCTCATGGGTGACACGTATAAGGGGTTATAAGGCTCCGATTATTCTTGTTTAGCAACACAAGCCAAATAAGTATGGACTTGGGGAAAGTGGAAGATGGTTTTGAAGGAAGTTTGAAGTAAGGCTTTAACATCCAGGTTTGTGGAGTTTTTGTTTGTTTGTTTGTTTGTTTGTTAAATCTACCTCTTTTTTTTTCCCACAGCTGAGCTGCTGTGGCATTCAGAGCTATACCAACTGGAGCACCAGCCCTTATTTCTTCAAACATGGCATCCCTACAAGCTGTTGCATGAATTCCAGTGACTGCAATACTCAGGATCTGCGCAACATGACTGTGGCTGCCACTAAAGTAAACCAGAAGGTACTAGAAATATTGTGCCAGTGGAAAATGTTATGAAACCATCCAGTGTGTCGTTGGAGCATCTGGCTCCATGGAGTAATGGTGTTTCATTTCATGTGGTTATTGATAAGAATGTGTACAGGGGTAGAGTGATGGTAAGGATGGGCTTTGCCTCCCTCTTGCTTTCAAGTTCCTTAACCTGACCTTTCTCAAATGACTGGTTGCAGAGACATTTCTGATCAGAAGTGAATTTGTTTCCTTTCCTTGTAACACTGATTCAAGTATTGCACTGCACACAGAAGCAATGCTGACCAGGCCAAGAGTGCGTGAAGCACGTGTTTTCCCTTAAGAGCCAGGTCTGTCACTGCTTCTCTGCACTATCCTGCTGAATGCTGTGCTTTTTGTAGCAAGGTGGAGGGAAGGATTATATTCTTTCTTACGTTCCACTGGAAATTTTAGTCATAGGTCATATAGGAAAGCAGAACAGGAGTAGCAAAGCAGGTTGGAAAAACAGGGAGAAAAGGAATAACCAGGGAATAAAGACACAGGGAAGGGAAGTGTAAAGAGAAAACACTGCAGCACATGTAGCAGACGCAGCACTGCAGAACTATAACTCAAGTTTTCCCCTTAAGTACTGGTGTATCATCAATTCTTTCTTTCTGTTCAAAGTTTGCAAGGGGGAACAGATTGTTTATTGATAAAATGAATCATTTTGTAGCCTGTTTACCAAGCTAAGTTGTGGAATACCTCAGTTTGATTTAAGGATTGTTTTCAGAGTAGAATACAGAAAAGAAGGGAAAATGAAGAAAATAGGGAAAACAGGGAAAATACAGACATACCTCTCTATTCTCTCCTTCTGTCTTTTTCACCTCAGTCACTTGTGGATCAGAAAGTTGGGGACTAAGCAAAGCCTGCAACATCTTTTTTTTGAAAAGCGGTCAAGTGGACAACATTTTCTAGCATGTATTAACAAAGGAATTGTAGAGGATTATTTCCCACTGACTTTTCTAACCACTTTCTTTTCTGTAACAGTTTAGTGAGAGCCACTTGTTGCCCATGTACTTGGAGCAGAAGTGACGTCCACCTGTTATGAAACTCACAGCAGTCACCACTACAGGAGTCTGCTGGGTTGCCTAAGATATATAGAGAGAATATAAAGGATGATAAGTCCATTCATTTTCACTTGGTGAACTTGTAGTAACTTTCTATTTTCATCAAAGTGGAAAAATGGTGAGAGGCAAGGTGGGGGTGGATCTAGAGGAGCTGCAATACAGTGAGAGCCCCTGCAGGAAAGCTTTCTGGTGTGTGTGTATCCTCAAAAACTTTCCTGTCCTCTACCAAAGGGTCTAGTTTGGGATGGCCACACTCTCTGACCCTTTCCAGGCTGCGTAACTGTGCAGGTGCTATTTGCATTCTCACTGCCAAGTGTAGTGTTGCACTGGGGAATCCCTGTGCATTTGTGAGTTCTTCTTGGCAAAGGACACCCACTAATTTGTAAGAAGCAGCTAATGAATGAACTTTTATTAGTCCAGTGCTAGTGAGTCATTTCTAGCCACGCTTGCTCCTCAGCCTGTTGTCTTCTGTCTAATGCCCAGGTCACCCAATAGAACTGCTGATTTCTCAGGAGAGAGTGGGCTTCATTACTTGATTTGATTACCTAGGGGAAGTTGGAAAGTCCTGTGACATCTGAAAAATAGTGTCCAGTTTTCTGAGATAGACATTTGTATTCAAAAGTCATAAACATTTCTACTTAGCAGATCTTGGAGCTGTCCCTAACACTTGAGCAAGGAGGGCTGTTTCTGCAATGGACGTGAGAATAAAAAGTAAATCATGAGAAGAGGCTGCGTGGCCTGGTTTCACTTCAGATAAGAAACAAAAGCCACTGCCTCTGTCATTTTTGCTCTGTGTGTTTTGGAGAAAAAGGAAAATGTGTGTTCTCTTCATTGCAGAAGACCTTTGTTACTGTTCCTATGGATAAGTGTATTTGAAATACAGGTTTTTGGTGGATCTTGCAAAATGATCAGTAGGACAAGTATTTGGTGAGCTAATTAAGTTACTAGTAGTTTATGAGAAATAATGATAAGCTATCCAAAGAGGATTAACTAATGATCTAACTGAAGGACTGAAAGAAAACACTGCTAGATTTCCTTTGCCAACACTGCGGCTAACTTGCTTAGTGACCTTGGGTTTATCATTTAGTCTGTCAGTTTCTTCATTTCAGGTGGGACTAACACCTAGCTCTAAAAGCTATAATTAAGATTAACTAAATTAAACTTATGTAGTGCTTTTAATCTTCAGAGTTCCTTACCAGCGAACCTCAGAAACTATTTCTCTCTTAAGATCTTAATAAAGGAAGAGATGGATGTTGTCAAGTATGAGCAGATGCTTGCTAGACTGTTACTTCTGTCCTCTGAATCAGCATCCAGATGTGTGCGCACAGCTTCACATGCATTTGCACTGTATATGCAGCTCTTGAGTGTTCTTTCACTCTTCTTCACATGCACAGTAGAGACTGAGTGCATTTACGAGTTGTATTTATGCAGCGCACTTTAGGAAACAGAATATTGTGATTTGGAAAAACAGTCTTCAAATGAGGAGAGCGATCACACCTATCTCCCGTGCATGTGTTTTTAATGAAATCATCTGTTGCCTTCAAATTACCAATGCTGTTAGGTGTTGCATCTCTCAAAGGTTGTTGAACAGAATGGATTTCAGGCAGGTCAGGAGAACGTGAAAAATCTGGTTGAGAAATCTAATCTTGTTTCATAATGTGTAGAACACACACACAGCTATAGTTGCTTGATATGTTAAATATGCAAACTTGAATTTGACATACTGTACAGTGTTGTAAGATATAATTAATACGTATGCTTAAACATTTCACAACTGAATAATGGCTGTGCTGCTCCTTGGTTAGTAGTGGTTATTAGGTTTACCACTTCATTACTCCCAGGATTAAATAAGATGTCTTCTGATATTACAGAAGAGGTTAGAGAAATGATATCATTTAAGTCATGAATGGCCTGTCTGTCTGTCCTGTCCTTTTAGCTGTTCAACCTTCTCTGCCCAAGAGAGGTAGTGGAGTCTCCTTCTCCGGAGACATTCAAGACCCACCTGGACGCCTACCTGTGCAACCTGGGCTAGGGAGCTGCTTTGGCAGGGGGTTGGACTTGATGATCTCTAGAGGTCCCTTCCAACCCCTACAATTCTGTGATTCTGTTCTTTTTTCAAGCAGCATAAAGTTGTATGTTGCTCTGTACCTTGCCTCATCTCTTTGACAGATGAAGGCAAGCAGAATGGTTCACTGGACACCTGAAGCATGCTTCTATTAAACATCAGGAATATTAGGAGATCAGCTTTGTGTACTGATTTTTGACACCTGTATTTAATTGTAGCATTATTATATATTGTTATTGGTGTGGTTTCAGATTAAAGCTATATTGATGTTTATTCAATCAATGCAAACTGCCTTTCTTTCTGTAAAGACCTACAAAAATGAGTGTGGCACCACATTTAGCTTTTAAAAATATTCAAATGGATTTTTTTCTAAAAGCAGTGATTTTTGTTACCACGTTCCATCATTCACTCAGAATTGCTATGAAGTAAAAAAATGACACTGCTGGAAACAACAGCAGAAGTATCATCTAACCCAAGTACATTTGAAATGAGATGTGTGTTATGTATGCATGCGTGTGTGCCAGGGAAGATCTATACAAGGAATCATTATGTTTGTTTTCCAGGGCTGTTACGATTTGGTGACCAGTTTTATGGAGACAAATATGGGAATTATAGCTGGAGTTGCTTTTGGAATTGCATTCTCACAGGTAATGCCCCCTTCCCCCACTCTTTTTTTTTTTTTTTTTCCCTCTCTCTCTTTATCCTGACTTCAAGGAAGGAGGGATTATGTAAGGGACTGAACTCAGCGTGCTCGTTAGTCTTGAGGTCATCTGTTCATTGATTTTCTTTTTTTCAACTTAAATGAAGTTTCTCCTTGGGAATATCAGTTACTGTAGAGCTAATGACTAGCTCAAGGAAAAACAACTTGTCCCTTCACTGGGTCAAATAGAGGTTAACCCAATAAAACATTGGCTTAAATGGAGCATAAACAGCAAAGAAGACAAATAGCCTGTCCGTTGTTTGGATAAGCTTCTATCTTCTGAGCACTCTTACTGTTTTTTAAAGGAGTGAAGAATACAAATAAGGCTCTTCAGGCCTTCCCAGCCTGGAGAAGGGGAAAACAGAGCTTGGAAGGGGTGCTGAGTTTTGGTGACTATTTTTTTTTTGCTTTGTAGCTGTAAACTCTCTGAACAGAAATCTTCCAAAACCAGCTTATTAAACCAACTCCCTGCATGCACCAGAATGTTGGGCATACGAAAGATAAGAGGAGAGCTAAGAAAGTTGTTGCTTGTCCCTAATATCCAAACTACCTTTGCCTAGCCAAGAGTTAGGGAAACTGGAAGGCTGGTCAGAATCATTTAATCAAGAAGTGGCAGGAAAACACCCGCATATTTCAGCAAGTCCTGTGCTCCTTCATTCTCAGGATTTCATGTATGATAGCAAGGACTTTCCTGGGAATGGGCAGAAATGAGAGGGGGGGGGGAAACACAGGCAATGAGAAACTGCTTGCAGAATGTTGCAGCAAACTGTGTGACAATGTATGCGATGTCCAAGCCAGTTACTTACGAGAGGCAGGCTGCCTTCTCTCATGCATATTATGTCGTATAACTGCAAGTGTCATATTCAAAAACTGTCATGCAACTTTCACTTTTCACTCATTCACACAACATTAACAATCTGTTTCCCGAGGCAACACTGGAAGTGTATCTGTTGAATGACTTATGTTTATCCAGTGCATGAAAAGCATGAGCTGCTATGACAAATTATTTGGTTTCTTAAAACTCATGAATTCAGTTAGCAAGATGTAAGTTTACACTGTGCTGCACTGTAATAATAAGTGATTTTCCCCTGCTGCTGCTGGTGATGGGCAAGTGAACTAATGCAGGGGATGTAGTTGCCCTCTTGCCTGTGCTTGGCTGCACGGTACTTTAGTCAGAGCTCTCTGAGGCTTAATGTGCTCAGCAGCTACTACAGACTCCAGGTTCTTCAGAGTAACTGTTCCCAAGCTGTGTGGAAAATAACCACCGTGTTCTCGAGGTCAGCATACACACAACCCTAGGTAGCTCTGAAAAAGGGTAGGCTCAGACCTCCTGCCGGCTCTACTTTGGGCATCTCTGGAAACCAGATTCCTTCTTGTCTCTGTGTTGTGAGAATCCCTTTGGCCTTATGTCCTGCTTTATGTGAGTGTAAAATCTGGTTTTACCTGCAGCCAGCCAGAGCATACCTGTGGGCATCAGCTTTTTGGTGTTTAGTGGTGTAAAACCACTGGTCTGGAGATGTTGGTGCATAGAGCAGGGGAACATTTCTTTAAAAAACAGACTTTGCCAGTTCTGGTTGAGTGTGCACAGTTGTCTTGATACACTTCCCCAGCCTTGATTATGTCTTGATTGCTGGTGGAGGACTCTGGACTCTCACTTTGAATTCTAGATAGCTAGAAGGCTGTATAGCATCTTGTTAATTGTCTCATGTAAAACTCTCCAAAAAATAGAATAAGTAGAACTTTATGAGAAATTCATATGCTGTTGGGGCAAGTTCCTCAATCAGGACTGATGTCAAGTGAAACACTTTAATCAGTCTACCATACATAGGACAGAAAAGTAAATATCTTACCTTGCCTGAAAGTTGCTCGCATCTGGGAGGGAGATTGTAGGAAGAGTTCAGCTGGAACTGTTAGTATTCTGGCATGTGTGAGGATGCTTAGTCTGGGTCATCAGTTGTCTGTGAACGTGACATGGGAAGGCAACGCTGCAGCACGGGCAGGCAATGTGTGCAGAGTGTGGTCCCTGAAACAGGAGCCTGCTGGCATAAGGCAAGACAAGCCCCAGGGCTGCAGGCAGCACAACAGGGAATGCTCTTTGCTGCTGTGGCTGCAAGTGAAATCCAAAATGTGTTTAGATGTGGTGTTGGGCAGGTTGCCCTGCCTAATGGCAACTTGAGCCCTGCTACCAGCTGGGATGTCACTCCCCTCTCTAAACACAAGCTCCGGCATGCTGAGGAGATATCCCAGAGTAGGAAAGGTCTGCTTAGGATGTTTGTGAATGTGTGAAAAGGAGAAGAGAGGTGCTATAGGGGAGAAAAATGCTCTCCTGGTGTGTGAAGAATAGAAGGTGGACAGTTATCATTTACTGACTAATCCATTTTGCTGGACGCAATGAGGAATGGTGTTTACAAATTGCTTTCAGGTTAACCCTGGCTGGCAGTGATGCCAGGCAGTGTTCCAGCTGTAGGCAGGGTTTCTCTCTTCCTACAGAGAATAGTTTAAACCTAAATAGAAGAGAAATTAGATCATGTTGCTCTTCTATAGCAAAGCGTGCTCAAGGGGTCTTTCCTTCAGATGATTTGTTAGGTGATGAGGTTGACTAACATGAGGATTGTGCTGATTCTCAAAAAACAGGGAATGCTGATGTAATAGCATGACACATCTTGCAGGCTTGGCACTGATCTCCTAGTCAGAGTTTAAAAAAAAAATCTGCTGTGTTGCTGACATTGTCTGCATGTTCAGAAGCAGGCACTGCTTCTTGAGTTTTAAATAATAATAGTAAAACACAATGTGATTGTTTTTTTGCAATCAGATGCCAATGCTTACTCCAAGTTGGAATAATTTCAGGTTAGCAGGTGCTCTTCAGAGCAGCAAAATGATTGCTCTGTTCTGACCAACAGAGAATAAAAGAATGTAAGCAAGATACGTGATGAAGAGGTTTTTTTTTCCTAGAGAGAACTACAGTGCAGGGTGAAAGAGAAGGGGTTTGTCAGAGGGGTTATGGATTGCATTTACATTAGGGTCCCAGAGTAGAAGATTCTTAGCATGGTGTTAGGGCCACATTTTTCCCTTCTCTACCAAAGGCCTGGAAGCCAGGTGCTGTCCATATGCTCAAAGTCAGGCACTGAGCATGCACATACAGCTTGCATTTGTAGATGAGTTCTCATGTGGCTTCATTCCCTCTCTGAAGTGCAGAACCCACCTGCTCTCTTACATGTGGATATTTCCACTGTACTGTGGACACAGTTCTGGCACAGGCATCATCCACCTTATCTACTGTAACTCCTGCCAAATATATGGAGGCTGAGATTTGACTTGGTCCTGGCACAGCCCCCAGAGAAGAGTACTGCATCCTTTTTCCCCCTTTCAAAAGGTCTGGGGGGCTGGACCTGTAACAGTATCCATTGTGTGACTCCACTAATGTAAGGCTAAGTCTGAGGACCAAGCACTGTGGATTACAAAGGTAATCTTAGAGGAGAGGGAAGAAAAGGAAAAAGCGAGAAAGAAGACACACCTTGTAAAATACACACTTTTATATGTGTTCAAAGTACTTCTGAGGTATTTGTTACAGTCTACTGAGTCCTAGTGATAGCTAGAAGTGCCTCATAACACCAGTGTATGCAATAGCTTGATATGCAGCCCACTGTTTTTGAAATACAGAAGTTGAATATTACGGTATTATAACCACTTAAGTGCACAAACCAGCATATTTAATCAGGGCCAAGTTAATGAGCAGACCACAGATCAGAAAGACATTGATGCATGCATGTGTAACCTGTCACTCATCTTACAAATGACTTGGTTACACCAAAAGATTATCATGTGCTTGCAAATGCTGCAAAACTTTGCAGCTGCTTATTAGAGAGTTGCAACCTGCCTGAAAGGGAAGAATCCATGACTGAGGTTAGGTGAGAAAGGTCTTCTGCAACAAGCCTTTCAGACTGCAAACATGGGATCAAATACAACGAAACTACCTCTGGGTCAGTTACTGGGTAATGTTGCAGAGAGTAGGTGTAGGATCTACCACCAACTTAATACTGGTTTCCAGTCTGACCATCCTGCCTGTTGTTACAGTGTTGTCTTGTGAAGGACGGCCAGAACTTCTCTGGCCTTCCCCAAACCTGGTGTAGATTACACCAGCATCTGTCACCAAAAGGGATACTCTGTGGTGGTGTGAGAGTTTGTAGTATCACACTGTCTGCAACAACAAGAGTGAAGCTCTAGTGAGGGCCGGGAAATAAGAGATGTTGTGGCACAGGCTAAAAAGACAAGTAAACTTGAGTGTTCCAACATTTGTTGGCTACTGTAGGATGAGGGAGGAGCCGGCTTGGGATGAAATTTGCTCAGCGAAAATGACATAGAATAAAATAGACTGTGAAGTTCATTGTAATGAAAAGGGCAAAAAAGCCAGGAAATTACTTATATGGTCAGCCAAGGGGAGCAAGAGAAGAGGAAATCACCCCAGTGACCAGAGTATTTAAATGTGTAAATCCAAAGTCCAGCCAAATAGTGTTGACAGTGTTAGCATCACTGGTCACAGGCAAGGCTGTATGCACTCTAGCTACCAAGTTTTCTGCTGGAACATTTGTCTACAGACATTAAGTAGAAAAGGCAACAACGTGGCTAAAATGTCTTCTTGCTATTGACGCACTGGAACAGGTTGCCCAGAAAGGCTGTGGATGCCCCATCCCTGGAGGTATTTAAGACCAGGCTGGATGTGGCTCTGGGCAGCCTGCTCTATTAGTTGGCGACCCTGCCCACAGCAGAGGGGGTTGAAGCTAGATGATCTTTGAGGTCCTTTTTAACCCCATCTGTTCTGTGATTCTATGAGTCTATGACAAGTGAGATTTTCAAAGCTGTGGAGGGTTTCAGCACCCACATCCCTCTACATCTGTCAAAATATAGCCCCCACAACCTAGTCACTGAGATTTGTATTGGAGATTGTTCAGGAAGTGTTCCTGTGACCCAAGTCCAGTTATAACCAAGGCGGTATCATCCTTGTTACCTGGTGCCAAAATTGGCATTTGCGTGTTGGAGGTGGTAGAGATTCAGACTGATGACTCTGTGCCCTTTGGCGATGCCTAACATAGTCATGGTGGGATGTGACCTGACACCCACCACTTGTGCCATACTGCCCTTGGGGCGGTTGTGCTGGCTGGAGTTCGGGCAGTCTCTGAAATAGGAGAGGGAGCAGTAGTAGCAAATTTCCAGCTAATGAAGTATGGCCTGACCAGAGACATAAGGTCTTAGGAGCACAGAACAGTTTTATATGGATGTCTGGTACCCCAGCTTGGCCTTGCTCTGGGCTTAAGCCAGCTCAGCTGCTACATATGTGTTGTGTCACTCAGCTGTGCAAGGCTCCTGCAGTAGGATCTGCCTTCTTGAGCACAAGCCAGTCCCAAAAAAGCTAACCGAGAGCTAGAGCAGCTGGGACACCCCAAGCGTTAGCAAGAACCACTGCAGCTGGTTAGAGCAAGGTCAAGGAAAGGCTGATCCTCCCGCAGAGGCAGCCCCCTCACCTCTCCTCATGGCTGGTGATGAACGGTGACAATCTGGATGTGCTCACGAGTTAATTAATTGACCGGTCCAAATGAGAAAAATGAGGCTGAATTATGTATAGCGCATTAACGCTGTTAGCATATGGAGGAAGCGCTAACAAATTGCAATAGGCAAAACATTAAAATGACTGAGAGATTATTGAAGAGTGGAGACGAGGGATCTGTTTTCAATAATCTGAGTTATATCCAGGGGAATAGTGAAAGGCTTTTTTTTTTTTTTAATTTCTAGATTTANATGCTCGAATGTCATGGCAATTCAGCTTCCTTCTTGAAAGGAGAGGGCGCAACTCCCGCTGCGAGCACCCAACCCAACCCACCTCTTGTCTTTTGTCCCTCGTGCAGTCTTTCAGAAGCGTGAAGCCCAGCGCCTGTCCCAAGACCAGGAACTGCAGCATTCAAGAAAGACTGACACGAATGTTATAGCACACACTGTCTCTCGCACGCACGCACACCCCCACAAGCAAGCACGTGCGCGCGCGCACACTCGCCCCCCCACCTCCCAACCTGTCCCATGCGTAGTGTACCATCCTGTGAAGCACCGCCGTGTGCCCAGAGCCGCCGGGGCCGCTCGGCCTCCAGACCCGACCCCGGGCGAGGACGGCGTGCTCTTGGTCACGCTGTAGTTGCATTGTAAGTTAACACAGGTAATTCATTAACAGCATCGATCAGGCTGTGCATGTAGTGACTGGAGGGCACGATTAGCCTTTCACCATGGTTAATAAGTGTTGCACACATTCATATAAACCGGTATATGAACTATGTATTCTTTTGGGTTTATCTTAATTTCTCGGTTTGTTTATGCTTTACTAAGGTTTTTTCACCCTTTCCCCGTGCCCGCTCCCCTTCCCCAGAAACAAAGGAATCAGTAACATAACATGAAGATACTTGAAAACGATGTTAAAATGTTGTGCTTGAAGGGAACCGTTCCTCCTGATGTTCTTCGACATCTTTGATTCTTACTCAGTGTTGTATGCCCAGTGCGTATCCCGGTAGGCTTCGTCTAGTGCATTTTGCCTCTGAACCTGATCCTGTGTAATACTGTTATTAAGCTGTGTTGTTGCTTACTGTGAAGGCAGTAATTTTGCTCCCTTTATTTTTATTAGCTAGCTATGAACTAATTGAACCGTGCTGTACTGCGGCCTTCGGACTTTTTTCCTCTTCTTTCTGTTTCTTTCTCTCTTTTTTTTTTTTTTTCNGAGGGATCTGTTTTCAATAATCTGAGTTATATCCAGGGGAATAGTGAAAGGCTTTTTTTTTTTTTAATTTCTAGATTTATGGTGCTCATTTATTGAGCGTTGCATCGTTTGTAAAAAAAGCATAAATGCCCAGGGGGGTCAGGAATTGAGTGGAGAGGGTGAGTGAAATGCAGCCACACAGCAGCCCATTGGGTATCCTGCCTGTGCTGGGCAGTGCCAACGGGATGGAAAAGTGGTAAAATATGTGCTGTCAAACAGAGAGACCCTGATAACGATCAAGAGGAAGACCCCACGGGGAAGGACAAGAGATTTTAATGCTATTTTTCTGATCAGAGGATAGGGGATAAGTTCTGCTGAGGATAGTAGCACCAGAACATGAAGTCTCTGCTTACCACAGCCTCTCCTCAACCTAACTTCTTCTGCTCTCATTTGGAACAGTTGATCGGGATGCTGCTGGCATGCTGCCTCTCCCGGTTTATTACTGCTAACCAGTATGAGATGGTGTAACAAGGTGAGCCTTTCCTTCTTCTGTTAAAGGTAGTGGACAAGTGACATAATAATCTTAGACATAAGATTTTAGTCTTCCCATGTGATTTCTAGCTTTGTGTTTTTCATTCCAGTGTTGTTTGGTTGAAAAAAAAAAAGGGGGGGGAGGGGGTGGTGTGGAGGGGGAAATGTATGCTCGAATGTCATGGCACTTCAGCTTCCTTCTTGAAAGGAGAGGGCGCAACTCCCGCTGCGAGCACCCAACCCAACCCACCTCTTGTCTTTTGTCCCTCGTGCAGTCTTTCAGAAGCGTGAAGCCCAGCGCCTGTCCCAAGACCAGGAACTGCAGCATTCAAGAAAGACTGACACGAATGTTATAGCACACACTGTCTCTCGCACGCACGCACACCCCCACAAGCAAGCACGTGCGCGCGCGCACACTCGCCCCCCCACCTCCCAACCTGTCCCATGCGTAGTGTACCATCCTGTGAAGCACCGCCGTGTGCCCAGAGCCGCCGGGGCCGCTCGGCCTCCAGACCCGACCCCGGGCGAGGACGGCGTGCTCTTGGTCACGCTGTAGTTGCATTGTAAGTTAACACAGGTAATTCATTAACAGCATCGATCAGGCTGTGCATGTAGTGACTGGAGGGCACGATTAGCCTTTCACCATGGTTAATAAGTGTTGCACACATTCATATAAACCGGTATATGAACTATGTATTCTTTTGGGTTTATCTTAATTTCTCGGTTTGTTTATGCTTTACTAAGGTTTTTTCACCCTTTCCCCGCGCCCGCTCCCCTTCCCCAGAAACAAAGGAATCAGTAACATAACATGAAGATACTTGAAAACGATGTTAAAATGTTGTGCTTGAAGGGAACCGTTCCTCCTGATGTTCTTCGACATCTTTGATTCTTACTCAGTGTTGTATGCCCAGTGCGTATCCCGGTAGGCTTCGTCTAGTGCATTTTGCCTCTGAACCTGATCCTGTGTAATACTGTTATTAAGCTGTGTTGTTGCTTACTGTGAAGGCAGTAATTTTGCTCCCTTTATTTTTATTAGCTAGCTATGAACTAATTGAACCGTGCTGTACTGCGGCCTTCGGACTTTTTTCCTCTTCTTTCTGTTTCTTTCTCTCTTTTTTTTTTTTTTTTCGCATTGAGGTTGCAGCCACCAAGTACATCGTTGAATCAAATCAAAATAGAAATGACAAAAAAAGAAAAAAAAAACTCACAACCACCACCACCAACAGGCAGATGAAATATTTTTGGGGGAAAGCAAAAATTTAAGACCTTTTTAAAAACCTAGGACTTTTTTAATAACGCCTCTGTCTAGCATGCCAACGAGAATGCATTGATATTGTGAGTATTTGTGATATATGTATTAATAAATGGAACCATTACAGATTTCTAGCCGCTTCCTTTTTGTTCTTCAGTCATAACAAAACTCTTTTGAGGGGGGAAGTGAAAATGAAGCACGAGTGCACAGCTTGGAGTGACATGCCTTTATGCATATTTTAACAACTAACTTGTTTTTGACAGAAAAAACGTTATTACCCTGGGAAAAAAAAAAGGGAAAAAAAAGAAGAGCTGGAATTGTTTCAAAGCTCCAAGAAAAGCCTTCCACAGCTGGTTTCACCATGTGACAAATACATACCCTCTGCTTTGCAAATTTACTTCTTGTGACTGATACAATCTGCAGTGTTTAATTATCCTGTCCTTTGCGCCGCGCGTGATTGTGGCATTAAGCGTTTCTCTTTGATTTTGTTGAGCATGTGGGTGGGAGAAGAAGGATGGGGGATGGGGGGAACCACAGCCATTTCTTCCACATTCGTGGAAGGGCATTTATATCTTTCTCATTGGGTGTGCAAAGGCTGAGTACATCTGTGTGAGAGGAGCGCTGCGTGCTGGGGAGCCTGCAGTGTGCTTTGTTGCAGGAGCCTCTGGTGGCTGGGGATGCCCTGACTTCCAGCTGGAGGTCCTTTGTATCTGAGATGTTCCCTCACCACTGTGCAGGAATAGCAGGCAGAGAATTTAATGGTATGGGTCCTGGAGAAGTCTGCTTTCCTGCCTCAAACAGATGGCACGTACGTGCTCGGTGTGAAAGGTGCAAGCTCACCCATAGCTGAAGAAAGGCTGAACTTTCAAGATCTGAACACCTCAGGCAAGGAGTGTGTGTACCTTGCAGTGCTGGTGACAGTTGTTGGGAGTACTGAGAGCTGTATGCACTCTCACAGAAGCATTTAAATTCCTTTCCTCCTACAAACCAAATAACTGCTTTTGATCAACTGAAGTGCTCACAAAAGCAGTTTCTCAGTCTCTCTTCTCTCTCCCCATCTTTCCCACCATAGCCTGTCCTTGAGATTCAAATCTAACTCAAAATAGATACTACGTGGAGCAGAGTGGAGACTGAGCTTTTATTCTGCTCTCTCATTAGCCTGTGTTTGTTGTTGCTTGATTTGTTTGCCTTGCATTTGTTTTCTCCTATGAACTCTAAGCCCTGTGGATTGGCGCTCAGGTCACTCATGAGCCCTGTGGATTCAGGCTTAGCGCTTGCACCTGCAGCCCATGACACGGGATGAAAAAGCAATAGTGGCTTGAGCAATTGCTTGGGCCATAGGATGCTGGAGCAATGCCTCTTCCCACGTTTTCACAGGGAAACATCTGTCCACACTGAGAAGATCTCGCCCATGAGCTACCCACGTTTTTCACCCTTGTTAACCTCCAGGTAGGTGTCTCCCTGGGAATAACAAACAGGAGCAGCACTGCCAACAATGTGTCAGCGAGGATCATACATTCTTCTGAAAATACACACACAGACAGAGCCAGGTCCTACAGCCAACCTATCTCTCTCCTAAAAACACAACATGGCACTGGCAGGGGTGAAGCAGAAGCGGAGGAAGTTGTCAACATGAGCTGAAAAGGTTTGTATGGGTGAGCATCACTGCGAAGGAGCCCTGTGTCATAGGACCTCGGCCTGATTAGCCTGCCCAGGGCCCCATCCAACCTGGCCTTGAGCACCTCCAGGGATGGGGCACCACAGCTTCTCTGGGCAGCTGTGCCAGTGCATCACCATCCTCTGGGAAAGAATGTCCTCCTAATATCTAAACTGATTTTTCCCTCTCTTAGTTTAAAAGCATTCCCTTGTCCTGTCACTGTGCCTGTATAAAAGTCAGTGATTACAAGGAAGTTGATTTACTAACAGCACTCCTCATTCGAGTTTATCATAGGATCATGGAATCAGTAAGATTGGAAAAGACTATGACCACCTAGTCCAAGCAGCAGCCCATCACACCATGCCCACCGACCACGTCCCTCACTGCCACATCCACATGGTTGTTCAACACCTCCAGGGGCAGTGACTGCACCACCTCCCTGGGCAGCCTGTGCCACTGTCTCACCACTCTGAGAAGAAATTTTTCCCAGTAGGCTGTCTGGCAGGGTAGGAAGCCCCTCTTTGTGTGCTCTATCTGCTTGAGGAGAGAAACAGAAAACACAGTACAAGAAATGGCTACTGCCCCATGGGAGAAGAAAAAAACAAAAACATACATTTTTTCAGTCAAAACAATTTTAAGTGGGAAGCTTTTCAACATGCTGTACAGACTGCAAGACTGCAAAGGTCCTGTGGTGCACAATGTAGTGATGTTCATGGCCAACTTACACCCGTGGCATGGCCTGAGGCTTTGCTAGAATGGTTTGTACCCATGGGCTTGTTGTGCTTATGTGGGATTTACTTTCATCGTTGTGTCTGTATTTTATTGCACGGTCAAAAGAACCGGTTAATCCTTGTGTTGATTATTTGGTGTCTTCAGGCAGATAGTTATTTGTAATTAAAAGCAAGCAGAAGTTGACTGGAATACTCATCCTCCCAGAATTCACTGTGATGCACATGTTGGGTGTGTTAGTTCTCCCTCCAGCTACAGAAGCCGGTCCGCTGAGCCCGTGGGTTACTGTGTGTGCTGCTGCATTCACCTTGCTGCAGTCTCTGGTCCTCAGGGATGAGGACGGCTTCCTCTCTGCACACAAGATGAAGCTCAGCTTGCCCTGTTTGTTTGGATCACGTAGTTTAGCTGCTTCAGTATGAAAGGGAAATTAAAAAAAATGGCTTTATGAGACCAATTCAATAAAAAAGTTATTGGCAATTAGCACAGTCTTTTTTTTTTTTTTAAAAAAAAGTAATTAGCTCTCCTGCCCTGAGAATTAATGAATGCTTTTCATTAGACCCCAAGGAGCAGTCAACCCAATAATAATCCATTTCAGGTTAATGTTGTTCTAAGGCAGCATTGTTTGAAAGTGCGAGCTGATCACAAACAGGAGGCACTCATACTGCTGGTGAACACTGGAGCAGGCAGCTTCAAAATGGAAGGCCATCAAGCGTGGGTGTGGCACTGAGGGACGTGGGTTAGCACACAGCACTGGTGGTAGATGTGCAGTTGGGCTCCATGATCTGAGAGGTCTTTTCCAACCTTAATGACGGGCTGATGTGAATTTTAACAGCCAGTCCTGCTGAATGTGTGTCTGTGGTGGCCATGTCTCCGCTGCTTTCCTGCTACTTGCAGCAAGATGAAGCTCCCAGGTGTGCAGAATGTAATGACTGCTCAGCATGCAGTGCTGTGCTGCCCGGGGGCGATCGCATAGTATCACAGCACTGTCCTGCTGGGTGTGTCAGGGAACACAGTCAATTCTATGCATGGAGCAGAGGCTGGGTGTAAGGGCAGGAAAAAATGGGCAGAAGACAGAGAGTATTAGGCAGTACAGATGCCGCTGAGGTCATCTCAGTAAGCACAGGGCCACATTACAGCTGGTTTAGGCAACCTCGACCTTGGCATTTTGAAGATTATGGTTGCTTAGCTGCAGCTGTAAACTGTTTTCAGCAGATGTTTGTTTGGATGTAGTTACTTCACTTTAAAAAAAAAATTACATAGGGGAAAAGTTGATTTTTTTTTTTTTCCTCCCATCACAGCCATGCTCTGAGGAAGCCTTTAGCTGGGCTGAAATCCCTACAACAACCCCTCAGTCCTTGCTGGACAGACCCTCTACATGTGGCAGAGCAGCACTTGGCTGTGGAGAAGTGGGAACAAAGGGGTGCTTGCTGATCCGTGTGCTGCACCTTGATTTCAGCATCAAGGGGGAGAAAGCCTAAGAGAATTCATATTCAAATTAATGCATTTACCGTTCTTGCCTTAGGAGAGTTACCCTGTCTGGGTTGACTTTTGCTTTTTTGGCATGATCTCACTAAGCAGAACTGAGGAAGGCTGATGTAGGTCTCCCATGGATTCATACAGTGCTCTGGAGCCTGTCATATCCCATTATTCAGTTTCTTGCAATAGTGTGGAGGATAATTTTTGCAGGAATAGCTGAAGCTAGGAACCACAGAATCAAAGAATATCCCAAGTCGGAAGGGTCACAGAGTCCAGCTCTGGGCTCCACAGAAGACCACCCAAAATCAAACCCTGTGTCTAAAAGCACTGTCCAGATGCTCCTTGAACTCCGGCACTGGTTTCCATTCCCAGGGCACGCCCACTGCCCTGTGGTGCAGACCCTGTCCCTAACCCCCAGCTGCCCCTCCCCTGACACAGCTCCATGCCGTTCCCTCGGGCCCTGTCGCTGTCACACAGAGCAGAGCTCAGCGCTGCCCCTCCGCTCCCTGTGAGAGCTGCAGCCGCCATCAGGCCTCCCCTCAGCTCCTCTGCTCTGTGCTCAGCACACCCAGGGGCCTCAGCTGCTCCTCACACACCTTGCCCTCAGACCCTTCCCCATCTTTGTAGCCCTCCTCTCTCCTCCACTCTCTAATAGTTTCATGTCCTTCTGTGTGTTCTGGAGCTGCTGGTGTCATGCTGCTGCTGGGCTTCATTTGATGAGCAGCCTCAACAGTGGCCATGGTGCGTGCCCAGCTCCCCCAGCACCTGCTGCTCCAACCTCAGCCACAGCTCCCTCTACTCCCCCCATCTGTGCACTTCCTAAGGGAATGTGTGCCGTGGGATGCAAGAGGAAGGGATGAGTTTTCTGATGTCATGCTAATCCTCTGCTTGTGATCAAACTAGGCATCCTGGGTGCACTTGTGTCCCAAAGATCATCTCAGGGAAAAAAATTAACCTGCTTTTAAGACGTGGACAGTATGGTACTACTTGTAGACTTTTCTGTTATTTATTTATTTATTTATTTTCCTGGAAAATTGTCCTCTTGTAGCAGAAAGAAGACAAGGTCAGATGCACCGCGTGAATAAGGAGGTCCCTCCTCCTGCAGGTCCTCACGTATCCTTAGACAAGACCACGTTACTTTGATGGTGCCGAAGAACTGTACATGCTGTGCAAGGGCACAATGTCCCCTCTCTCTCCAGGCTGTGTCCCTCACCCTGCCACTGTGTCACCACCCGAAGGACACTTGCAAATGCAGCTCTTCCACACTACGCCTGCCAAAATGGCATGACGGGCCCATTTCTCCCTTTGTGCTGCATTTACCATGATTCCCTCTCCAGCAGGTTCAACAGCATCCATGCCGTGGAAGAGGCACAGGAACCCCAGTACCCATTGCAGGGATTTGGGTCAGCCTTGCTCCTCCATCCCTGCAGCCCCTTGGAGTCCCACATCGATGCACACAGTGCTGTTTTCAAACCTCTGGCTTTCAGCTTTTTCTTCCCCAATTAAGATTCTCAGCACTTTGGCTCCTTAAGACAAAGGTCTGTGCCCCCCGGGGAAGGCAAGAGATGGGGGCACAGCCCTGAGTCTGAGGCATGGTCCCAAGACAGCCTCGCTACCAGTGACTGCCTGACAGAATGTATCGTATGTTGGCAGCAGCCTAATGAGCTGCCCTTAAGATCTGTGCTGTGGAGGGTGAGTACAAAGCACGAGCTGCTGTGAAGTCCTCATCTTGCCTGTTTTGTGCAGGTTAATGAGCAGAAGAATCCCTAGCCATGCCAAAACCCTACGTGGGCTTTCCAAATTATCAACTCTTTATTTTTACCACTTACTCTTCATGGAAGAAATACAGTCAGATAAACTATACTTTGGTGACATTTCAATATGCTGAATATTTTCTGTAGCAAGGAAAACAGGTGCGGGATGGTACTTGTGTCTGGGTACATCTGTAAAAGGCAGTTATTATGCCGTGTATCACAATAACAACAGTAATATCATTGTATATAAACCCATGTATCTCTGCTGAACTCGAATACATTTTTTGCCTTATGGGAAAACAGAGCTCCACTGCAATCCCACCTTGCACCTCCCACACACACATGCACAAGATGGGCAGATCTAATTTCAAGCCTGCAAGCGCTGCCAGTGTCCCTTCAGTGCTCTTGCAATTGCACTTCTTACAGTGTATTGTAGCACACTTGGAGGTGTTGCAGCGGCAGCTGACAGCTCCCTTTGCAGATCTGTTTCTGTCGGTTGCAGGTGCTGCTAATCGGATAACGCTGCAGTTTTGGTTGTGCTCACGTTCGCCTCTGCTAAATGACAAGCAGAAGCTTATACTCTGCTTTCCGGCACTTCCTTTTTGGGCTTTGCAGCTGTACTTGTCGTCTCACCTCTGGAACATATCAAAGTTGTTCTCTCTGCTTTGTGGTACAGTGGCTGTCAGTCGCAGGGAGGTGCCTGGCAGCGGGAGAACCTCATTCACCCATCATTGAAGCAGCTCTGAAACTGACTGCAGGCAAAGGGCAGTCCCCTGAATCTGGTCCCAGCCTGGTTTCTGTTGGTTGATCTGCCAGATGGAAAACAAGTCATGCCGGATGCTGTGTGTTTGTGGGTTCTCTCCCTTCGTCCTAGGAGCACATTTAGTAAGAAGCCAGGGAGATAAGCACAGGAGCAGTGGCTGTTTCTGTAAATCTTGTTCTCACTAATGAGCCTTGGGGAGAAGACTGCCTAATCGAAAGAGTGCAAAATTAATATATCACCCGCATGTCTGAGATCAGAGCAACTAATCTTGCTAATAACACAGTCTCCCACCATGGCAATGATAAAGGATGTCTCATTCAGCACGGGTTGGAGGAGCCTGTGCAATGCAAGGTTCAATCTCTGCACACAGAGGTAATCTCCAACAAAGCATTAAGCCCAGCAGTAAACCGAAAGCTCCCATGCTTCCTAATTGGTTCTTGTTCAGCACCAAGCTTCCAGCTGACTTTCACAGCATCTTGAACAGGGAGCTGGGAAGTGGTTCCCAAACAGTGCTGAGCTAGGCTATAGTGCCACTGGAGGACTACTTGGCAAGTTTCCCTTCGCTTACTTCAGAAATGCGTCCTACAGATCAAGTACCAGGCTTAAAAGATTAAATACGGGGAAGGTGGAAGGATGCTTTGGAACAAATCCAAATTAAACCTTGCCTCTTGGCCTAAGGTAGCATAGGAAAATGGGAAACAGCCTAGTGAGTGGCACTAGTTCTCAGTGGTGGTTTCAGCTACAAGGCTGAGTGACAGTAAGAAGGGTAAAACATGACTTCAGCGAACACATTTAAGTGAATGACTATGAAAACATGCAGTGATGATCACTGCAAAGCTAACCACAGCCACACAAGTGAGTAGAAGAGCAGGAAACTTTAGGTGAAGACTAAAACTTGCAACATCAATCTTTCCAACAGGAGATATTGCTAGACCACTAGCTCCCACTGAAGTGGATTTGATGACAGACAGCAGTAGGTCATGAGATTGCATGTACATGTGCTGTTGGGCCCAAAAGCTGGAACAGAAATGAACAAAAACCCTTTCCAGGAGCAAGAGGACATGCTGTAGCCTTGACAGCAGGCAATCACCCAGGAACACAAAGGTATGTCATGGAAAAGTGAAGCCTGCTCTTACTACCATCTGTATGGTTTCCCAAACCTGAAATTAAGGGATTAAAAGCAGTATTACAAAACAGGAGAGCAGACAGCATAGCTTGTAGCACATGGAACTTGCAAAAGAAAGCTTCACACTGGTGAAGGAAAGGACGTGGGACAGGAGAAGGATCTGGTCATGCTGTGACCCTTTGGCAAGTACACTGAAAGCAGGAGGGCACTAGACTCTTTGACAGATGGTCTGCTTTGGCAGGGTTTTATCAGCTGCCAGAGAATGAAGGAAAGCTCCAAAGCAGAGCTCTGGCAAACTGGGTGGGGACTGGGACCCCAGTACATCACCGCTGCGTGCTACAGGCCTCAGCATGCAGCTGAGGCTGAGACTTGAAATACTCTTCCAAAGTGTTCTGAGTGCCAGAAATACTTCCCAGCCTCATTCCAAGTGCTAGGGAGTCTGGCAGGAGCAAAAGCATCCACTGATTGTGTGCCATGCGGGGGCAGCGTGGGGATCAGAATCCCAAATTAGAGAAGGCATTGAGGCAGCCCAAAAGATGCCACCCAAACCTCAACCAAGCCAAACGGCAATCCCAGACAATTCAATTACGTCTGGAGAAAACAGCCACGAGGGGAGAAAAGCTACTGTTATTAGCAGCAGTGAACAGGCTGAGAGTGAGAGGGATAAACAAGGAAATGCAGAAATTGCAAAAGAGGTTGAAATAGGTCGATGTGTTCACACCCAGCAGTGCAACACAAGCCACTTACTAAAGAAATCAATTCATTCAGATACCACATAAACTTGGTAGCTAGAGCAGAGAACAGTGAGAGCAAGGATTTGAAGTACCCAACAGCATCATCATTCAGCAACTTCTCCTCCTTCTCCTTCAAGCGCCATCATCAGGCCCATGCTACAGGCCAAAACACAGTTGTAAATAAATAACAGAAATTTGCCAAGCTATGGCAATAACTGTAAAATATTCCATGGTTTCTGGTTCCCACCATCACAAGTGTCTATTTCATTAGGGTGGCCTTATTTTTTATTCTTAAACTGTAATCCATCAAGGAGTGTGACATCAGTTGATGTGCAGTAACGGATTTAACACGCTTGGTGAAGCTGAGATGATGATCAAGTGCTAACTGTGGAGGAAAAAAAGTCATCGGAAGAGATCCAGTTTTCCATAGGGGAAACTGAAGGAAGAAGAGGTTGTTGTCACCCCAGTAATGGTGTGTGCCTTTGGACTCACCTTGAAAGTTGGAAAGAAGAATGGTGGGAATTCTGAATAGCCTCCTGTGTGCCACAGAGCTTGGTGAGATACAGCCAAATGATCTGGAGGAATTGGAAACTCCCATGTGAGCAAGATAATGCCTAACGTGCTGTCTCTCCAGAAAGAAAAAAAAAAGGCGGGGGGGGAGAAATGGGAAAGGAAACAAAGCCAAAGAGAAAGTGCTGCAACCAGCAGCAAACCCTCAACATTAAGAATGGTGTGATCAGCCTTCCATGCACCTCCCCAACATGAGCACGCAGCCATTTCAGGAGCATTCATGAAAAGAGTGGACACCGTGGCATTTCCCACGGTGCTGGGAAGGAAAGCATGCAAAGGGAGTGTGGGAAAGTACTATGGAGTCACTTCAAACGCTGACGCAAAAAAGGAGAGAAAACAGCCTGATGTCCAGGGGCGGGTAGTGCGAAGGACCCCTGTTTCCATCCTGAGAGGGTCAAGCACGTGCTGTTGACCTCAAGGAAGCTCGAATCATCTGTGTTACACCCATACTGCTCCTTGTCATCCTGAGTGCTCCAGCTGTGCTCTCTCCCAGACTCCAGTAACGCGCCCAGGCCCTACGGGAAATAACTCATGTTTCAGGCACAGGAGGGCTGCGGAGTCAGCTAAAGTATTTATGGACTTTTAATGTCAGGCTGTAACTCCTGTATACCCACTGCTCTTTTAGGTCCAAATCTGCTCTGGGTGATTGGTAGCTGGGATTTTATCACTGCCCAGCAATCACTGTAGCGAAATCTGACTTCTGAAAGGGCATCAGTCTGTCCTCCATCTTACTTTAATTTTCTAGATTGTGCCATATCCCCATCTGGCAATTGGCTGGAGCTTTGTTTTGTTTTGTTTTCCCCTTGAGTTATTCAAGGAGACGCAGAGCTGGCTGAGTACAGTAGGTCATTATATGCCTTTTAAAGTAGTTGCTGGATTTATTTGAATGGGGATTAAAAAGACTAAGAACATTTTCTTTAAATGAATATAGCGGCCTGCAATTTTAAAATGGTAGTTTTGGCCCATTATATTGATTTGTAGTTAGAGGACTTTGATGTTTTCACTACAGTGTGAAGAAAGCTGTTAAGTATTGGTGCTGGGGAAATCCAGCAGTTCTAGAATTTTGTTCAAGACTGTGAAACAACAGGTGCACAAATCCCACTGAAATTCAATGAAAATTGATCTCTCACCCGCATAAGTTACTTTGTAAAGCTCATTTATAGCACTTCCAGAAGTAGATTTACACCCAATTAGTATCTCCTATCAAACATGCTTCATACATACTCATACATTGTTATCTTGGAAAAAAGAAATTGGGAGGGTGTTCCTGACAGTGTTACATGGAAACATGCTTCAGCCCTTGCATTATCTGCCTTCATCTCTGAAGTCCTACAGCTCAGTTCAGCTCTGTGTGGTGCTGACATCAACACAGCACAGGAGGAAACCTTTCCACATGAACCCACAGAGAACTGAAGTTGTGCCACTCCTTTCCTCCCCTAAGGTTTGTATGGAGCTCATCTGAGCGTTGATCCTAATAGCAGCCCATGACACTTTGCTGTTTATGCCCATCCTTAAGGCTTTAGTTGCACTTGGCTTCAACGCTCTGTCAAAGATCAGTTCAGTGAGCGAGTGCCAACTGTGTACAGCTCCTTTCCACACTTGCTGGTGTACCAGTAAGCTAACCCAGCTGCTAATACCTCCTTTCTGCAACAGTATTAGCTGCATGTTTACAGACAAGGTCTAAGCTGGGCTCTAGGACAGGAATGCTTAATGATTTGGTGCCTGAATCCTGCACAAGGTTCTGCATGAAAACCACGGGATTTTATTTTTGTTGCCGGAGGGAACAGGATGGGGAAAAATGAGGAGCGTAGAAACCCTTTTCTTTCCTAATCATGCTGTGTCTAACCAAACCATTTAGTCATTCTCTGTGCACGCTTGGTGGGAGAACAATAATAACACCAAATATAATAACAGTATATTAATGAAACACTGCAAAGAGGAGCTAATTAGTAAGTGTCACTCTACCCTTTCTGTGTGTTTGCTAAACTGCAGAGGAAACACGTCCATGTGCTGATGGCAAGTGAGTAATGAGAGCTCAGCCTCTTCTCAACATACAACCACCACCAATCTGTAAATACTAAAAAAAAAAAAAAAAAACCAGTAATTTTTTCTTTCTTGGAATTTGTATATATATCTTCATACATGCATGACTCAATAGCGAATATTTCTGTAAGAACATATATTAAAAATAGCAATGCTGTCCCAAAACCTAAGCTAAATCGCATCCCAGCAGCAACACTTCTGAAGTGTTTTGATGGTCATTTCTATCTCTTTGAAGACAGCCTTGGCATTCAAGTCCTTGGAACAGGAGCATTTACCACTTTGGTTCTGAGGCTATCTGAAGCATGCTGTGGATCTCTTACAATCTGTGCAATCGCACATCACTGCACAGCTCATGAAACCAACTGCACAGTTAGGAATTCATGGCACAGCTCTGGCCCTAACCCAGCTCCTTGCATTGACAAACCATTGTCTTTGGGGTGTGTTAGCTACAATGATGTTCACTTCTTGCCTACTCTAGCAAAAAAAAAACCAAAAAAAAAACAATGAGCAAGACGTGTACCATTTAGGTCTCGGCTTTCTTGCTTTAGCATTAAAAAAATCCTGACTTTCTGTTTTTGGAAAGAGACTCCATCTGAATGCCTTTGTCTAAGATATCCTCTCCCTCCGCTGACATGCAGTGCATTGCCAGCCATGTGACTGCCTTTGTCCTATCCAAAGGGGGACCAGCCTTCAGAAATGCTGCAAAAATGTAGGTCGTATTGCATTTGGAGAAAATTACTCTGAAAGTGGAAGAAAGAAGCTTGAAAAGCACTTTGAGATGTAAGCTATTACGTAAAAGGTCAGCTGTTATTGTCATTACTTTATTAGTCATTATTGTTGATAACAATGAAAATGCTTGCCTGGCTTCGAAAAGGTCATTCTTTCTGCTGCTGTTCGATTCCATTTTGAAGTCTGAAGTCTTCATTCTTCTAACTTTGCGTTGATTAACTTTGAGTTTGGTAAGGAAGCAAGGCTAATTCCATCCCTTTGGTTGATTTTCAGTCCAGGTAGCCTCAACAGTTTTTAAATTCAGCCTTCGATTTAAGCAACTGTGACAGAGGGCCAAAGATGTCAAAGATAAAAACTTTCTCTGAGTTACAAGAAAGTGGAAATCTGGGTGGAAAAGACCCTATTCCACCCAGTTATATAAAGTTCCCAGTTGAGGGGAAATGTACAATGTGAGCGTAACTGCTGTTACACAGTACAAAGTCCTCCTAGGTGCTGAGCCTCAAGCCATAAATCTGTAGAAAACCAGGTCTCACTGGATCTAGTCTTCAAACACTTCTTTGTTGTTCTCTCTTGATAACAAACCCAATAAACTCCTAAGTAAAGATTTGAATTGTAGATGACAGTATATCCTGTGCTAGCATGTAAAGTTGAACCTTGGTGTTATTCATAGCTCACCAAGCCTACAGGGTGTGGTATTGCTTTTCTTGAAAGTTGCCAAGTTTGCTGCTTGGTGGTTCAGCCATTGCCTTGTTTTCCCATGGAAACAGGTGGTGGAGGTGTACTGAAGACAGCTTTGTCATCTCGCCGTCATTTTCTTCACTCATTCCTCACTACACCTCATCTCCAGCTTAAATAAGTTTGTTTTACTTTGCCCCATCACCGTTACAGAATCACAGAATTGTAGGGGTTGGAAGGGACCTCCAGAGATCACTGAGTGCAATCCCCTGCCAAAGTAGCTCCCTAGACCACTTAGCATGTGATTTTTATTCTCTTACCTAGATAGTGCTGACACTCATCTACAACAAGTTCCTGTGCCTATGATGTTGTGTATATGTGGATCCAACTACAGAAGGCGTTTTTATATAAAGAAATCAGAAATTATTTCTAAATTGGTTTCTGGCACTTGCTTACCAACAATGAGATATTTTTTTTCTCTAAAGGAAATAAAATTCAACGTCCCAACCCGTCTCTTTCTTCCTCACTGTCAGCTCCCACTCACGAATCAGGAGACTTCAGTTCTACACACCCAGAGCTGGCTGTGGGGTGGCCAAAGTCACTTCTCTGCCCTCTCCAATTTGGATGTGACTAGGATGAACTGGAATCAAAACTACAAGCAGAACGTTCAGCAACAGTTAATTTGTATTTAATGGAAATATAGGCTGGGCCATATTCCCAGGTTTTTTGTTTTTGTTTTTGTTTTTCTATATCTAATTATCATCTTAAAGATCTCGCAGCACCAAATTTGTAGACACAGCATGTTCCACATGAACAGGGAGTATGAATTTTGAAAGTAAATCAGAGATGTGTACATGTGAGTAACCCTTGTGTTCCTTGACCATGGGGCTTAGCACAGCGTTGCTATACTTTCAGGCCACCAGCTAAAAGCCCCTTGATTCTAGGGGTCCCCGAAAAACTGCTCGCTCACACTTTACAGACATCCCTACGTTCACTGAAACCATTCACCAGATAAATTCAGAAAAACGAATACATTTAAGGAAATCATGACCTACTCACAGACTATTACCAGAGGAGGGGGAGGACCCACAAAAATTGCTCTGGGTCATTATTCACTGTCACTGAAAATTATTCACCTGGCTCTGCTCCCAAGCCTCCATATGTAAATCATGTCGGGTACGACTAAGCCGCATTTGCCAAACAAGTTGAGTGCTCGGCTAATGGCTTCGCTCCCCCAGCAGCTTCAGCACTAAATCACTAAATAAAGAGATTCCGGATGACACGAAATATCTACTTTTAGGAGGTATCTAATCAGCTCAAGAAGTTTCCAAATGAGCCACAAATAGCGCGTGCGGCCACCGGTCATTTATTCCATTCCCGTTGCTATCGACAATGTGAAGTAGAGTCGCGCCGGGCTTATCAAGCCATTACGGCACATACAATATTGATGCAAACGAATGGGGAAAATAAGAGTGATAATAATAAAAAAGCTGGAGATCCCGCAGTCCCTGCTGGCGAAGACTCCCGATCCCTCTCGCCGAGGCTGGAGCGCGATGCGGGCCGGCAGCACTAGATGGCGGGGCAGCGCCGGCTATCGCGGCTCGGCCCGGCTGCTCTTAGCTCGCCCAACCTTGAGCTGCTGCGAGTCGCAGGTTCAGATGCCCTGAGTGTCCCCGTGCTCGGAGCACCCCCCTGCCCCTCACCTTCACGCTGCGAGAGTTGCCCGGAGCCCGGGCAGGGCTGGATGTAGCTCTTAAACGACCGGAATGGACGTGTTGTTGGCGCTGGTTGTCTGATTTGCAGCTGCCCTCGCGAGCTCCACACCCTGAGTGAGATAAGCGGCCCTCGCTCCGAAGATTACCCAGCAAACGTGTGTAAGAACTTGCCTCATCTCCTCATCGATCTAAAATAAATTTGCATTTAATGGTCCCACGGGGAAACACCTCTCCTATCAATTTTATGTCAGTCCGTGCGCTGCTGTTTTACCGTGTAAGAGGAGCTAACAGCTATGCAGTTAAGCTGCGAGGTATTTTTATTAGGAGTCTGTTCTTCCCTTTCTACGTGCAGACAGGAGCTGTTTGTGCAAAAAGGAGTAACAGGGGAAAAGGAGGAATCTCCAGTATCCCATTCTGGATCAGATAACCAAAATCTAAGCTGATGAAGGCACTGATCTTTGGGAGTCCAATAAGTTCCCATCCTTTTTTTGTTGTTTTATAAGGGAGTGATGGTTGCGGTCATATCAATGATCTACTCCTTACAACTGTAACTTTCATTCTGTTTTAAGGGTAGCGTCTGGCCTCACACCCTACCTGAGTGCCAGTCTCAAAAATGTGGTTTAAGTTGGAGATAGGATAGGCAATATCCAAACTGCTCTGTTCTTTTTACACTTAGGAATGCAGAGAGTTCAAGAATGCTGTTCCTCTTGTTGTGGTTGCAAGAGAGTTTGTAAGGCTCTGGGTACTAATGGAAAAGATGAGACTCCCCTGGAGTCTTCCTGCATCTCTTCCGTGGGTGCAGTTGAGCCCAAATGACCACTCACTGCTGCCGCATGACTTCCAAAGCAGAGATTTCACTCTGGAAGTTTTGCAGAAGCTTTGAGCTGTGTCCATCCCTTCAGTTTTTCTCTCCATCCTTGTAATACTTCCCATTCTCCCTTGCCTTTTGGGAGACGTTGGTCAGGCAGTCCCAGGTCACCCTCCCACAGGAAGCTCATCACATGAAGAGGATGCACTAATTCCCAGATGTTGGGGATTAAAGCAGCAGTGAGCTGCATATTCAGTAACCTAAGGGTATCTTCTCCTCGGATTGGAGAGAAGGCTTGGCAGTTGCCAGGCCCAGACAATTTCTGTACTTAGGACAGGAAGAGGCTAACATGAAAAAATCCTGCTTTCTGCTGGTGTGGACTTGTAGCGAGTAAGATATATTGTGCTCATCCTTGGCCATTTAAATAACATGGTCTCACTCCGTATAAACCAACTTATAATATGAATGAAAAAATAACTATGGATCATGAAACAAGTGGGAATGGATAATCAATTTTTATCACTAATATTGTGGGAAAGACCAATAACTCTGAATGAGTTATGAAAGACTTTCTCTGCTCTGAACGGATACATCTCTTTTTCAAGCAGTCCCCTTTTAGCACCATCTTAATAATAGAGGTTTTACATATTATATGTTGAGTTACACACATTAAAACTAATATTTTTTTTTCCGTCATATTTCTCTTTAAAATGAAGGAACGTGAATTTCACACAGGTGGGCCGGCTGAGGGAGGCACTACACTGATGGAATAGAAAAGCCTTTGAGCTTTACAAACATGGGTTCAAATCAAGCTTAAGTAAGTGACAAGCGAAATGGGGCTATTGATTTCAATCTAGTCCCATTTGGCTACGGCAAAAATGCAGCACAAGTGTATCAGCGCTTAAAGGGACACTGCCAACTAAAAGATAGTGCTTCTGCTGGACAGCATCAGCAGCCTTATTTATACTGGTTGAGATTAGTGGATTGGTTGGGATTACTCAAGATGGAAGACATTCGAGAGTAAATTTATCCCCCCTCCTGTGTTCGGAGGTGTGGTTGTGCTTTCGGCCAGACACGTACCCCAGTTCTCCTTTCCAGGCAGAGCACATGCAGAGCTTTCAGGAAGGTCAGGCCGGGAAAACATTATCTTGAGACTTATCTGTCAAAGGAACCCATATACACGGAGTCAAAGCTCCTTGGCCATCAGATGAGGCAAGTGTTCAAATGTGCCTGATTTTCCTAGCTACTCTGCCTCCCTCTGCCCAGCATCCCACTTGGAAAGCCACTCTCACGGAGCTCTTATCCACCTGATCACAGTCCCCTGGAGCACCTTTCCCACTGCTGTTCAAAGACACCGCAGGGCTGAGCGGTCAACTCTGTGGCTGCCCCTCTGCTTCCCTGCATTGGGAGGCTTGTGTCAAAAGTTCAGCATCGCTAAATGTCATTTTGAGTGATTTTGTAGTTCTAGGTTAATAAACTGCCTAGCATTGTGGAGGAGCTGAACCATGCCTTACTCCAGTTGCTACGGTGAACCCTTTTTCTTAACCATGCATATAAAATATGCAGTTTGGAATGATTCTCAATAGCCCTACATTTCCAGATTCAAATCTTTAATTAAACAGCATTTTCATTCTTTTAAATGGGCACACGCCTCTTCCAAGCAGCGGGACTTAAATCTCCCCAACCTCCGTGACTGCAACATCTCAAGCTCCACTCTGGCTATAGAGAAAAAAAATAGAGTAGTGAAGTATCGTAACTTACAGAAAGCAAGCTCTCTGCAATTATTTTGTTATTAAATTATGTTGGGGGAAAAAAAAAAAGTCTTAGCAATTCAAAGCGTCTTCACAGAGATCCAGCTTCAATATTGTCTAATGATTATGTTAGGCTCTAATTTAGGGAGGCTGTTCCTCAGTTCAGATGGGAAATAGAGTGAGACCTCCAACCCTGGTGAGAATGAGGATCATTATAAAAAAATTACTGGTGGTACTGTCTCCAATATAGCGTAAACACACATGTAAAAGGGTTGGATTGCTACTGCTGTTCTGAAAATGACTTTAAAACACATGCAATTAGGTGCTTTATACATACATATATAGGTATTGTGGGACTTTCCTTGATGCTGTGGGAAGCCGAATGCCTGGATATTGCAGACATCACTTTTTGTGCTGGAGAGCGCTGAACTCCACGTGTGCCCCCTCTGAAACCACAATTTGCTCTAGTTTGAGACAAGGAGCACAGCATAGAGGGTTTTGCTGGCTTTCACAAGAGTGGAGAAACAAGTCAGACACAGGGAGAACGAGGCAACTACTGATTTTACCTTTTGCTAAGGTGCTTTTGCACAGGATCTGAAACAAAAGGCAGCTTTTGTTCCGGGCCCCATTCGGCACTGCACCCCATGGTATCTATTGGTGGGGTGCCTGCCAGAGTGCTTCTGTCCGCTCCCATTTCTTCCCGCAGGCACCGTGGTCTGTATCCCTCACGAGCCTGGCCGCAGCTTTCAGAAACATTCAATAAATCAACAGTTAAAAGGGAAGGGTAGACACGGGGAGCAGGTGCTTATTATCTGTGCATCTCTGGAGAAGAATAACCCACAGTGTATTTCCATGCCCATTTGAAATGGAATATGGCCATGACCCTGCAAGTGGCTCTGCCTGAATTGTTCTTGGCATCGTGTTTTACTCCTAATATTTTCGTTGTCTGCCTCCATCAGTTTTACCTCCCACTGTAGCATTAATTTTGTATGTGAATATGGAGGCTGAGCTTTAAATAATACAGCATATGCTTTTTATTTGCCACGTAGAATAATATTTTTTTGGCTGATTTATGTTCCACCTGGACAAAATTATTTTTTATGACGGGTTTATTTCATTTGTTCCCATTTTCCCAAATGGGGGGGAAAAAAATATCTTGTAAACCACCAATAATGATGAACATAGAAATCTGCTTTGAAATACAAATTTCCTGCAAAAACAGATCCTCTTCAACCACGCAAATGAAAAAATGCTGTTGTAATAATTTTAAGCTAGAAAACGCACGGTACTACTGAAGAGGGTAATCTTCAGGCTCTTGTCTCGTCCCTCACACAATGGGAGCATGGAGAAATTATTCATATGGTTAGAGCGTGGATTTAATTTAACTCTTTTCTGAACTTCATCAAGAAACAAAACCAGGATGAAAAACCTGTGGTCTTTAGGTTTGCCGTTTTGCTGCAGAACTCCAGGGGCGAAGCCAAATCCGCTTCATTTCCAGTTTTCTTAAGGGTTGTAGAAAAAGATGCTACTTACCACTGAAAGGAGTTAATTGTCCTGGCAAGTGGTTGCATGGAGCTGATTTGGGATTAGTCACAACAAAAATTATACGATGTACCTTGTTTGGTATTTTATATCCCTGGAACAGACTGGCGATATTTTTACGTTAATCTGTCACCTACAAAAATATTCATATCAACAGATTTATTAAGAAGAAAATATGCCTTATGTAATGCTTCGCACAATTTGTTCTGATTTTGACTTGCAGCTTTAGGTGCTTTTTGCAAAACAGCTAAGTGTTAATCACACAAATCCATAATAGTCATTGCAGCAGAGAGCTCTGGTTCTATTTCTGGTTGTAATAGCCATCTTTAACCATAAAACATCCTCCAGCCAAAACCACATTTTAACGGGAGTGCATACAATAAGAGCACACAACATCTCCACGTCAGCTCTGAACTGACAGGAAAAGTGAGAGACTGTTCAAGAGCAGCTTTCCTTTTAATACTGGATGTAATGAGAGAGTACATCAACAGGAAAATCTTGCTGCTGCTAGTCCCATCCCAAAGCTCCCCAGTAGGTGGTAGAAATTCAAACTGATGTCAGGCCCTCCGCATCCCCTGGCACCAACTGGAAGATCTGTTCTTGTGCAGTCTCTCCTCTCCCCAGACAGAGCTCTGTTCCCACCCCTTGTCCTGCCACATCCCAAGTTCTTGCTCCACCAGCTAGCATAGAAAGCTAGGGTAAATCTGGCGCACATCTTTCCTGCTCCATCTTCTTCTGATCACCGAGTTCAAAATTTATCAAACAGCAAGACTGGGACTGAAAATCATGTCACTGGTGGCAACAGGAGGGAAGGTAAACTATGGGACAGGTGTGTATTGGATTTGTTCCAACACTGTTCCTAGCCCTGGGCCTTCCAAGCCAAACAGAGCTCACGTTCTTCCATCAGCTCCTTGGGATGAAGGCAGCTCCTGCAGGAATCGTAAGCCTGCAGACGGGAAGGGAGAACACTGTAATAAAGCTACAGTAGATGGTGCTAGAAAGGTGCAAAAGACACAGCTAGTCATTTGAGGATACCTGCAAGATTTACCCCTAAGCTAAGCGGTTTAGAAAATGTGCAATTTAGATTTATCAGTTCAGGAGGGAGATTCAGATAAAAACAGTTGAGCCGGTGAGATTATTAAATGCAGAACCCTGCGCTGAGACAATGCCCGCGTTATCTCCCACACTGACTAAGGGGAAACAGGCCCCCACAGCACCCAGGCAAGCATGCCAAAGGCAAGGTGCAGCAGAGTCTGGGAGGGGAGGGCAGGCAGAGGGCTACCCTGCCATCACTGCAGTGAGGACAGGCAGCACAGAAACTGCACACACGCTGCAGGCAATGCAATTCCTGATGTCAGTCCCACGTCCAAACTGCACACATTACAGAAGGACAGCATTGTGTATTTACTCTGATGGATGCCACACTCAGTGCATCACTACGGTGCAGATTTGCTCGGTGTTTCAGTGCGTGTGCTGCCTCATCACAGAGATTAAAGGCTCTCTTCAGAGCCCAGTGTATTACACACAGATGTATAAATCAGGGCTTAATATATAATATTTGTCCATAAAAGTACATCATTGTGGCATTTGTTCGGATCTGTGCATATTAAATACTGTTACAGAAAGTCACAGGTTTACCGAGGATTATTTTGTTACACCAAGGAAGTCCTCTCCCATTTTAAACAGGTATCTTATGTGTCAGAGTATGGATGCAATTGCAAAGGGGAAGGGGAAGGGTTTTTTCCCAACCCTGCACGTGCTTTCATCTGTGGCCGCCGCACAAAGACCTGCTATCCCTCACCTTGGCAGTAAGGATATTGAAAGGACCTCGTGGGAAACGCTGGCGGGGAGGCGTACTAGGCAGTGCTGAAAGGCTGATGCCCACCCTGCTGGCAGGTCTGCAAGCTCAGGCACAGCTGTGCCACATCTGGGCCGCGACGTGCCTGCGCCCAGTCCGGACCCAGCCAGGCAGGGTAGTGAGATGACACCACGTGTCTCTAAAGGAGAAAATTGCATGATGTATTGCCACTCAGGAGCACCCGCTGGAGAGCTGTTCAGAGTGAGATTGCAGTCTCAGAGGAGGCTCTCATGCCTCTCGGTCACAGGGTTACTATGATGATGCAGTTGCTGCTTGTATGCAGGAGGTAGGAGGGATTTAAATGATGGCCGGAAAGAAAAGCTGGATCAAACCTCCACAAACCCTGCTCAGATTAACCCAGATTCCTAAGTCTCCAGCTTTGAGGGTCTTGAAACCAGACAAATTGATTCTTTTCCCTTAAATAGGAGAAGAAAAAATACAAGGGAAAGGATGAAGTTTATACTGCAGACAAGAGTTTACAAGCAGCGTTTAAGACAGAAGGGAAACAAAGCTCCCTAAAATCAGACTTTGTGTGGTCCAAAAGCCTCAATTCTGCTCACGCCTGTTTGATATCAACACCTCCAGGCAGATTTCTCCGTGTTTGCTGAGAAGCAAGGGAGAGAAAATCAGACTCAGTATTGCAGTCTGACCCCCTTCATCCTCCTCATATTCAATGTCTTTTATTTATTTTTTTTTCCCTTGTAATTCCTATTACTAACCCAGGAAAAAAAAAATCCCTCGGATCCCTGGTGCATCTTTGGAGCGGCTGCAGCCGCCTCGCAGATGACTAGGCACAACTGCTGCCGTGCCACCTAATGAGGAGCACGCATGCTGCACCAGGAGAGACTAATGAGGGAGCTATAGCCCACTTAGCCCTCTCCAGTAAATCCGTGTCTGCAACCCATGTTTTATTTATCAGGCTTATTATGGCAGCGCTAAGGAGCCATATGAAAGGGATCACCATTGTCCCAGGCACCGTGCATCACAGTGCCTACTCTGACGGGCTTACGGTGAGAACAGATGAGGCTGGCAGAAGGTGGGGGAGAGGGTGAGCATGAGCAGTGTGAAGCACACCGCGGGCCGAGCACCGCTTGGGAGGGACTCCAGCCCCCCTGCTAACAGCTTGAAGCTGAACTTGTGATTATTTCCAGGCACCAGGGCTTGGCAGGTTGCAAAGTGCAGAGTCGGACGGGTCTTTGCAGTCATCCCAGCACCGTGCTCCTGCTTGCAGCAATTCTCCAGCTGCACACCGCAGCCACGCCGCACCTCGCAGGCGCCCCCCGAGCCACGGTCTGCCTTGCAACGTCTACAACGAATCGCAAGTGGTAGTGAAATCCCCGACAGAGAACCGCTCTTACGAGGCCGGCCCAGCCGGTGTTCGCAGGCTCCATAGCGTTAACGCGATGCGTTTGCACGTTTCTTTTCGCATCGCTTCTCGCCCGCGCGAGACCTCGTCTTATTTTGCAAACACCGCGCAGCGGAGCAACGCCCCGGGTGCAGAAACGCAGCGTGCACGCCGCCGCGCTTCCTTAACCCCGTAACAGCACACGAGCTTCCCTCGTTGCTCGGGGCGACGAGATACAAGGCGCTCGCAGCTCACCCCCGTTCCGGGAACCGCGCGGTCACACGGCACCGAGGACCGCTCGCATTGCCGCCTGCCCCGCGCGTGCGCACGCGCCGTTGACCCGTTGCCACGGCAACGCGCTCCTCCCTCCCCGTGCCGCTCCGCCCCACGTGACTCGCGGCGGCTGTTACCAAGGACGCGCGGGCTGCGCGGAAGATGGGGTGGGGGTCGNGTCAGTCAGTCCGCCGCGGCGCTATAAATACGGCGCCGGGGATGGGAGCAGCGCTGCGCGCTGACGGCGGCTGCGAAGCGCGGTGGGTGCCGACTTTTGTCAGAGGGAGGCGGGGCCGGGAGGGGCGGCCTGAGGGGAAGAGGCCGCCGATAAAGCGGCGGGGCGGGAAGGCGGGCCGGCCGCAGCACGGCAGCGCAGCACCGCGCGTCCCCGCAGGGCTCCCCCGGGCGTGAGCGGAGCGGGGCCGGGCGGACCGCCACCATGCAGATCTGCGACTCGTCCAGCCAGAAGTACTCCCTGTTCAACGCCATGAACCGCTTCATCGGCGCCGTCAACAACATGGACCAGACGGTGATGGTGCCCAGCCTGCTGCGGGACGTGCCGCTGCTGCTGGGAGAGCTGGACGCGGCCGGAGCCGTGTGCCCCGAGCGGGAGCCCGGCCCCGCGGGAGCGTACTTCTCGCGGCGGGACATGTACAGCCACTACGTGCTGCTCAAGTCCATCCGCAACGACATCGAGTGGGGCGTGGTGCAGCAGGCGGCCGGCGAGGAGGCGGCCCGCAAGAAGGACAAGCTGGGCGGCGGGCCCGCCGAGGACGACGAGGCCGAGGAGGACCTGGAGCAGCAGTTCCACTACCACCTGAGCGGCCTGCACAGCGTGCTCTCCAAGCTCACCCGCAAGGCCAACGTGCTCACCAACCGCTACAAGCAGGAGATCGGCTTCGGAAGCTGGGGGCAGTGAGCCCTTCTTGGTTTCTTTTGTTTGTTTGTTTTTTTTTATCGACGCACAAACGAGAGAGGTGTAAATTAATCGATACTAGCTCATTCATTTTTGTTTGTTCGTTGTTTTGTACGGGCTGCTTGCTGAGCCCGTGGCTGGCCCGTCTGAGGCTCAACGCGAGCCCATGAAAGCAAGGGGACCCCGGCACAGTGCCTGATCCCGGCACGGTGCCTGCTGACCCCGCGGTGTTGGCTGGCAGGGTGAAGGGCTCCAGGTTGTACATGCGCTAAAGTCTATTTAAAACTGTTTTTTTGGGTTTTTTTACTCAGACGTAGAGTATATTCTAAAATAAAATGCGAATGTATTGATTAAAAGTGACCTAACTTTTTGGTATGATTTATGTTTCGTTAATTAAATGATATTTTTAACATCAGAAGTTCAGCTGTTGTTCTTCTTTTGGGTGCTGCTTTAACAGAAATACCTTCGTATGTGTGAGATGTGGTGTTCCTGTTCTGTTTTCCCCTTTCTCCAAAGGGAGCATCGGTAGCAGTGGTGCTGGGAAGCTCGAAAACTGACAGATGAGTGAGCCTGAGTGCACTGCACGTGGCCTGATGCTGGCAGGATGTCCCCAGCCCCTCTGTGCTGTGGGTGTGGATGAGCAGCAGCATGAAGGTCAGTGCCTCTAGCAAAATCTGAGAAGAGTCCTGACTGCTTGTAGGCAGCAATTCAAGGGGTTGGAGTGAAGCCGAGGAGTGACTCGTTTTCCAGGAGGTAACTCAGTGCACTGTGCATGAGGTGCTCATTTCTCTCCCTCACAGTAAGTCTGGGACACTTGCCTCTCCCATCGCCTCTGCTCCTCCGTAATCCGCCTTGGTGACTAGAAGTTAATTGGGTTTATGTTAGGCAAATCGTATTGCTTTCATTCTACTTTTTTTTCCATTTGCTGAAGTCAATGTGCCTTAGAATTGGATTTCTGTATTGTGTTTGCTGCATAGGACCAACTAAAGGCTTGATGTGCAGTAAGCTCTTAAGAGAAAAGTGTATTTGATAATTACAATAAAATGTTAGTGTATCCCAGAGCATAACTTCTTTAAATAGGCACCTCATTCTGTAAAGTACATTGTTTTCAGGCACTGAAATACTAAGTTTGTGAATGCACTGAAGTTTCACTCTGTATGATTGCCCTCAGATGTAGGGCTTGTTTGGTTTTTTTTTCGTTCTTTTGGCTTCAAGGATAAGGATTCTTGTTTTGCTTGCATTGTTTCCTAGCATATGGTTTTTTTTTTCCAGCTTAAGTGTTAGCACAGTGCAGCAAAACATAAGTACTCCAAACCTTGTACTAGTTGATGTGTTAGTACAGCAAAGAGAATGAGCCTGTGGGTTTGCTTAAAACATTTTTAGAAGGCTTTCCCTTCTAAGGTAAAGAAGAAACTTAAGGCTGAATGATTTAGCATAGTGATGATTGCTCTTACTGGTAATGTTTTTAAACACTCCCCACCTCTTGGGAAGATGCCAGGGGAAAATCAGGAACAGAGGGATTACCCTGGTTTCCTTTTGCTTGCCAGCACTGTCGTAGTCTGTGCGGCCTATCAGATGTAATGCCTTATGTGGGGTGATGTTTTGTTCTCCCGAATGTTGACAGTGAGAGGAAGAAAACTAGTTCAGTTCTGTAGCTTGCTCCTGCCTTGCACTCTGCCAGCTGAAAATCACATTACTACCTGGTTCAGAAGTGCTTGTAAAACCTTGAGCAAAGCCAGCTAACGCTGTGACAACATTGCTCCTTTTGAGCTCCTGCTAACTTCTCTTAAATCCAGGCAGTGCTGTTGAGGTGTTACACAAGAGGCACTGCGTGCTGAATTAAATGGTGAGTAATGTTAGGAAAGAGCTCGTTTGCATTAGTGCAGCATCAGTGTGAGTGTGGTGTTTGTTCTGCTTGCATCCTAAAAAGGGGAAATTTCCAGTGAAAGAGAAACGAAACGCTGGCGGTTATTTGGTAGCGAAGGAGAAACTCTTAGAAATGCAGCTGTGGATAGCAGGGAACATGGTTCTAGCTGGATGACACTGCACTTTGAGGGTTTGTGCCACATGGGTTATGCCTTGCTGTTCTTGGGCTGCTCCTGCCTGCAGCCTGGGCCATCTGGGTTCGGACGGAACAAGAAATGGCTGAGATGTGTGACAACGAGCCAGCAGAGGGAATGCTTTGGAGTTCCCCTTTTCTGAAGTCATCTGAGAGGATCAAGAAAATGACCTCATGATGCAGGGGAAGGAAAGTGATAGATATAAACAGAGGGGTGTATCTCATATCTCATGGAAAGGACAACTGTGGGAGCTGCTGATGGCTGGCACTGCTGAGGAAAACAACTTGCATAAAATATGGTCAGGCAATTACACAAACACTGGCAGCTGACTGCAGTAAGCAAAGATGAAATGGCAGAGTTTTCATGCTAGCATTTTGTGTTAGATGCTGAACTGGGAACAATTTCCATCAGTGGTGCTGGATAATAAATTCATTATTAGGAGTTGCATTTTCTTCTGAAGGACTGCTTATCTTCAGGTGCAACTGATTGGATACTAAGTCCCACAGACTTAATATAACTGTAATCAGTAAAGTGATTCTGATAGCTGTAAGTGATAACGAAACGTGACGCAAATCTGACTTAAATATATCTTAATGATGTCAAATGTTTTGATCTGTGCCTTCCCTTCCAAGCCAGACTTGAACAGAAAATCAACTTGCAGAACTACAGCAGCTGTGTGCAAAGCAGTGGAACAAATGGAGGCACTGTGAGAAGCAGCTGTAATCTTTAGCTCACCAAAATTAAACAGACTCAGTATACAGTAAGCTGGGCATCAGTGGGGTAATAAGTAAAGATGAGATTCAGGACAGTTTGCACTTAGAAATGGACTATGCCTGAAGGTGTCTTGCAACCAAGGGGTCTCAAGGACATTCTTCATTGGATGCACTGGTTTAACATAGAAGTGCTGTTAAGTACTTGTCATTACAGTTTATGGGTTAACTCTGGGCTATATGTACACAAAGGAACAGGACAAACTGGGATGAAGTCAGAGTTTGGTCTCCCAGCACTGTATGTATATCTGTATGAAACAAGGGTGCTGGGCAGTTGGGCTATAGAAAGAACTGCTGGCCTGAATGGAGGACAGCTCTGTGCTGAGTCACCTCTTTGCACCATTGGGTCTTTTCCATTCCCTGCCAGAGATGAGCTGCTGTACCTGTTGCTGCTCAGGAGCAACTAAGAAGCCAGAGATGGGCTCGCTGAGCTCTGCATTGGCAGACCTTCCTGCTGGGTGGGTTGCATTTCTCTTCAGACTCCTCTCTGTTGTGCAGGGCCCTTCTGCTGCTGCAAAGAGCTCGCTGTGTTCAACGCCAGTGGGAAAGAGGCAGGTGAGGCTGGGTCAGGCTAGGCTGTCATCTTCCTTCTGTTTCTCTAAAAGCTTTTTCTTGCTAAAGGTATTTAACAGAGCAAGATACTTCTGTTTTGTGGTTTGTTCTCTTTCCTTTCCCAGGAACTTGCACGGAGAAAAATACATCAGTGTAACTTTCCTGAGAGATGTACTACCATTAGTGTCTAGATGGAAGGTTGTATTAGGACCTTGTTATCATGGAGTTAAGATCTGCACCCTGTGCTCCTCTTTGTGCCTTTTTGTCTTATCTTTCCTGTGAAAAAGTCAGCAGTGATTTCTCCTGCAGACTTGCTTCTCCGGAACCCTGAGAAGGGGAGGGGAATTGTCTGGTAGTGCTGCTTTTTATTATTTGTATCTCGCTAGCAGTGTGCCAGGTGCTATATTCCAAAGAGCTCAAAGATCCTAGATGATAATATGCATGGGAGAAGAAACAAGACCACGTTGGATTATAACCTGCTGTAAAATATGAGTGGAGTGCCAGCAAGGTTTGCACTTCAAATGCAGTTCCAGCTTTGCATCCGTTTTTCTGTTATTTGTCGTTGTCACCTTCAGATGAACAGAAATACCTAAATGTTTTAGTGCTGTAGCTGTGGAATCATTTTTGCTCTAGACCACAGACTTGCATGACCGGTTTAGGTCAAAATTAGTAGTAAGGAATTAAATTATATACTCCTTTCCAAAAGGAAATTTGCAAATAGGAATGCAGTAATTGTATTCCTTCTCGTTAGCAGCCAACTGCCAGAATCAACACCCTTTATAAGAAGTAATATTCCTTCTACTGTCGAACAGACTTACACTTACTTGATCCAGAGGGAAGGAAAGAGGAAAACTGCTTCTAGTTCCTGTGCTTGTGAGTTTTCTTCTGTAAGAGATGGCACGGAAGAAACTTGGAGAGATAACAAGGACCTGTGTATTAAATCACAGGCCAGCAAATGAGCCTGCCTAATGATGTTTGTAAGGTTTGTCATAGTACCAATTAGGGTGTTGTACCTTTTTATCATGTTTATCTACATACATATGAATCTAATGTAATTCTTTTCTCTTTGTTCTGCTCTGTTTTCCCTTAGCAACTGCAGGCTGCAAACAGAGTTGACATCCCACAGACGTAGACGCAGTACTTAGGACTGAGCCTTTTCAAACACATCTCCCATTTCATTTGTGTTTGAACTGGAAAGGTAGGCAGAGTGTCTGCGGCAACAATTCAGAGTGCAGCACAGCAGCGTGGCAATCCCCTTGCTGTTGGATTGTTGCTTTGTCGCTGACATATGTCAAAGGAAGGGGAATAGTGGAGCACCCTCTCCCTGCTCCTGAGCAGCAGGGCTGCTGCCCATGCACAAAAGCTTTGCCCCAAGTATGAAGCAGAAGAGACTGATCAGAGAGGCCCATGCTGACAGCATTTGTGGTTTATCACAGCACCTGGAGGCTCGCAGATTAGAGGCTTGCCAAGTCAGCACTTGTCTGCCAACAAGCAGATGTGGCATGGATGGAGGCTGCGTGAATGCTGAGATTAGATACGCTGGATAGACTACACCCCTTCAGGTTTTTTTATGGGTCTACAGCAAACCTGGCTGGCCAGCTGCTTTCACTTACACCACATTCAACTGAGACTTTATTGACATCTGAGAGTGATTTTTTTTTCAGGTGTGAAGAAAGAGTTTTAGCTTTCCAGTACTTCAGTGTAACGTTCTGTTCCCCTCGTCTCTTCTGCAGGTAGATGATCTAAATGCAGACCCAAGGAGACAGAAGGTTCTGATTAGACATACTTCAGCAAAAGCTTTATTTTTTTTTTTTTTAAGACTTAATATCTATACATCTGAGGTATTGTGTTTCATCTTACTCAAATTTCCTGTCAGCACAAAAAGAGGAATGAGTGTGCTCCCCTGGAAGTCTGGAACTGAAGCTTGGTTTTCTTCAGTTTTCAAGTAGGATAAGAAACCTGCAGGACATCATGCATTTAGTTCATTTAGTTCATGTTTTGTTCTTATTATCAGATCATTTTGAAATGGGAGTGCATATATCTCTCATAGCATGTACTTCTTGAGCCTGGCCATATGCAACTAACTGAAGAGCTACCTGAACGTGCACAGGTTTGAGTATGTTGACAGGTACTACAGGGCTGCTTAGCTTTTTTGCAGGGCTAGGTCCAAAACTGCCCATTTACAGTGCTGAAGTAGACAAAGCTACCAACTCAATAGAGAGATCAAACTCACCCACCACAAAGGAGCCTGTCCCTGCAGCTGTGAGCAGCCTTCAAGAACAAACTGCCATGGTCTTTCCTTCAGTCAATCCCCCACTGACCTCATGCATTGTTTTTTTTTAATCTGAGTATCTGCTATCAAGTGACACTCAGGATGGCCCAAACCACCTTCCTTGGCCACTGCTTGCTCGCTCTGGCTGCCTGTTCCTTTCTCTTCACATGCTCTCTGAAGGTCATTTTCCCCTAGGGCTTTGGCCATTCCCTTCCTCAGCTCTGAGGTTTTTCTTCACTGAAATTCCTGGTAAACCAATCTCATTTCACTGCTCAGGAAGATGTCAGTTGTGAATCCAACTGCAAGAGGTAATAACAGCACGTTAGGTGATCTCATGATATTTCCTTGTTTGAATCATGTAATTAAACCTGGCCTCTTTTATTAAGCCAGTATTTCTGATGTGGAGGCCCTGTGTTTTTGAAAACATCTTAAGAATGATGGCTGATTGCTGGTCCATATTTTGAGCTACATCAGAGTGCTGTTTAGATGGCAGAGCCTTCATAGAATCGTGGAATATCCCAAGTTGGAAGGGACCCATAAGCATCATTCAGTCCAACTCCTGGCCCTGCACAGGACCACCCAAAAATTGACTATAAATCATCATCATACCATGTGCATTCCTGACGCTGACAGCGTAATGCAAAAATGGCCTCGTGTAAACAAGCAGAGAAATCTGGTTTTAATGGAGCAGAAGACAGATTACTTTCAGCTTTCACTGGTATTGTTCTTAAAATATTTAGCAAAAGCTAAAATAATTCCACGTCTAGGTGAGTGTAGGCCTCTAAGTCTTATAAATAAGACCAAACTAAGAACACATGTGCCATATCAAAAGGCTGTGAATGTTAAGACTGTGGCTGTTTCTTGAGTGGCTTTGCAGCACCAGGAGGGCTGGTCTTGCCCTGTCCCCTGTCCTGTACCATCTTACTCCTGCAGCCATGCAGTTACCGGACCAGGGAACTGATCCAGCTGAAAATCAGCATGCACAAAAAAACTTCCAGCTGTACTAATTTCCTCATTCAGCAGAACATGTGGCTGCATTAGCAGTGGTGCCAGTGCAGAGGAAGGATTGGGAACACGCTGCCGGGAGGCAGAGTGGGACCTCCCCTGCTGCCAGCTGCTTTCATGTTGATAGTATTAAGTTGTGAAAGTGTTGTCTGAGTCTGTCTTCAAAAGACATTTATATGCTGATGAGTCTGAGTCTCACTGAAACTGGCAGCTGCTCAGGTGAGATCCAGAGCAGGACTTGGATACCTTCATCCACTCACAACGGTCATCACAAAGAACAATAGTCTTTAAGACCAAGATACTCCTTTGGAGCACAGCCTACAGCTTAGCTATTGCCCTGCCACCACTGCCAGATGGCTTCCCAGCATCTGCCTGAGGGATGGCTGCGATGCACAATGTCCCAGCTCCTTGGAGAGTACCTTAACCATGGAGCTGCAGGGTGTTATGGGTCAGCAATGCCAAGTATGCTGTAGTAACAATTATGCTTGGTATGGAAGGCTTTAATATTTATGGAGTACATGGGAGAGAAAGAGAAAGAGAAAAGAGCAATGAGAATGCTGGGTTCATCTCTTGTGAAGGCACTAACACATGCCAAGTCCCAGGTCTAGGCATGGGGATTGGAACCCAGGACTTGCCCTCCCTGCCAGCACCTTGACCACAAGATCTGCTTTTCTCTCTAATTAAAGGATGCCATGCAAAATAATGCCCTAACTGGAGGGCTGGGAGCCAGGTAAGCAGGTTGGTCCTGAAAGGACTGGAACCACTTGTCAAAGAACTTGCAGAGGTGAACTGGGAGGACTGGTCTCCATCAGCACCCAAGAGTTGCTAGTGGGTAAAAAGACAAAGTATTTTGTGGGGAGACCACTGACAATGGTGAAACCTTTTCTCTTGAGGTTGATGATTCAGGATATTGCAGATCTTGGCACAGCTCTTCTCCTTTCTGGCCTGGCTCATTTCCTGTGGGAGATGGCATCTGGCTGTGCTGCAGGAGTAACCAAACTTATCTTGCTTCTACACTTTGTCCAGTTATCTCCACTGGGCTGATGCACAGCACTGGCTTTGCCAACCAGTCTCCCTCCCGATCTTTTTCCTGTGGCACTTGAGTCTTGCCACACCCAGCTCCACCTCTCCTCCTCTTCTTGTTGAGCACTCACCTGGAAAACACAGCAGGGTGCAGGCAGGATCTTGTAGCATCAGGACAGAGGAGAAGGCATTGCCTGCTTATTTTGCCTTGCAAACTCTTTCTGGAAGAAATACTGAGTGCTTCAGTGCTTGCAAGAATATGATGCTTTTGTCAGACCATAAACAACAGTTTAGACATTGGGAACTTTGGAGTGAAAAATTAAATACCTACAGACTTTGGTATTGTTGTGGTTTGACGGCTGAAGAACAGGCCCAGGAACTGCTGTGGAGGGCTAGGCAGCCCTGACCAACTTTATTTTCCTGTGGAAAACAACAGAGGAGAACGTTGTTCACCAGCCCCTTGTCTGGTATGGAATCGGCACAAAGGGTTCAGAAGATGCCTTTGAGGCCATGATGCTCCCTTGGCCTGCATCTACATAATAGTGACTTCACTAGAAAGTCTTGGTGCAAGTTCCCATCTCACATGTGGGATGGGGCCCTCACCCTGTGCTGAACCCAACACATGCAGGGTAGGGGTGCTGAGGTTCCTGTCCCCAGCCTGTCCCTCCAGGCTGCTATGGTCAGGGCTCTTGTGGTAGGGGAAGCCTGCCCTCCATGGCAAGGGCTGGGCTTCTGGGGCACTTATTCTTCTCTTCCATGGGGCTTCCTCTTCCATGAAAGCTATGTTCAGTGGAGACCAGCAATCAGGCTCTGAAACACTGTTTTTGCCTGTTTATTTTGGACAGGATCCCTTTCTATTAGCATTGATTCAACCATTGTTTGTATACCCATCTGGAAGAGGAACTTCCCTTGCTTTCCTTTTGCCTTTCATGTGGTGCTGCAGCTCGAAGCAGGGAAGGGCGGGCAGCACCATCCAATGGACCTGCTGTCTGCAGGCTCTCAGCACGTATCATGAGGAACACAGCGTGGCTGCCTTCAATGATTGGTAATTCAGTGTCTGTTGGCTGAGTTACGGGCTGTCTCGTTTGCATTCAGTTACCCCAGAGGACATGGGCGGGTTTATGTGACAGCATTCTGGTTATAAAAAAACAACACGTGTTCCATCCCCAGCACACAGTAAGAATCCCTGCATGACTCGTGCAGTCTGAGCATTTACTCACAGTTCATCTTTTCAGTTCTAGAGAAAATTCTTCACTTTACTTCCCTTTCCTTAACTGTTGTTGAAGGAACAAGAACGAGGCACCTCTGCTCCAGCCTCAAGGCAGCAGATGAAAGTAGTAAGGAGTGATAATACAAAGACGTGGAGCAAAGTTAAGTATAGATGCCATGTGTTAACTAACGTCAGAGAGATGGTGAGCTTTCTTCAGCCTCAGTTCTCTCTGTTTTCTCTGTTGAGGAAGCAAAAATTCCTCTCTGAAGTCTTTTCCATTGCTTGTGAGAGGCAAGGATGTATGGAGATACATAAGTATCCCTCAGTTTCCACTAGGAAATCAAGATGCTCTTATGGAGGGAAAGAAAAGCACCCTAAGATGCACTGAGAACATGGTATATGATCTGACACTTTGGCTGGTGTCCCTACAGTTCAATGCACTGTGCAAAAGCAGCCTGTGGGCACTGCAGAAAAGCTATACTTTGCCACTTGGAGCATAGGGGCATTTCTGAAGATGCTTCCTAAACTGTGTTCTGTGATGCAGCTAGTCTCCAGAACTATATTAGTGCACAAATTCTTTGAGTTAAAGTTTGTTGTGTGGAGATTGCCAAGTAATCAATCCAAAAAGGGAAGACACTGTTTCAGGAAAGAGAAAATATCTTCTCATTTCTAATCAGATGGAAGTGCTAATTTCTAGGAAACCGCAGCTTCTCTGAATTGACAGATCTGTGTTCCCCAGCATAAAGACGATAGCGTTATATACTGCTACTTTGCCAGCAGACATGCTGCCTTGGTTACTAAAAATATATATAGCTATTTATTTGACGAGAGGTAAAAATCTGCTATATTGCTCCTTACCATTCTAATTTTAGGCATCTGAGGTCATGTATGTGTAGCAAACCTCACTATGCAGCCTGTAGTAGATAGTATTAGCAATCAAGAGAGGGGAAATAGTGTGAGTTGAATTTTTCATTGTTTCCATATTAGCTCCTGCTTCAGGAAAGGATGAAAAATGCAACTTACAGGGGCCTAATTCTGATGGCAAGAACATTATGGAAAATACACATCATTTATACTAGTAATACAATTAACAAATTGTGGTGACTAGATAGGACAAACCAAGGCGATTTTTACTTACTATCATAATTGATTTAACAGAACATTGCCAATTTGCATTTAGGTTAATTAATAGATTTTGAATAATTTTCTACAACTCTGTTTCTCTTTCCTTCCTTCTCCTTCGACATGCTTCTTTCTTCCTCTCTCTTTCCTTTTTCCTTTTTAAAAAAGCTGTCTGTCAGCTCAGGGTGCTTTTGTTGTATGCATTTTCTGCACTTATCCCCTGTGCTCTGGAGCAGTGCTTGCCTGCAGTGAAGCCAGCCCAGGCTGGAAGCACACCTTCTGAAAGATGTGTGCAGACTGACCCTCTCCATCATACTTGAAAAGTCACAGCTGTCGGGTGAAGACCCCAGTGACTGGAAAAAGAGAAACATCACTCCTCCCATGTTTAAGAATGGGAGAAAGAAGACCTGGGGAACTACAGGCCGGCAAGCCTTACATCTGTGCCTGCAGAGGTCATGAAGCAGATCCTCCTGGATGAGAAGCTAAGGCACATGTGAGATGACAAGGTGATCCAAGACAGCCAGCCTGGCTTCACCAAGGGCAGGTCATGACTCACCAATATGGTGGCCTTCTATGATGGAATGATGGCATTGGTGGGCAAAGGAAGTGTAACTGATGTCATCCAACTAGGCTTGTGCAAGGCCTTTGGCAGTTCCACACCATATCCTTATCTCTAAATTGAAGAGAGATGGATTTGAAGGATGGACTGTTCAGTGGATAAAGAATTGGCTGGATAATTGTAGCCAGGGGATTGTTGTCAATGGCTAGGTGTAAGCCAGTCACAAGTAGCGTCCTCATTGTGATCTTCCAATACTTGAAAGAAGCTTACAAGCACAAGGGAGACTGACTATTGTACACAGGTAGATAGTGATGGGACAAGGGGGAATAAATTTAAACTGAAAAAAGGGGAGGTTTAAGTTAGATGTTAGGAGGAGTTTTTCACTCAGAGGATGGTGAGGCACTGGAACAGGCTGCCCAGAGAAATTGTGGATGCCTCATCCCTGGAGGCGTTCAAGGCCAGGCATGACTGACTGCTTAATCTAGTGGTCACTGCAGGGGGATTGGAACTAGATAATCCTTGAGGTCCCTTCCAAGCCAAACCATTCTGTGATTCTATGATCTCATCTTTGTCCGTCTTACATTGTGGGACTGAAGACATTCCCAAGCCTTCAGCCCTGTGGAAAGACCAGGGACTCCAACAAGAGCATCTCTGTGTGTTCTGGTTTTATGGAAGTTTTGGGGACGTAGAGAAGCAGGATCCAGTTCTCTTTACTACTCTCAGGGCTATCAAATCCCTCTCAGATCTGCATGTGATTCTGCTGTGATTCAGTTTGGATGAAGCAGAAATCCTACATTTCTGTTTTATTTCCTAGAATAGCACAGATGTTTGGGGAAAGCAGGGGCTGTGGGAAAGTGGCTTTCTTATGAACTATGGCAAATAAATTGCTGAAGTCATAAAGAGTGGATGCTCCTTTACCCTGTTCTCTAGGTCAACCCCTGAAGAACCACTCGGGGGAGTGCTGATTTGTTTTAGGGAAATACCAATTTAAAAGGAGATCCTGATTACATGGGAGTAGATGACATTGCAGGTAATATGGGCTTCTTCTGATGACTCTTTAATTCCTTTCTCTTTTACAAATCTCTCCCACATCCATTTCCTTTTCCACACTTCCTTTTGCAACCCCTCTTGTCCCATGTCCTGCTTTCCATTGACATAGAAATCATCTTATCAGGCTTCATGTCCTCTTTTGGGAAACAGAGACAGTAAAGCTCTCATGTATTTAAAAGAGTGTGTGCTAACTACGGTTTTCTGTAACCCACATCCCTAGCTCTCTGTTCCTCTGAGACATCTAGGGACATGGAAGGAAGAGACAGAACTACCGGAAAAAAACACACATCAATCTTTTCAGCACAGTTTGGAAAGGCAAGGTGGGAGAAGGAGAGAGATTCTAATCTTAATATGTATTAGGTGCTCACAGTACAACAGCAGTGGGTGTGGACTGGAAAGCTCAATAGCAGCTAGATGGTAGATTAGGCAGCTTGTTTGTCTTGTGATGGATAGATGAAAAAGTGGAGGAGAGAAGCAAGGAGAGGCTGGAGTAGGATGGTGTGCAGTGAGCACAGGCTCACTTGCGAGTTCAAGCAAAGTGCAGGGAATAAAGAGACTGAAACAGGAACCAGGATGTGGAGGACAGAAAGATAACACAGCAACCCCACCCCCCCCCAAAAAAAAAAAAAAAAAAAAGGTGTGAAGATGAAAGCCATGGGAGGTAGGCCGTGTCCTATTAAAGCTGACAGCATTACTCTTTAGAGACAGCAAGTCTGGCTGACAGATTTTGAAATAGGACAGAAGAAGGGAAGGAAAATTGATAAACAGAAGACAGGCAAAAAGAAAGAACGAGGAGAAGGAGTAAGCTAAAACAGATTTAGAGAAGAAAGTGTTGAAAATGAGTGCTGAGAAGCATGCTTCATCTGTGGGAAATACGCCGGAAAAGGGAAGGGACATTGAAATGAGAGCAAAAATAAAAAAAAAGCATGAGATCATTTAATGATTTCAGAGTTCTGGCTGTGGAGTGAAGGCCTTGCAAAAACCCTGTGGCACATGTGAAGATGTAGATGGGAGAAAAATTGTTATAAACTATAAAATGTATGATTTTATGCCCATGAGATGTGACACTTCTTTCAAGTGTTACACTCCTGAAGCAAAGCGGGCTGGTCAAGCGTCCTGAGAAGTGGGGTAAGAAAGATGAAGAATAGCAAGTATCAGGGCTATGATGCATGGTTTTCTATGGATCTGCGTCTTGGCCTTGATTGACTATGGAAACAAAAGCTTCAACTGAAGCTCTTCCAGAGTCTGAGACATCATGAGATCCTTCTGCATTGTGTTTCTTCTGGCATGTGAGCTCCTTCCTGGCAAAGAGTGACTGTGTGCTGCTTCTTCATCTCAAGGAGAGTATTGACACTGTGTCAGTCCCTGTTCCCTCTGTCTCTCCGTTTCTGGAAGGGAAGCATGCAGTGATGCATGCACCATGCTGCTTCAGGTCTCCCAGCACATCCACCCCCAAGGCACACACAGCCCAGGAAGTAGTGTAGGTGCTGCCCTGGAAACACCAGCTCCTTTCTCAAACCTTGTTAACGTGGGCTGATGGCTTCAAAAATCTTCCAGGGAGACTCAGAGATTCATGGACACCCAAAGCAAAATCATGTTGTTGTATTTTCTTGTGCGTGTGTGTATGTAAGAAGTGTAAGCAAGACCCGTGCCTGGGGGCAATGCTCTGGTTTTACTCCTGCTGCTCATCTGCTCCTCCAGGGCCAGATCAATAATGCTCGAGTTGGAAAGCATCAGCCCCAGCTCTCCAAGTCATACACTGCAGCCCAGGGGGAAACATTGGCTGGGCTGTTCAGAACTGCTGAAACAACCACAGCCAGGCTCCTGCCACTAAGAATACCACCCCAGCACCTCACTGACTGGCACAGCAGCTTGCACCCCTGCAGAAGGAAACCTGCTGTGACACAAGGGTGCTCCTGCTGAGTCGAGGTGCTTTTCCAAGCACTTTGTCTTCCCCTCTGTGCATTTTTGTGACACGAGCAGGTGCTGATGAGATTATTTTATTTTTCTGCTCAGTATTGTAGCAGGCAGCGATGGGAGTGGTTCATGGATCTTTGCTGTTGCAGCTCCCAGTGCTCAACCCAAGGCTTAAAACACATCCACAACAGGAAAGGAGGTTCTTACAAAGACAGGGTCCAAAGCTCTAATAAACACAGTAGGTTTATGACAACACACTTTGAAGAAACAAATTCAAGAAGATAAACATATTGCATTACATATGCTTCTTGAAACTCAGTGTAATGCTGGAAGCATTCGGTGCATAGACATCAGGGTTACAAAAAGCAAATTCCCAAGCCTTGTTTCCTTGTTTCCCCCAAACTACAGCCCCTCTGGGCGCAGCCAGCGTGAGTGGCACAGGATGCCTGCCCTGACTCCTCAGGGTGCATCCCAAGTGCCAAGAGGAGATTTAAAACCCACAGGACTTCTCTAAAATGGCAAAATAAAGATGCACGGGGTTTTTGGCCATCAACAGCTTTAAATCCCTTAATTATTTTTTCCCATCTCATTGCAGACTAGGAATTGCATTGTGCATATGCAGCACAGATTCCCCAAGGTTGGAGGCTTTTTTGCTTTGTTTCCAGCTGTAGTGCATTTTGTTCACTGTTCTTCAGTTTGTTTACAGATTCTGAGCTTTTTCACAACTTCAAGTGCCTCTTATTCTCTGCTCCTCCCTTTCCGTTCTCCCCCTCCTCCCAAAAACATACCAGCCTGCATTCTTTTAGTCTGAATCTCAGTTTATTACTGCCTTTTTAGGAGCATGTTTTTCCCTAAGGCTCACTGAAAGAGAACTGTCTGCTAGGTCTGGTGGATGAGGATGTTTTCCTCCTATTGGAAAGGACTTGATCTCTTTCCTTGTGGCAGACTTAAGACTGCTGAAAACATAATGTGCTATTTTTTTCATCACTCTGGTTTCAAATTGTTCTGAAGAAAGGAAAAGGAAAAGGAAAAGGAAAAGGAAAAGGAAAAGGAAAAGGAAAAGGAAAAGGAAAAGGAAAAGGAAAAGGAAAAGGAAAAGGAAAAGGAAAAGGAAAAGGAAAAGGAAAAGGAAAAGGAAAAGGAAAAGGAAAAGGAAAAGGAAAAGAGGGGAGGGGAGGGGAGGAGAGAGAAAGAAAAAAGAAAAGAAAAGAGCCCAAACAATGCAAGGAATGGAGGAAGGCTCATGTCAAACAGTCCCGTCTGGGTACTTTTCAGATCTGGGACAGGGAATACCAGTGCATTCCCTCAATAGCTGCTAGTGCCTGCTCCTGCATGGGGCAGTCCTCAAGCCCCAGATAACTTTCTCTGGGTGTCAGAACTGGCTGTGCTGTTTGCCTGGTGATCCAGCCTTGCACAGCACTTCAATAGTTGATACAATGCAGCTCTCCCTGAAACAACATTGCTGTGAGGTGAATGAATTTAAATAAGCTGTCTATGTTATTGCAGAGAACATACAGGACTAACGCCTGAGATCTGCTCTGTGTTGATTTTGGTGATAGGCAATCAGATAAACCTTTGCCAATGTTTTGCTCTCTTATGAAAAAAATCAATAAAAGTGTGTCCTGGCCAATAGCTTGTTTGACATGTGGCCTGTTGGGGTGTCAAAAGTCTGACAGACGCTTGGCATTCACAGTGCTGCGCCTCCATAAATGATGAAGGGCTCGGGGAATGGAGAGGCCGTGTCACCCTGTCACAGTCTGTATGTCTGTCCTTGCCATAGAATCATAGAATTGTTTGAGTTGGATTAGACCTTTAAAGATCACCTGGTCCAATTCCCCTGCAATGAACAGAGACACCTACAGCTAGATCAGGTTGCTCAGTGCCCCATCCAGCCTGACCCTGAGTGTCTTCCAGGATGGGGCATCCACCGCCTCTCTGGGCAACCTGTGCCAGTGCCTCACCACCCTGACTGTAAAAAACTTTCTCTTTATATTTGGTCTAAATCTTCCCTCTATTAGTTCCCCCTTCAGATACTGACAGGCTACTTTCAGGTCTCCCTGGACCCTTCTCTTCTCCTGGCTGAACAGCCCCAGCTCTCCCAGTCTGCCCTCATAGGATAGCTGTTCCATCTCTTGGATCATTTTTGAGGCCCTCCTCTGGACATGGTCTAGCAAGTTCCTGTCTCTCCTGTACTGAGGACTCCCCATCTGGGTGCAGTACTCCAGGTGAGTTCTCACCAGTGCAGAGCAGAGGGGCAGGATCACCTTCCTTACCCTGCTGGTCATGCTTCTTCGGATACTGCCCAGGACATGCTGGGCTTTCACTTTGCCAATTCAGGTCCAGCTTCCCATCCCCCAGTACCCCCAAGTCCTTTTTGTCAGGACTATGCTCTATCCTTACATCCCCCCATCTTGTTTTGATAACAGGGGTCAACATGATCCATGTACAAGACCTCACATTTGCATTTGTTGAACATCATGAAGTTCACCTGGACCCACTGCTCATGCCTATCTAGGCCTCTCTGGATGGCTTCTCATCCTTCAGGTATGTTGATCACACCACACAGCTTGGAGTTATCTGACCAAGGTTCTGCAAGTCTTGGCACACAATCCTGCTCCTCCTCTGCATGCTCCATGTTTACAGTTGTAGGTTGATAAAGGAAGCACTGCACATCTTCTGCTGAGCCACCAAAGATGTGTCTGGAGTCCAGCGAAGACTTTTAGTGCTGGGTATTAATGATTTATTTGTGATCCTATGTGTGCTTTCAAATCAGACAGCACTTTCTAGCAGACCTGATGGCATGGCTGGTTCCTGTGTGCTCGTCTCCATGGGAGGAACGTCTGCTGCTCTCATGCTTGTGCAGCTCAGGTATGCTCCATAATACTTCACTTCTTTCATATAGTGCTCTGCAATGTGTCTTCTTCACTGCTGTTTTTGGTCAGGGTATGCTGCAATAAGCAGAAGTGACTGGATTTGCTCTCCCCAATTATATTCCTGCTAACATAATTAATTGACATTTAGAACTTGATTTGCTGCTAAAGAAGTAGTTAGCTTGGATTAAAACACCACTGAAGAAGCAAACAAGGCTAGAGAAAAGAAAAATGGCTGCTGGAAAGGCACCAACTTTGTGCATTGGTTCATATCTTCTAATTAGCCATCAAGGAAAAAGAAATACTGAAAAGTTTCTTAAGAGCTGAAGGAGGTCCCAAAGCAATCTATCAACATTCTAGAATTAGTTTGAGTATAACTAGTGGTCTTAAGTATGGCAAGCATATTGTGATTGACTGAAGAGTACCTATACACCTCCCATATAATCTTTTCTATGGTTTCCTCATCCTCGTAACCCAAGTGGATGCTGGTATAGTGCTGTCTGGATATGAATAGCCAGATGGCTAGCTGAAGTCGTGGTTCTTGAGATCTGTACCTACATGTTCTATAAAATTGGAAAGTATGGAGAAATTGAAATCTTATCCCTTTTGGCACCCTTCTGTTCAAGAGTACATGGATGTTGAAGTGAAAGTTCACTGAACTTCTGGAGAAGCTATGAATTCAAGAAAGCTATTGTTCCTATGGCTGATTTGAAGGATGAGCTCTTATTCAAGAGCTTTTGGCATTCACGTTTCTATTATACTCCAGTAGAATATTAAAATGTCCATTTTCTAATGGCTGCAGAAATATCTTAGAACAGCTAGGCAAAATTACCACATCTATGAACAGATAACTAAGTGTAAGAACAAACTTTTACAGTACACATCAAATGAGAGTTTAAAACACTTTGTGCTCTTAGTAAGAGTGAAAGAGAGAAAGCATGCATTGCTCTAAAACTACTCAGTTAGCTCTTAACAATCCTCACTCTGAATCCTTCTGCCTCCCTTACAACAAGATAAGTAATTTGGTTTTGAATAGTTCACAGGGGTTACTTTCAAGGGAAGTTGCCTGGGTAAGGAGTAATGGAAGTAGCCTCCTAGGGCTTTATTTATTTATTTCAAGCTACTTGACCTGACGACTTTTGCTTTGTTTTTTGGCTGATAAATTTCATCAAGAACTTTCCTGAGAACGGCACTCTTGACAGTAGTACCTCTGCTTAAAATTCAGGAGCTACATCAGGAAGTTGCACACAATTTAAAAGCTGCGGCATTTGACAGCGGTCCACAAATTGTGACAGGTAAGCTTTTTTCCACACACTTTCAAAGTGAGAAACTTAACTATAGAATTGGCTGATGTTCTTTGTTACTAATTCGGTCAAGTTAGCAATTTGGCTTAGTCTTTATTGACAATGCTTTTAGGGGAAAACATAATGGAGAAAGTTTTGCACTGTAATTTGGTTGAGTGTGTCTGAGCTAGAATGAAATTTGCTTTGCATACACTTTCCCAGTTATAACAATTAGAGTCTTAAAGTCTGAATGAAGCCAGCAGTATCATTTGTTGACCCACCTGAAGGAGGTGACCTGCATCTGTTGACTTTCCTGGAATAGCTGTGGTAGGCTGGAAGGGGGACGGTGACCTGCAGACCAAGACTTTTGGTGGAGTATAATCTTTTGTGTTGACTCTTGCTTGACATTACAGGTGGTAGTGACATTCATTTACATACTTCTGTTAAGTAAGCAGACAGTTCCTGTGTTATCTTAGCCCCATGGAGCATAGCCATGGGTACTGCGGATATGTGCAAGAATATGAAAGGAATGACTGCCATACCTTGGAGGAGCAAGAGGTGGAATGCTTATTACGCAATATAGAAAAACCAGCTATGCCTGGATCCCTCAAACTAGATTTGAACAGGTGAAATTCTTTCCTCTGCTGTAACTCCATATACTTCCAACAACAGCCTAGGGAATTAAATCTTAAAGGAAAAAAAAAAAATCAGAATGTAATACAAAGAAAACTGTGAGAGGAAACTGGATCTGTGCAGCATATGGTAGACATTTGGTGTGACCCTTCACTTCCTAGTATTGCACGGGAGTTTTGTGAAGGAACTCTAACAACCCAGAATTGCTGCATTTCACAATACAAATCTACCCTGAAATGTGCCTGGTTAACTTCAGCCTCAATTGGTTTGCTTCCTGAACATTCCCAAACTGAGCTGGCTGAATTTAATGATAGAATGAATTGTTATTACTTCATTGCTCTCACTAAACCAGATCCAGCTATGCTTTGGGAATGTGAGCTTTGATGGCCCTTCCGTTACAACCAGGAGTGCTCAATGAATACAAGCTGTAGCAATTTGACTTTTATCCTGACAAAAAGATCAGATCGCAGGGATGTTGCAGGATTTGCAACATTAGAAGTGCAAGAATATACAGGTCCACATCAGTCTCTCCAGTGGGCTCAGTCATACCACAAAGAAACACAGAAGTAGGGGGCTACAGGATGTTCCAATCTGCTCCAAAGCCTCTGTTTAGGCACCATGCAGTGGAGCAGAATGTGTCTCTGTCTGTACAAGTGCTCAAGCCCGCCAGAAGTCTCAGCTAGTTAGCTGTGGAGGTGTGCCACAGTGGGTCACGTCCTCCCTGCCTCGGGCAGCTCACTCAGAGCCAGCTAGGCTGGTGCAGGGCCATACTGCTCTCTGCAGTGCAAACAGGCACTCTGAACCCTGTCCCAGAACTGCCTAGGTCATTTCAAAATATGCAGAGATGCAACAAGGAAGGATAAGGCCCATTTGAAATTAAATCTGGCTAGGGATGTCAAGCTTCTTCAAATATATCTGTAGCAAAAAGAAGACTAAGGAAAATGTGTGCCTGCTGCTGAATTAAATGGTGATCCCTGGGGGTTGGTACTGGGTTCAGTCTCGTTAGACTTACTCATCAGTGACCTAGATGAGGGGACTGAGTGCACTCTCAGCAACATTGTTGATGATATGAAGCTGGGGGGAGTGGCTGACACAGGAGAAGTCTGTGCTGCCATTCAGTGAGACTTGAACAGACTGGAGAGTTGAGTGAAGAGAACATGATGGAATTCAACAAAGGCAAGTGCAAGGAGTACTGTGTCCAGCTCTGGGTTTCACAGTACAAGAGAGACATGGAGCTACTGGAGAGAGTCTAGTGGGGGAGTACATCTCCTGTAAAGAGCTTGGAGAAGACTGAGAGGGGATCTTATCAATGCACTTAAGTATCTTAAGGGAGGGTGTCACGAGGATGGGGCCAGACTCTTCTGTGGTGTTCAGTTGCAGGGTATGAGGCAACGGGCACAAATTGAAACACAGGTAGCTTTGTCTGAACATGAGGAAAAACTATTTTGCTGTGAGGATGACTGTCCTGTAGAGTACACTGACTGTAGAGTTTCCTTCTCTGGAGATATTCAGAACCTACCTGGTCATGATCCTGTGCAACCTGCTCTCAGTGTCACTACATGACATGGTTGAAACAGTTTCCAAAGTTTTCTTCCCACCTCAACCATTCTGTGTGTGTGTTTCTTGCAGAATAAAACCAGGCTGTATAAATCACTCATACTCTGGCTGAAGTTGTCCTTGGCTTGTGAAATGGGGTTCTCTGCAGCAGCAAATGCAGTTGCTGTAGAGGGAGAACATGACCTCAAAGGGAACCAGGATTGCTGCTTGGCCTGGTTCATACCCACCGTTGCATTCCAGCAACAACAGCAACAAAAGCACAGTAGATCATGTGTCTGCATGGAAGTCCTTATATATCCAAGATCAGGTTGATGGGAGTATGTGCTTTCTCATTATAAAGTTTGTTGTAATGTTGTTAACTGCCCTAATTTTCCTTCAAGTTTGTTCCTGAAAAGAGCAAAAATTGTGCCTCCAGAGAAGAAAACCAGAAGGCTTGTCAGGACATCACTCTCCAAGACTCCTTCTTGATCTGATTCCCAGATGGGGAAGTCACAGGTTTGTGCTGAAGTGTTTTTCAGTAGCTTTCACCCCAGCTCAGAAATGAAACCTCTACTTATTCCCCTGGTGAGGAATCAGCAACTCCCAAGGGTCTGGGAATTTAAGGAGCATGATATCCGGATCTGGAAACAAACATCACAGTCATGACTCTTCTCAAACTCAAAAACTGTTTACCCGAATCTAAATTCTAATACCTGTCACAGGAGAGAGCCACTATCCGGAAAGATGTTAAATGATGCACTTAAGATAACTGAGCAACTAAGTGGCTGCTGGGAGGCAATGAGGATCCTTCTGAAACATCACTCGGCTGTAGGGTACCAGGATGCAATGCTGTTTGTAATGCACTTCAGAGAAACCAGCTAATTAACACCTCCATCACCAGCACAGCAGACCCATCTCCTTAACATCTCCTTGAAACCAGCTGGGATCCATAGGACAATGCCTGGTTTGTTCCCAGCTGAGCTGGTGCAAACTCCTGAGATCGCTTGTAACCAGACCCAATGCCAAGTCCCACACTCCAACTGAACAGCCCAGGGAAGTGTTCATCTGCAGTGCTGTGGGGTCCAGACCTGGCCTTGATACGTCACATACAGACAACTGGGTAGCTTGTTTTAATTCTCAATATACAGAGAATGCTGTCTTCAATATCTGTGCTCTCAGAATTAAATTCTGCACACATGACAGCTTGTGCTACATGCTCCTGGTAAATAAATGCAAGTTGTTTCTGTAACTCTGAATTAAATCAGCCTCCCAACCTGTGCTGCATTGCTGCGAAGCCCCTGTCTGTGTGACGGGGTGGCATGGCACATCTTTTGGAACGTGTTGGCTCTGGGAAAACCAGATTCCTTTTCTCAATGGAAAATTTTAAGCTGTTCCCACCAGTGATATCACGGTGCTCTTCATTCCCACAGCCACAAAGGCGTATATTGATAGGCATGACATTTTCCTTTAATGCTTTCATTGTTTCCAGCATTTCATTTGGGCTGTTGCTTGAAGCCAAAAAAACAAGACAAAAGGCAAAGTATGTTAAAAGGAGATCTAGGCTGTGTGCAAATATGTCGCATGAGAGAATCTGTGACTCCAGGCAATTTTCAGGGAATTTGTTTTCCACGAGGCTTCTCCTGAATGAGTTAAGATGATGCCATCATCTGAGGCCCCTGAAACTGCCACCTCCCTTCTGTAACTTGCTTCAGGCTGATGCTCGAGTATTGCTGAGCTATGCAGGGATCAGGCATTGGCTTTTAGAGCCTATTTTGAAAGATTTGTGTCAACTGCATAAAAGAGCACACTTGTGGGAGCTCTGGAAGCCCTGCCAAGCTTCCTTTGTGAACTTCTCAGGACTGGGACACTGGATCCTCAAGGGACGCTTCTGCGTTTCATGCAGGGCAGAGAGAAGGGCAGCAAAGGGTGCTGCCATTTGCATCTTGTTCCTTTCTAAAGTTATAGCAGAGCTCAGAGCAGACTGATTCTGCTTCTTACAGTATTGATCCAAAGTTTCATATTGTTGGTCTTCTCAAAAAATCTAGCATAGGTCAGGGCTGGGGACTGAGTTTCCCAACCATGTTAGTCATCAGAAAGGAGAGAGCTGAAGAACTGAGCTGATGGAGTTGAGCTCTTGGGCTGTGTATCAGGATCTCTGCAAAACCTTCAGTGCTTGGGAGCTGCAGCTCCTTTGACAGTGAGATAAAACTGTGCGATACAGGGATCAGCTTTTCTACAAATGAATTGTCTCCTGCATTCTGACTATCTTACTCACTACTCTACTTGCCTCTATAGATGATTTTTTTTTTATTATCATTATTATTCCCGAGAATTACCCACAGCATTTCCAATGAATTGTTGTCTAGATGACTCTCGTGTTTGTTTGTTTGTTTTCCTGAGAACTACCCTCAGCACTTCCAAGGAACTGTTGTCCAGAATGATATGTTAGTTTATAGATAACCTCACTGTTATGTATTTCTTTAAATATCCCTTAAAAATTGCTTTGTGTCTCAGAGAGTTTTCAGACTTTTATACTGACTACTCTTCGATATTAGTTTGTCTGGTCACATGGACAGAACAATACTCCAAAGGTCCTGGCAAAGCAGGGAGATGCAGAGACCACCACAAGTCCTCTGGGGCTTTGCCCTTTTATTTCAGTGCTGGCATTTACCTTCTCTCTTTCTCTTTTTTATCTTTCTTGTCCTTTTGGCAAAATGCATGCTGTAATCCTGTTGACTTCTCCCACTGGGACTGGAAATAAGTGACTGCCTTCTCACATGCATGTTGCTGAGAACAGAGGGGAAGGAGGAACCCCTCCTTCCAGCAGCCAAAAACTCATTTCTCCCTCTCTGGTGTGGCAGAAGGTGGAAAGTCATAGGCAGAAGTTCCGTGCTGTTCCCACTCATGCCTCATGGCTCTCAGGCAGGTGGGCAAGCTGGGCACCTGAGAGTGCCAGGGTCAGGGAGAGCAGTCAGGAGCTTTTATCTCTTACTGCAGGCAGTGGTTAGAGCTGGCCTGCTGATCTGGGTGGTCCCTAAACCCCTTCTAAGATGGAAAAACACTCTCAGCCTTTTTTGACTTACAGTAGTCATACATAGTTGACGGATTTTCATATAGGAAATATCTGACTGCTTCCCATGCTCCCGCAGAAGAAAAAGGTGGTGACAGTTGTGCTCCAGTGAAATGCTAGCATACTTCTGCAAAATTTGTATTTATGATTCTGAAAGCTTTTCTCTTTCCTCAGGACTGATTCACAAGTTAAATCGAACCTCTATGGTCCTCTGCACTTTATACAAACCACTTACTCAGCCTGAGATACTGCTGCAGAGGATGACCTGTTTCAGTTTGCCTGCTACCAGTGTGGAAGGGGAGCAGCTTGTTTGTTAGCATACTGCCTTAGGCTTTGCTGGGCACAGGTGGTATGACTCTGGCACAACAGATACTGGGCACAAGAGCAGGAATGGGACCAAGGCTGGGTAAAAATCTGAAAGCAGACTGGAAACAGGGCTCACATGGAATGGTTTGTAGGAGGAAGACCTGACACAGCATGAGCCAAGACCAGGCAAAGCATCGGCCCTGCTGAAATTGGCCTTTGTTACCTGGCACTAGCAACCCTGAGTGCCCTTTTTTATTTCCCTTCTTCCGTGGAATTACCTCATACAAACAGAAGTGAACCGAAGCAGCCAGGCCTTTTGCCCTGGGAGCTCTCACATCCCCTGTAAGCAGGGAGGGGCCTACAGGCAAGTTCTAGTGGGTCATGCTCCTTACTAAGACCTGGAGAAGGCTGTGAGCATTTTAGTCTTAAATTCCAGCCCCGCAAAACTCAGTTGTTCATTCGCACTGTTAGCTGTGTCCCTGCAAGAAGCAGTAAGGCTACATGGGCACTTAACAAAACTGTCTGGGCAGGTGGCTAGGCCTCTCTGCTGCCCTGCTGTTGTGAGGAGCCTCCAAAAACATCTATGTTGTACAAAAAGCAGCCTCTTGGCAGGGAACTGTGTGGTGGCATGGGGCACCCTTCTCTGATCCTGGAGCACCTGACCCCAGGAAGGAGCTTCAGGGCTCCCAGCCCAGGGCTTGAGGGCTGAACCTTGGCTGAGTTGACAGATTTCAGGACCTTGGCCAAGAGGAACCAGGCCCTAGAAAACCTGGTGCAGTGGTTTCTGCTCGGATTGCTGGTGATGTGTGTCAGGCTACTTGACAGCTCAGGACACAGACCTGCTGCTGCCGGGCAGGCCCTGCACCATGCCTCCTCCTTGTTCCCAGTGCCTGCAGAGGAGACACATCTCCCTCTCTGAATTGACAGCCCTCCTCCTGGCTCCTTCTGTCTCCAGGAAAAGAAACCAATTTCCTTTGCAAAGTAATCTGAGCTCCAGTAGTCAACAGTGCTATTTAAAGAGCGAGGCGATGGTGTTCTACAAGGAGCTTATGGTTCGGAGAAAGCTCTCCGCCTCCGTGTGTAAAAACTAGGCTAATAAAGGTTTTCTGCCTCACACAAGCTGCTGGGAATTAATTAATTTTCAAAGCAGTTTGAAACACAGCCACAACAAAGGTGCTAATTTTTATTTATTAATATTTCATGTTAGCAATGCAAGACTAATTATGTGCATGGCAAAGAGTGCATTTTACATGTTATTAACTCAACAGTCTAGATAGTACTTATCTGTACCTCAAAAAAAAAAAAAATGTTTCATGAGATAAAAAAAAAAAATGGGGAGGGGGACTCTCCTAAGTGTGATCTTTATTATGCTGTTTCAATCTCATCGCATGCTGAGCCTGTCAAGACCAAACATCTGGCTGTTGCTGTAGCATGCAATACCTCCTGAATTGCCAACTCCCAACCAGGAAGAAGAGGCTCAAAAGAAGCAAGAAGAGGTGGAGGGGTGGGGAAGGAGCCAAGTTTGTTTCCTATAGTTTGGCAGTGACAAGATGGCAGAAGGGTTTGTTGCTGCTGAGCAAGCATGAGCACAAAGTGCAGAGAATTTCCACGTACACTGATGGGGATGTATTACCCAGCCCCAGACACTGCAGTGGGTAGGGCTGCCCCCCAGCAGCTCAGGCTTCCCAGGGCCCCATCCAACCTGACCTTGAGCACCTCCAGGGATGGGGCACCACAGCTTCTCTGGGCAGCTGCCGCCCCTCTGAGTGAAGAATTCCCCCCAACATCTGAATTATGTCTATATCCATATGTGTGTCAGTGGTGTGTAGGGAAGATGTCCCCGTTGTACACACTATAGGATAGCAATTGTGTCTTCTTGCATGTTTGTATAGTAGCTAACTTATAGTAGCTCATCTGTGAAGGGAGCTGCTGGATGTCCTGGCTGTGAATATACTCCTTGTCCAACACTAAAGAAGAGCACATTTAAAGAAGATCAGAAATGAAAATGGGAAATGAAAACACTATTCAGAGTATTTTCTCCCTGCCAAACCTGATAAAGTCAAAGGGGAAAAGGAAATCCTGGGAAGTCTAACTGCAGAGAATTTGTAGCTCTAAAGTGTAGATGTTATGTCCTCACATACATAGGAGATGTGAAAGAAGCTTTCTACTTTTCGCTCTGTTCTGGCTCATCTGGGAGACTCATGTAGGAATACAGGAAACCCTGGTGTTTCTTAGTCCTTCAATCATACGCACAACAAGGATTTAAACTAAAGACCATAAAAATGAATATAAAACATTTGCATCCTCTGGGCTTTGAAGGGGCCCAAATCAGAGTTTGTGGGGGCAGACATCAGTCTAAAACTTAAAAGCATCGTAAGTAAAATGGTCTCAGTCTGGGTGATTACTTTAAGGAAAAATAGGTCCCTGTGAAGAGACTTTGATAAGGCACAAAGTTCGATGTTGAGCAAGTCTGAAAGGCGACTCAAAATTATAAGCAGAAGCTGGAGAGGTGCCCACTGTGATAGACAGACCTCACCTTAGTTCTCTTTAGATAAAGAAGGTAAGTTAAAAATTAACTTTAACTAAGATTTTTGCACGTTGAAAGGTGTGTTGTATTTCCTTGAGTGAAATAGTGAGAAACAGAAGCATATTTAATGATTTCACATGTTGGTCTCAAAACACGTGAATCTTAGTTTTGTGTCAACTGCCTGTCACTGGATTTAGCTCTGACCCATCCACACTTGCTGTCGATTCACTGATGAGTGCTGTTTGCATCCAAATAAACTCTCATTCATAGCAGTCCTCCTTTAACTGTGTGGTCATGAAAGTGGGCACAAGTTGATTCTCTGTCTCACACACCGACGGTGCCATTTCACCTGCATCCATGCACTTGCTCACCCCAGCCTCTCACGGTCAGGGTTGAGAGAGAGGATTTAATTCCCTGTAATTTGATTTTTCTGTCTTTTGGGGTGATGTGCGTTTCCCTCCTTGAAATTATCCTTTCAAACTTAGGATTTTTGTGGACCTTGTTGCCACCTAGATTGTGTGTTGTGAGCTGGGAAAGAAATCTCCTCATCGTTTGAAGCTGCCACTGCCTGTAAGGTAACTAGAGCTGACAGTAGGCTTGTACGAGCACAGAGCTGCAAATCACTGAAATGTATTGCACATAATTTCCTGGTGCATGCTCTCCTTGGGAGCGGAGCCCTGCTGGGATGAATGTCATTACAGTGTGGAGGCTCCTGGTGCGGATGCTCCTTTTGTTTGTCATGGAAATGGGGCTCTCTGCACTGCTGAGCGGAAGGGAATGACCCAGGCTGCTCCAGGGACACCAGCCTCCTGACTTTACAGTCACCTCGTGCTTCTGCCATCCCACAAAATGCACAGTGTTTTATTGCATGTAGGTAGGCAAGGTGGGAACTCCTTCCTCAAGTAAGTGCTATTTCTTTAATGGGCAAATCCATCAGTACAAGGCCTCTGAGCAACTGAGGGCACTTTGTTTCTGTGTCCCCTGGCAACTTGAGCCAAAGCCTCCCAGGCAGGAGAGAAAAGCTCTTTATTTCACTTATTCCACCCTAGAACAGTCTGTAAGAGACGGTTATTGTGTTAGTTATTAAGTACAATTTCCACACTTTCTACCAATACATGCAGGTCAGCGTTTGGTACTTTAAAACAAAAAGGGAGCAGACCCCACAAGGTAAAAACACAGAATAGTTTCAGAAAATATCTAAGCCATCATTTTTTGTGATTATCTGCCCTTTCAATCACTGCAATGTCTGCAGCCCTCCCGGGGCTTGGTGGCGTGGCAGCACCACTCCTGCTGTCAATGGCGTTACCCTGCCTGCTTCCAATTCCATCTGGTTCCCAGCGCTGCCAGCAGACCCAGATACATTTGTGACTGTGGCTTTTTGTTCTGTTTTTCTTTTTAACCTGTGCACTTTATACTATTTCAATGTGTATTTATTTTCACCCGCGCTACTTCCTTTTGAAATTATGCAAGCTGTTTAATCCTTTTGGTGTTTACATGGAAGAGTGGACTCAGCAGTGCATGGAGCAGTGATGTAGTTTCCCACCAGGGAAAGGGGACAAAGCACCACTGCCTCCCGCACATCTAAGGATTCTTAAGGGGTTGGCACCTCAAAATTTGACTCAGCAGGATCCAGTACCCCGGAGGCTGGGCCAAAGGTGTCAAAACTGCACTAACAAGTCTCAGTCCTTTTGAACTTGAGAAACAGGACTACTTGACAGTGATTGCAACATATTTCTGTCCTTTGGGAACTGGGCATGGGACCAGATGGGACACGCGAGCCAACAGATAAAAGAAACACCTCTCCTGGGTCACTGCTGACTCTTTGTAGCTGTACCAAAAACGTGATTCTTCTGCAAACAGTCATTTCACAAACCAGTGCAAACATTTCATTGGGAAATTTACAGCCTTGTGTGATCCCCAGCCCAGCCCCACCAAGCCCTAGGGGTGCCCATAGGCCCCGGCTGGGCTCCTCAGAGCTCTACTCAGCTGGAAACCAAGGTTCTGGCTGGAGAGAATAAAGAAGGGGTGGTTTGCCATACTTCTCTTTGAGCCCTGCAGGCTCAGGTGCTCTGGCTGCAAAATGAGCTGTCTTTGATGGGCCCCCTTGCAGCCCTCCCACTTCTTTCTCTTTTCATGGTTGGGTAGATGAACCTGCTAAGACTGATGATGAACAAGAAGGGGAACTGCACCTGCTGGATCCCTTTTAGCCCTGTCTCCACAGTGTGCCTTTAGCTGCCTCCAATCCTTCCAACTGGCACCTCTAGCTTCTGACTGTGCATCACGATTACCTATGAAATATTTTAATATTCTGAGCTGGGCTGCATTTGGAAAGTGAATCCCATTCACCCTGGAACACACAGCACTTACTGATGCACTGCACGTGTTTTGGTACAAGCAATTTCAATTTGGTCTTCCCTCGCACAGCGCAGTTCTAAAACACTTCTGTAAAATGGAAGAGCAGGTACTTTAGGCTAAGCGTGTGCAATCATGCTGTGAAATGAAAGCAGCTCTTAGTACTGTATGATGCATTTCCAGTGTTCACTCAGAGGACCATCCCCAGGTGCTGGCTCCACCACCCCGTCCCTCTTGTGAACCTGGGAGCACCTTGCCCACCAGTGCAGAGGGGTGTAGTATGTGGCTCCCGTCAGACCTAGGATATTTCTGAGGGCCAGGACCGTGTGTAGCCACAGAACTGGTGAAGGTGCTGAGTTACGGGCTCTCAGAATCTCAGAGGAGGATGGAGCTGAGCCATTGCCCAGCAGATGTTCTTGAAAGAGATGTGCTCATCTCCAGGAGGTGTCTGAGTCAGCAGGAAAAGGGGGAAAACAATGGCTTGAGCACAAAACGGATTTATGATGTAGAAAACAGCTGTGGGTTTTATCGTGGGAGAAGAGGAGAGAAAACATGCTTGTGGGGATCACAGGAGAAATCAGTATTTGGTAACTGATAATACAGCATGAAATAGTCCCGTGGATTCCCAAACTGTTACTGAGCCTCCTCAGTGTTGAGCCTGGTTTAATAATAAGCACAGCTTAATTGAAATGTAAGAGGAGGGCTTTTTCTTTCCACTGTGGGTAGAAAAGGATGGATTTAAGAAGGATGTTTGTCTTATTCTAAAGAAAAAAATTAGGATAGCCACTTTCAAACTTCTCTCCTTGCTAAAAAAATGCCATCTTTTATACGCAAGACCAGACCACTGAAAACAGCACCTGGTAGAAAACTTACTTCTTTTTCTTACTTTTGGATTTCTTTTCAGTGTTTTTAGTCTGCTGCTGAATTCTTACATAAAGATGTAGAGTTCCTAAGATAGGCCACATACATTCAGAATCATATGTGGTAAATCAATATTTTCATCTTTTGACTGGGTATTATTTTGGCATTCAGATAGTTTCAGGGTATGTCTCTACCTCCTTTGAGCCACTTTTGACTTTTCTTCTTAACTTTTCTAACACAGGAGGTGGTGCAGTCACCGTCCATGAAGGTGTTCAAGAGCCATGTGCATGTGGCACTGAGGGATGTGGTCAGTGGGCATGGTGAGGGTGGGCTCTTTCTTGGACTCAGTGATCTTAGAGGTCTTTTCCCATCTTAATGATTCTATGATTCTCCTGGACCATGTCAACAAACTTCACTTCTCAATCAAGAGGCAAGACTATGGAGTGCTGTGATACTTAAAGTAGTTTGAAAAGAAGACTGAAATATGTTATCTATGTGTAAAGTATTCCTTTATTTTCTACAATAATGAAAGTGGATAGGGAAACTGGATGCCTGCAGTGCTGAGAAATGACGACGAAATTAATGATGGCCATAGGCACAAAAGCCATTTTAATGTCATTGGGAGTGCAAGGTATGATATATCTCGGAAGGGGATAGAGGTGTCATCAGGGAATCCCACTGTAAGTAAATGCTTTGATAGTAAAGGAAAAATTCCTGGCCGATACAAAAGAATTCTACACCTCTGCTAAATATTAAGATAGCATCCTGATACAGCCAGGATGAAGTGTGCTCCTGCGTGGGAGGTAAGCAGAAACCTGGGTACTATTTAGTTCAGGATGTAAATCTGCTGAAGCCAGGGAGCTATTCACAGGAATTACAGGGCTAACAGCAAAGATTCTGTTGTAAAATTGGACTTCAGCTTTTATCCAGGTCTCAGTAAACATTCTGTTCAGTTCTCAGTAACTGTTTCTGATATTGACCATTCCTTAACATCCTCTCAGTTATTTACCTTGCAGTGTACATCTGGAGAAAATTTTCATGTAACTGAATATTTATCCTGAGATTTGTCAGTGATTAATGTGCATTTAATCCCCTACACATGCGATGAAACTTGAAGATGCAACTACCTGAATACTGAATGATGTCCTTGGAATTTGGCTTTCTTTCCCCCACTTTTTTTCCTCACTATTTTAAGGACATCTTCCCCAAGGCCAAACTCTCTGCTGAGCTGCCGGCCTGGATCACACAGTGCCCCATCCCTTGTGTGGGCACTGACCAGGAGCTGACCCCCACTGTGAAATCTCCCTTGTGCGTGAGACACTGGGCAGCAAACTTGGCAGTGTTTATTCTCCCTGCCCTGTGTGATGAGGGAGATGACGTGTACTGCGGATCTTGAAGCCTCTAATGTAATTTAAACCTGCTTCTAACAAAGAACAGAGAGTAATACCAAACTTCATTTCTGTGCACTGAAAGGAAGAGGTGCTGTCTGCCTGTTATATGCCAGATAATGAATGCGCAGTGGGGAATCTCCAGTCCTCCAGCCCACGGCACCCACACCATCTTGTACTGAACAGAAAGAGGAGAGACAAAGCTGCATACTCCCAGCAGGTTCAGGTTAGGTATTAAGAAAAATTATTTCTCCAAAAGAGTGGTGAGGCAGCAGCACAGGCTGCCCAGGGAGGTGGTGGAGTCACCGTCCCTGGAGGTGTTAAAGAATCGTGTGGATGTGGCACTGAGGGACGTGGTCAGTGGGTATGGTGGGGGTGCTGTTAGCAGTCTTTTCCAAACTTAATTATTCTGTGGTTCTGTGAGTCAGGCAAATGTGAAGGAGGCTTAACTGCAGCCGAGCAATGACAATTGGTGCCAGAAAAAGAGTTCCTCTGCTCGTGGCTGCAAGCAGCTCATTTCTAATTGTTCGCAGTTAGCTCAGATTAGCTGTGAAACTGCACAGCAGAAACCCGGGTGTGATGCATGCTATGTCAACAGGAAATAAAGGAGATGTACATACATCTCTCTGCATGTGCAGGCAAAGTGGAAGGGGTTGGTGAGTGATCTCAAGCTGCAGAAATGCCCGTATGGTTGTAGGAGCACAGTCTGTGATAAGATCACACTATGAATACGGTTTGGGTTGAGACCTTCGGAAGAGATGAAAGAAAGGCTTACAATTACTGCTTGACAAAGAATGAAATCTTGTCGGGGTAAATCATGGAAGGAGGAGGACTGCCTCTTGACAGAAGGGACAGAGTAAAAAATCAAGATGCTGCAGGTAAAGGCTTGATGCAAGAGGTCATGCAAAGTTAAAAGTCAGATTCCAGCAAAAAATGTCCTGGAAAGAGGCACATCCTGTGACAGTCATCATGAACTAACTGCTCTGTGGGTCAGGGCAGTGTGGAAGGACATGTTACATCTGCAAGAGTCAGTGGAAAAAGAGGGAGAGAAGGAGGATCCTAATTCTGACTGCAAGGAGGGCTCATGGAGTGGTGCTTTTTTGGGGTGTCAGGGTGCACTCTTATTTCCTCTCTCTCTCTTTTTTTTTTTTTGGCTAGGCCATTTATTTTCTCAAATGTGTGGTCTAAAACTATACAGCTCCTTAATTTATTGCTCCACTAGAGAAAACTGTTTCATGTTTGAAACGCCTTAATAAGGACCTACAGTGGGGGATGACCAAATAAATGCTAATTAGTGTGTCAGGGTGACATTCCCAGCTCCCCACCCTCCCCAAGTAGCAGTGCTGCAATCACTGGCAGTGGCAGGACGCAGGTGTTGAGAGCCCGTGCCGTGCATCCGGTCACCTGCAGTGGCTGCTCCCTGCCCTTGTGCAGGGCATGGGCAGCTGGGCTCATGGGGCTGCTGCTCCTGGTCTTGCAGGTGACTCCTTTCCAAGTGCTCATGTTGCCCACCCATGTGGGATCCCACAGCTCTGGGGTTGAACAGATCCCCGTCAGCCCGTCTCTACTAGTGGTCCATGCCGAGGTGCCACCTATTTTCCAGCTGCAGAGGCAGATGTGGGCTCTGCTCCCCGTTCCTCAGGCACCTCAGACCTTCACAGCATGATTAGGATGCTCAGAACCAGCAGGGTGGGAGCTAAATGCTAAGGTTGTTGATGGAGCTGCTAATGAGAACCTGAAGATGACATGGTGAATGATAGCAGGTTGGTAATTGCTTTTTCCCTGTAGTGACTTAGCAATTAGAAATGGAAGAAGAAAATCAGGATGAAATCTGAGAGCTGCGCTGTTCAGAGTCCCTGCTTCTGTTCATCTATAATCCCCCCTTTCACTCTGTGTGACCCAGCGAGTCGCTTCCTGATGTTTTCTCTGACTTGCTCTGCGCAGCACCATATCATATTTGCAATGCCCTGCCACTTGCACCATGTCTGCAAGCTGTCTTCTTCAGGCAGGAGCCTATTTAGAGAAGTTGTCAGGCTGAATGGGAAAAATCTTAAATCAATGTACTTCGGCATACAATCATATATGGGCTAATTTATCTGCTGCCCTGTTCAGCCTGCCAGTTTAAAATGAGGTCTTTCAGGCATGGTGCCGTGGAAAGTCGTCTGATTAACAGAGCAATTTTTATTGGTGGGGCGACAGCGCGACTGTTTTATGGTAATTGTTATCATTTGGATGCGTGTATATGCAAATGGGAGAGATTAAAGTAAAGAAAACCTAAGGATGATGAATAAGCAGCTACGTGCCCAGATGGGAGAGGGACAGAAATGCTAACAGTGGCAATGCTGGTGCTGAGGCGGGCATGGCAGGAGCTGGTGGCCAACCCAGATGGATGGTCAGGCACCCCTTGGGGTGCTGGGACACCCTGGCCTCACTGCTCCACAACCACTGGCTCTCCAGCTGCCCTCCATGGTGAAGGGCTTTTGGATGAAAAGCAAAAAATAAGATATAAAGGACATGACAGTAGCATAGCACTGCGCTTTGGAAGTAGAACTTATGGAGAAACACCTCTTTCAGGGTGGCTTTAAAAATGTATTTTCAGCTGTTCCTGATAATTGCTTCCCTATTGCTTTTTTTTATCTCTATCTCCTTTTTATTATGTTCATTTTAAGTGAAATTTGAACACGTTGCCTCCATGGTCATGAAGCTATCTTACCCTCAGTGGCATGTAGCCATGCAGACAGACTAAATCATAAACTCAAAGAATTATTTGAGTTGGAAGGAACCCTTAAAAGTCATCTGATTCAACTCCCTACAATGAACAGGGACACCTGCAGCTACATCATGGTGCTCAGAGCCCCGTCCAGCCTGACCCTGAGTGTCAGTCCCCTCCAGGTATGGGGCATCCACCACCTCTCTGGACAATCTGTTCCAGTGCTTCACCACCCTTATCATAAGAAACTCCTTCCTTATATCCACTCTAAATCTCCCCTAATCTCCTCTCTCACCTGGGAAGAACTACCTGTCCAATGAGAAATACCCCAGTCCCTGTCCTTCCATCTCTGCTGCCCATGAAATCAGGAGCAAAACCCCAGCGTCTGCCTGTGGATGGCTTGGGCCCTTGGTGCATGGATTCCTCTATAAGGAGTATGCAGATGCTCTCCGAGCCCAGATCTCCCCCCAGAGAGCTGGACTGAGATCAGCATCTCACTTTAGACAAAGTACCGAGTATGAGATCATACCCCTTCTTTTTCCTTTTTCCATTACATTACTGAGACTTACAGGAAGGGGAGTAGGACAGCAAATTTTATCTCCATTAAAAGCGTCAGCGTTTTTCTGTTTTGCAGTATATTTTGGTATCTGTATGTGAGAGGTGGTCTATTCCCTGTGATGCTACAGCTTCACAGCCCAACCATCCCCTGTGCTCTGTTGTGAATTAGGAGATGAATGCAGCCCCTCCATTCTTCTTAATGAGCCACAATCCTCAGCTCTCTATTAGTGCCTTGCAGTTCTCAGCCGCTTGATCTCAGCGCATCTCTGAGCTGCCAGGAGCTGCTGTTTGCCCTCTCCATCTCTTGCAGGAGAGCTACTAGGGCAAGAGGGACTTCTGAATGAAGTGTGGTGGTGGGCAGGGAGCTGGGCATGGGGACTTTTGTGCCCAGGAGTGTCATGCAACCCCAGACAGGACTGCCCAGCACTTTTGCAAAGGGGTTTCACAAGTCTGCTGTCATTTGTGTCTAGCAGGTTAGGTATGCAATGCTCCTGTGCCAGAGATGCTGTCTTTCACCATGTGTTGAAGGACTGCTCCAAAGTCTGGTCCCATCATCCAGGTCAGAAGAATGTACATATTCTCCAGCAGCTTGTTACTTCAGCTGCCCACACAGAGAGCCAGTGCTTCCACAGCAGGGCTTTGCTGAGGGATAAACCAAACTGAAGATACGCTTCTATCTGTTTTTCTGTCCCATTTCACTCTTCTTTTCCCATGTTTCCAAAAAGTATTTACAGTGATTTCTGTATGACTGATCCATGTTAATGCAATTTCCTTCTCAGCACTTGTTCAGTTTTGCATTTCGTTTTAGTGCTGCACGGGTCATAGACACAGCCATGGGTGTTTTCTTATGGTTCCCCTCCCTTGCAACCCAGTTGGTACTATGGAGATAAAAAATCTCACAGCAGCTCCACTGGGTGCAACCGGTGATTAAACAGTTTTGCCACTGAGATTACCTCTGATTCTCATGCATTTGCCACAGTGCAGGGCTCTTCTTGCAGGCTCTCACCATGGATCAGCAGAAGTGTGGCAACCTGCTGCAGCAGAACAGTGGATCCCACACTTGCTGCGCCATACACTGCAGCATCACTTCTCTCACTGCTCTCACAGTTCATTCATTTGAGATCTTTCCTGTAAACTAACCTGCCAAAACACATCTTTGTTCCCCAATTTCATCACTTCTACCATTTCCAGTCATGTTTTCCCTGAGAAGCTGTCATGATAAAGGCACAGGCCCGTTCCTACATGCTCTGCTCTTTGAGGAGCATTAGCCAAGCATCTTGCATAAGGTACTTTCATTCATGAAGCATGCACACCTGAGGACACGTGTCGAGTTGTCCCTGCCCCATGCCACGGGCAGTCTGTCTCAGTTCCACCCCAGCAGGACCTCAGCACATAGCCCAGAGGAGGACCGGTATTGGAAGAGCTGATGAGCTGAAAGTAAATTGCTGGAACAAAATCCTACCATTTCAACTGGAAAATCTATTCAGCTGGAGCCAAGCTGCAGGAGAGGATGGCGATCTCATTTTGCATAAGACAGCAGCAAGTAATCTGATGATTTTCTGTGACTAATACAATAGGTCGGATATGAATGGTCGATGGAGAGATGAAAGGTTTCATATTCTATTACCAAATCCCTGAGCCATCTGGTTCCTAATGACTTCTTTCAAAACAAAGGGAATAAAACTTCTGAGTTGTGCAATGCATTTTGACATCCTCTTTTGGACAGAAGATGGCCATTGCTTCACACTGGCAAACAAGATCAGTGCCATCAGTTAAATCTTCCATGCATCCCTCGCAGGTTTTTCTGACCACACACCTGGCAAATATCCCTTGCTCAAGCTGGTATTGCCCATCACCAGAAATCAGAAATCAGGAAGCAGCACTTTTCCCACAGTGGGTGCTGATTCCCAGGGTCAGCATTTGGGCTCAGAGGATGTGTGCATCATCTCCTTTGCTCATGGGCTGGCTTTGCTGCAGATTGGCATGTTTTGGGAAGGACACTCACCTGCCCACAGAGGGGTGCCCCAACCCTTGTTTGGGTAGAATCATAGAATCACAGAACAGTTTGGGTTGAAGGGGATCTCAAAGCCCTCCCAACCCCAACCCCTGCTGTGGGCAGGGCTGCCCCCCACTAGCGCAGGCCATTCAGGGCCCCATCCAACCTGGCTTTCAAAAGCCAGAAGGCAAAGTGCATGGAGAAAAACTCAGAGGAAGAATGCATTTTGAAAGGGAGGAGCTGCTTTTGCACGCTGAGAACAGGCCTCTAGCACAGCCCAGGCAGACCAGCTGTGCTGCTGCCTTTTGTATCCATGATTCCAACTGCAGTATCCACACAGTGACAGCCGCCACAGTGAGAGCCTGTGGTCACCAAATCCCACACCACACTCACCAAACTGGCAAAGTGACCCAAGCTGACTTACTAAATGACAACTCAGCTAATAAAATCTGCAGTCACAGTGCAACCTGCCTGAGGGAAGCCCAGGACAGAAGCTCATCCACTGGTGCTTTCACTGCTGGGATGTTTTCAGTGCTGTGGGGTTTACTTGGTCCCTAGCACAGTCCTGAGCCCCTCTAGTTGGGCAGTGCTAAGCCACAGTAAGGTACACAAAGTTGCTCACGTCTGCCCAAGCACCCTGGAATTTGAGTTAAAACCACACAGACAGGAAGGGGTATAAAACGGACATATTTATTATGCCCTAGTTATATAGTGTAGTCAAGCATATCATAACACAACACTGTTTGTGCTATCTGGGATTACATATCCAATAAGTACAGTATATTATAAGCATAGTTTAGCGCTATTATGTGTAATTATATATGTTTATAGATTCCCCCATTACACACCAGCTTAGCTCTTGTTACATTTGTGATACGCTGCTTGTTGCATCACATCACAAATGATATGCTACCTGTAATTATGTACATTTATAGCTGTGTGCCGTATTTATTGCACACCATGGGATTTGCATCATGCATCAGTGTCATCCTGTTGTTAGGTCAGCTCTTGTTTATTTGCTTTATTTCTTTTGATTCTTTAAACATCTGTCCTTCAAGTGCTGGGTGAACTAAACTCATCCAGTGGTTGGACCTGACTTACCCAACTGCTGAGCCCAGTGGGTGAAATCCTGGCTCTATAAAGCCCTGTCCAAGCACGCCTCTTCACAGTGCCTTGACTTTCAGCACGTGCAGCTGCTGTTGCACATCTGCCCAATTCAGCTTATTCAGGAAGAACTCTGTTCTTTGATGTGTTCAGGGTTGCTGCCTACGTGCATTCAGCCCCCAGGTGCAAGGCCAGTCAGGGGGCTGCAGTATCACCTAAAATTTGCCTTACCAGCCGTAACGCCTCTGCATTGCTTGCTCAAGGGTAAGGATTCTTGGGTCTGCAAATAGCATTGATCTGTTGTGCTCCTCTGGTCCTTTCTCTAATGCCTATTGAATTGCTTCTCTCCTTGTAGTGCATAATTTAGGTCTGGTTGAGTACAGAGTATTTTATTTATTTATGTATTCAAATTTTTAAAATGCATCTCTAGGCATCTTAGCAGTACACTGGGCGCCTACCACATAAACTAAAAATAACAGCATAAAGTTAGACAAAGGACCATCCATAAATAACTCCTCCTCGACTCACACCCTCAGCAATAGCCTCAGCTTGGGACAGGGAAATAGATGGGCTTTATGGCTCATTGGGAAGGGTAATAAATCTGGAGGCTGATGGACCAAAGGGGAAAATGAATTTCAAAACTAAGGTGCCCCTCTTCATCCTTTTGCCGGAGACACCTTGCCTTGAACTTTTCCCCTTCTGAGGGGAGACCCAGTTCTTCTGGCCAGTGAAGTGCTGGGGACAGGGACTGGCAGGGACACAGAATCACAGATTCTTAGAATCACGGAATCATTAAGGTTGGAAAAGGCCACTAAGAGCACGTAATCCAAGCACCAGCCCATCACACCATGCCCACTGACCACGTCCCTCAGTGCCACATCCACACAGCTCTTGAACACCTCCAGGGACAGTGACTGCACCCCCTCCCTGGGCAGCCCGTGCCACTACCTCACCACTCTTAATGAGAAGAAATGTTTTCTAACATCTCACGTGAACATCTCATGCTCCTGCCATGCTGACCACACTGATCACACGAATAGCACATTTGTCAATACCATCTGTCCACATCTCCAGAAATTATTTAATTTAGCACAATATTTAGATACTCCGTCTAAGACACATGAGAGAAGTGAGTAGTCAGAAGTTTTCTGTAAAGATAAGGCAGCATTAATAGATGTCAGATTGAGCACCAAAATCAGTTTTGTGTTCTGAAGAGATATGTCTGTGTGCGAGCATAGAGGGAAAAATGCCCTCTTTAGAAGTAATTTGCAGAAAACAGTTTTAGCATTTTGTTCCTGCCCTTAGCAATTTATGAAACAGAAATGAGATATTGTACCAGTAGAGATGCTGAAATAAATCACTCTAAAAACAGAACTCAAATTTTATTTCATTACTAAAGTAAATATAAAAGTACTTTAGCACAGTTGCAAATTAGATTGGGGTTTGGTCAAGCTTGTTATAAATCCAATGATTGCAAAGCAAATGGCTCGAGATGAACTCTCAGCAGAGCACTGTTGCAAGCAGGGCTAAAAGGACATGTGCAGTGCAGAGCAGAAAACGACAGAACCAGGTGGGTGGGTTTTGTGTCTGTGGTATGAGAGGCAAAGGCAGTGGTATGGTGGCTGTTGTCCAGTTTTCACAAGGGTGCTGAAAAAATAGAGAGGGGGACAGAATGTGCTGACATAATACATTCACAGCCTGGAGAAAATGCCTTCCTCTGAATAAAAAAAGGTAGCAGAGGTCGTGCTACTGGCTGCTGTGCCACCAGTGCTCAGCACAGAACTGGGTCCTACAGACAGGCTGTAAGTGAGGCTGGGAGGAGGGCATACTGCAGGGGAGAAATGCCTGTGGGAGAAGGCCTCCTTGCTCGCCAAGACCAGACTTGAGATAGATGGTGCCTTTACCTCCTTCAGAGCAGAGCTGAACTTTGCGCTCCCATCTTGAGGATACACTTGCTGGTGGTCCCACACCTGGATCCATCTCTTCATTGCAGGAGACCTTGGGAAAGGCTTGATCAACCAACACTGTAAGTGCTGGCCTGTGTGATCCTGCCTTGGTGCAGCAACAAGCTCAGTGAGCTGGGCTGCTCTCTCCAGCTTGCACCTCTTGCTGTTCTGAGTTCACAGAGTAGCCAGTGATCTGAGAGGTGCATGCTCAACCTGGCTTCTTCAGCGAAACAAGAGAGTAACTCTTACTCTTGTGTACCCTGCTCTCATGAGACCCCACCTNATAGATAACCATCTTACTACTGAAGCTAGCAGCACTTAAACTGGCTCTGTGTCCTATAGCCTTTCTCCCTGTGCTGGGGTAATTGCAGGGATGGTGAAGCACTGGCACAGGTTGCTCAGAGAGGGGGTGGATGCCNTGTGGACATGCTGGAGCACCTCTCCTGTGAAGAAAGACTGAGGGACCTGAGCTTGTTCAGCCTGGAGAATGCTCTAGGGAGACTTCATTGCAGCCTTCCAGCACCTAAAGGGAGCCTACAGGAAAGCTGGGGAGGGGCTTCTTAAAAGTGCATATGATCATAGGACAAGAGGGAAAAGTTTTAANTTACTACTGAAGCTAGCAGCACTTAAACTGGCTCTGTGTCCTATAGCCTTTCTCCCTGTGCTGGGGTAATTGCAGGGATGGTGAAGCACTGGCACAGGTTGCTCAGAGAGGTGGTGGATGCCCCAATCCCTGGAGACACTCAAGATCAGGCTGGATGGGGCTCTGAGAAACCTCATGTAGCTGTAGGCGTCCCTGCTCGTTGCAGGGGAGTTGGGCTAGATGGCCTTTAAGGGTCTCTTGCAACTCAAACAATTCTATGGTTCCATGACATTACCACACTGCTTGGCTAGCTGGTGGCACCTGAACCCACAGTGGCTGCCCTTGAAGGTGCAGCCCCTACTAATGTGCATGGAGCAAACTAGCTTTAAGAGGAAGGAAGCTCTTGCAAGGGGCTGGGGCTGGACTGTGCATGAGAGATGGGCCCCTGTCTTCAGCCACTGTTGACCATTCTTACCTGTGATGTCTTACAGTAAAGTCAGGGCTTTCTTGCTAACTGCTTCCTAAAAAACCACCCTGCAGGTTTTAATCCAAAGCTTCAGTGGGATTCCTGCTGGAAAAGCCAATGAGGCAGCACATGCTCTTCTCTAAAGCCAACAAACTCCTTTTTGGCTTCCGAGAAGGAAGGACGTGATCTGTTGGAGATGCACAACCCTCTGTTAAGCAATGTAATTTTCTTTCTCAAGAGGCGTATGTTCAGGTTGATAGAGAGGGAACTCTCTTGGTGGCATCAACACACACTGGGCACAATCAAGGGTCGGTTCAGAACCATAAAAGCTATTGGAATGATGATTGTTGATATGGAAAGCTCTGCATCATAATGACCAATAAATAAGATCTGTTGCTGAGAAGGGAAGGTTGAAACTACAGTTGCAAGTAATTTCATAGCAGGGTAGATGCTGCAATCTGTGCCACATTCTGGAACTGACATGTTTCCTATGTGTTGTGATATACCTTCGTCTCACAGCACCTGCACTGGTGTAAACGCACCTTACACATGTTCATCAGCTGAACAAAAGCCCTGTGGAATGAATGATTCATTATGAAATGGTTTCTTTTGGAAGAGAAAGAGGTTTTTGTGTAGTTTTTAGAAGTACCACAGGAAAACTCCATCTATTTGTGCTTGCTTTGTTTGACAGTAGCTTCTTTGTTCCTCCCTGCTCTTGCTTTTATGGTGCCAGTTAGCAGCAATGCTTGGCAATGGCAGATAGGGAAAAAAAGGAGAGGCAGAACCATTGTCAAGAAGGGAAAAGAAATGTGTGCTTGAGAAAGAAGAAATTAAGAAACATGTTTAAAGCAAACAAACCAAAGGCATATACATCTGAGCTTTTTATTCAAGTATATTTACATTCTCTAGTCATTCAAGCCCATCGTTTTCCACTTTTTTTTCTGTTTTCAGCCAAGGAAAGCACTTGCCCGTGCCATACAAGCCTGTCCATCTGTGCTGCTTCCAAGACTTGGCTATGCTTGCTCTTGTTGCGTATGGGAATGGAGTTTCATGAGATCTAACACAGCTTGGACCTTGTCTGTACATCAAAAAACAAACAAACAAAAAAACAGTGGGCTATTTTATGAGCTAAAAAAAAGTGACACTCACTGGCTGAAACCACTTTTGTGAGCTTCAGGAGTTATTTGGGAGGTTGGGGATACCTTTGGCTCCCGCGATTCACCTGTAATTCCTGGATGCTGCCTCATCAGGTGATTTTCCTTGTAAAGTTTGTCCATTAATTGAATTTCAGATGCTTTCTTTACTCATTTCCAACAATTCTAATTCTCTGTAGGATCTCTTCAAAGTACTCCAATGCCATCAGAACAGCTTGTGTCAAAAATACTATCCATCAAACTCTAGTAAGCCCATAAGCCTTTATAAGTATTCAGAGCACTTAACTTTACTGTGGAATTAATTTCAGTACTTAAATGCAGTTATTGTTCCGTCCAAAAATGACATAGTCAGACCTGAAGATTTAAAATACAGGGTAAGGAGGATGTTTCCATGTCCTGAGGTTGGTGTTCTTTTCATTTGTTTGTTGGTGGTGCTTTTTTTTCTAACCAAATACATGGAAAGGGAGAGAAGAACCCAAGGGAGTACAAGATGACACATCTACCCACTGATAAAATTAAGCATTAGAGGGATAGACATATAAAAAACAATATGTGCACTTCCAGTTCAAGGCTTCCCTGTGGAAGTTTGTAAAGTAGCTTTACTGAAGGAAGAACAATCTGTAGTATAAAGAAGAGGCAGGAATGAAAACAGACACACAGAGGGAAGCAGGAGCATGTTAGAATCTTAAAATTTGCCATTCACTTTAAAATTCAAGACACAATAGGCATAAATAAAAGGGGACGCAAAAAATCGATGTGGGTAAATAGTAAAGGATACTTCAGGGGAGATTGGAGAGGAAAGGCGTAATTGCTGCGGAGGAATGCTTAGAAATAAGCGAGATAAGGGACATTAGGACAATGGTATATGGGACTGGATGGTGGTGGCTCAAATTGCAGGCAGCCTGCCTGTCTGCAGAGCACAGAGCTGAGCAACCACATCATCCCAACCCACCTCCCTTGGATGGGGCAGCCCAGCCATGAGGTCTCCCACAGTACGGCACACAGCTCTGGGCAGCAGCCTGGTTCATCATGCCGTGAGCTTGTCAGTGTCCATCCAAGTGCCCATTGGCTCCTCAGAGGTGTTTAGAGCTCCAGCCTGCAGGGAGGCACATCAGTGGGTGTATAAGATCCACTTGCAAAGCAGATGTGGTTCCCAAAATGTCAGGGACAGAAATGTCAACTCCTGTGGCAAGTATTTAGGAAAAAATCCACGATTCAATAATTAATTCAAATGACAGGAAGCAAAGAAGAGCAAGGACATGAGGTGTGCTGGTAGGAGATGAAAAGCAGTGGCACATAAATCATGGCCCATGAGCAAGTTTCATATGCCACTCAGTAATAAATACTGCAAGAGTTTACACAGTCCACCATGGATGGGTGTGCAAGTGCAGAATGTGGCGAGACCTGTGCAAAGTGTAATACAACAGAGGAGGGAGGGAGATGCTGTAGGATAGAGGGGATGGAGTGCAAGAATGACATGCACGTGTTCTCACAAATACACAAAAGCCAAAGCAAGGCATGAAAGAAATATTGCACAAGATGTTAAAGTAAATAAGAAATTCTTCAGATACGTACAGAAAAAAAGTCTCTGGAGGAGTGTTCAAGTTTATGTGCAAGACATGGCAAAGAAAATTTGTGAGTATGTTGGCCACTGGCAAATGGAAAAAAAGACATAATTTAATGTTTTCCTTAATGGTCCCGAAGGATGGTATCAGGAAAGAGGCCAGAGCATACCCAACACAAATGTCCATCATGAGAGGACACACACGATGGGAAGAAAACATGCAAAGAGTGACCTGGCTATCACAGCTCCGAGCAAGGGATGAATCTTTGCGGGGTCAAGAAGCAACCCTGCTCCTACATGTGCATCTTCTCTCTGGAGGCCAATTTCCCCAGCAGTCTCCCATGGTTCCTAAACTTCATCTAGACACCCACTGTGTCCATGTGGAAGTCATCTCTGTTCCTGGGCCTGGGCATCTGGCACTGCTTCTCTGTGTAGGTGTTGTTCAGTTGTTTGGAATGGTGCTTGAGCCCATTTGAGAGATCCAGGCGACTTCTATCATCCTCCTAGGTCTCAGGAAAAGAAAAATAAACCACAGAGAGAGAGATCCCAAACGTGAATTAACCAGAAGGGTGCATGCACCACTCTCCCCACCAGTTACTGCCATTTCTCACTGTGTTAGAAGTTTTCTATTACATCTCACATTTTCACTTTAGCAAGATCTCACTGGGGAGATGTCACCTCATGCTGTCAGCATCTTGCTGCCCTGAGGCAGCAGCTGGGAAGTGGCAGGGTATCACAAGGCACTTCGGGTGTCACAGGACACCCATATTTATGCACCACATCCCACCCGCTGAGTCAACACACCCTTTTCCCAGCAGATCGAGCCCAGACACTGATGTGGGGAAACAGGGATGAGTCCTGCCAGCATTTCCCTACATGCTGCTTCTGAGCATCCCCTGGATGTAGCAGGCATAGGAAATTCCTGCAGAGAATGTGAGACGAGAACAGCCTTTCAACAGGTTTATTTTTAACCAGGGTTGCAACATTGCTTGGGAATACTGCAGGCTTGTTTGGGGATGTTGATGTTCCCAAATGTGTTGTCCAAAGGAATATTCTTTTTCCTTTGGCCTTTTAAAATCTTTATTTGTTTCTTGCCCAGCTATGTTGGATGCCATTTGTGAGAATAGTTCATTTTCAGTTCTGATTTATGAAGGCCAAACCACATTGTTGCACGTCCCCTCCTGGCTGAGCACAGCTTTTATTCCATACTTGAGCAAAATGAGAGGAGGCACCAGCAACCTCCTTGTGACGGGAATTATCAGACTTCAATAGATGTGGTTGAGCTGGTGGGATCTGGCTTTCTCTGCTGGTGCTGACCAGCGTGCTTGGGAGAGGAAAAAGGTTTTAATGTTCCTTCTCTCAGTGAAGGTAGGTAATTCCTCCATCCCTAAATCAAAAGCAGGATGAGAAGGCGAACATCCAGTTTTGTCTCATCTCAGATCTTGGTCTCTGGAGGATGCAGGGCTGTAAGATCATCACGCCTTGGTAGCTTCCAGCTACAAAAATGACATTCAGAACAAACACCAAAATTGGTTAAAGAGGATCGCTTAGAGAATAAAAGCAGGTTGGGGATGCCTTGCTGTCCCAGATGAAATTAGTGTAATTGTGTCAGCCCTTCCCTCCCAGGACCGAGCTGCCATGGGGCAGTATGCTTTGCTTTTCCCACACACCCAGCACTGCCTGGTGTTTTGCAAGTGTCTTGTAAAGCAGCACATCTCTTCTCACATGCCAGCTGTCCCATAGTACAACTTCTGAATGTCCAATGGCCAATAATAGTCACATTACTCCATCCCTGCTAAACAAGACCAGACTGTGTGTAAACATGGATCCCGGGGTCTGCCAAGCCATGAACTTTTGTTCATTTTGCTATTTAGGAGGCATCTTTAATTTTGTTTTCTTTTTTGCTGTATTACATAGTAAGAAATGCTTGGCATTTATTTAATTAGCTTGGCTACAGTGCAGACGTTCATGATTACAAACCAAAGGAAGGAGAAGCCTAACGTGAATGGCACTTTTTTGTACCATTGGAAATTAAAAATCAGTTGCGCTATGATTAAATTGATTCCAGATTGTTTCTTTTGAATAATTATGTTCAAAAAGTGTCTGCCAGACCAATTTGCTATCAACTCTCACTTTGCTATTCCAAATGCAGGTGCATAGACAATGTAAACCCAATGTCCTACGAAATTATCCTTCTTTTGTAGGAATGAAATGCTGATTGTTTATTATTTGATTTAATTTCTGGTGGTTAAATCTGAGCGGTTTGATTTAGCAACATTTTCAATCAACCTTACAAATATTTGAATGTATTTATGTAACAATCAATGTGCAAAATAGCACAGAGCAAAGTCAGCTTTTCCACCACTTACAACACAGGGGGCAATAACTCTCTCTCCTAGGGAAAGGGACAACATGCCCTTGGCACCTGGCATGGCACCGCATGTGCCCAAGGATGAGGAAAGGAGCCCAGGAGAGTCAGGCAGCCTGGGCTGCTGCTCTGTGGCTTTCAGCACTGCTGTCCTTTGGGGAAGGGCACCAGGAATATGTAGTATCTCTTGCTCAGTGAATTCCACCAGGACTTCGAGCAGGATCCTAGGGAGCTAGCTGTAATGTAGCACTGGATGAAGACAACAACCACCACGAGAGCAAGTCAAAACCAGTCCTGAGGCCAGATGTATTCATAGCTGACAATGCTTTGAAGAAATAATAGTGCTTTCTCGACTTTGTGGCACTTCTTGTTGTTAATGACAATTGAGTGCTACTGTGACAGCTGCGGTGCCCAATATTTTGCATAGCTACTGCTGTCCTGGATGCCTTGCTTCTATGCAGCACATGGAGCTGGTAACTGTTCTGTTGACAAAGACGTGACTCATTTCCACCTCTGAATCTCCCTCACACAATGTGTCTAGAACCTGTTTAATTTCATACCTATCCTGTTTGCTTAGTTACATAGTATTGCTGATATATTTGGCGAATTTTAGATTATAAGGGCTGTGTGCTAATTGCTCATTTAATTGTAACTTGGTGTTATGTTTATAATGCAAACAGTTAGGAAAGTGACTTATACGGGGGTTTTAGCTAGATGTGCAATTTGAGGATACAAATGTAATATGCTTTTCAAAGTCTTCTGGGGCACAATTGCTGTGCCCTTACTCAGTTAGGCAAATGGGAGTCCACTTCAGTGAAGAAGCAGTCACAACCCAGGGAGTATTTTGGGACCACTATTTAATTATAGTATTTACTACTCTCTGGTCACAAATTTGGATGTTGTGCATCACTAGATGTATTCCTGGCTTTGCAGTGGATGGGCAGCGTGATGTTGAGCAAGGAGCCACATCTGCCAGCCTCTTACTCACCTCTGTGAGGAGTCACTCCTGACTCTGATTGTGCCACAGGAGTAATGAGAAGATGAACACCCTCATTTTCACTCAATACTCAGGAGTTCCTCAGGCAGAGGTATGCTATTGGAACACAAACCACATGACGTCATTACATTGTTTACTCTTTTTTTTGCTTTGGCTAGTGCTTTGCACACAGCAGATGCTTGATCGTAGAATCATTGAATCACAGAATGGCTTTGGCTGGAAGGGACTTTAAAAATCATCTAGTCCCTACCCCTGCCATAGACAGGACTGCCCCCCACCAGCTCAGGCTGCTCAAGACCCCATTCAACCTGGCCTTGAGCATCTCCAGGGATGAGGCAACACAGCCTCTGTGGGTAGCTGTGCCAGCACATCACCATCCTCTGGGGAAAGTATTTCTGTGCAACATCTAACCTAAATTTCCCCTCTTTTGGTTTAAAGCCATTCCCCCTTGTCCTATCACTATCAGACCATGTAAAAAGTCAGTCTCCTTCCTGCTTATAAGCTCCCTTCAAGTACTGTAAGGCTGCGGTGAGGTCTTCCAAGATTCTTCTCTTCTCCCAGCTCCCTCAGCCTCTCTTCACAGGATAGGTGCTCCAGTTCTTTTATCATCTGCATGGCACTCCTCTCAACCTGCTCCAACAGCTCCACATCCTTCTTGTGCTGGGGGCCTGTGTGCAGTACTGCAGATGGGGCCTCACAAGGTCTGAGTGTAGGGGAATAGTCTGATAGCAAAGCACTCGGAGCTCTGTGCTCCTTCCCACTCCATCTGGATCCTGAGCATCCTCTGCAAGCCAGCATCCTCTAGATGCATTCTCTTTATATTCCTGATTCTATTCTCCTCTTGATTCCACTGAACTGGCACCTTTAAATTGAGCAGAGGAGCTGAGGGAATACAGAGAAATGGAGGAGAGATCAGAGGAGGTGCTTAGATGGGTACTGCAAAGCTTTTCAGCTCATGAGAGGCCCACTGTGAACTGGGTGGACAGTTTCCAGCTTGTGCCTGTTCCTGTCCTACATAGAGAAAAATCTACTCTCTGTCTCTCTTTCTATAGTAGATTTTAGTATTGCAAATACTGGTCAGGTGAATGACAATGAAAGAAACTGTTCAGAGCACTCAGAGGTTGGGTAGGTGTTATAATTTGACTTGCTGTGAACACTTGTACTTGAAATTTCCAATTTCACAGAGGAATTAAATTTTGACCTCATTAGCATAACTGACCTAGCATTGCTGGCAGGTTTACTAACCATTTATTTAATATTCTGATCCACTGTTTGTTCCAACTTTAGTAAAACCTCCCTTTTCTTCAGCAAAGTGTAGCAGCCAAGCTAAACAAATATCAGAAAATCCTTTAAACTGTGTCCACTTCTCCCTTTGTTTGAGTGTCCAGAGCTCCCCACCCTGCCACGGCTTTTGCACCCCATTTGTGCTGATCCTGGCACTCACGGCAGCTCTCCGGATGGGTAAGAGTCTGTGCCCAAAGGGAACAGAGGAGGACAAGAGTGTCTCTGTGCAGGCAGGGTCACTGTAAGAGCAGCAAAAGATTTCAGCAGTGTGAGTAAACTATCAAAGGGACAGATTTTCAAGCCTGTGTCAGCTCTGCCCCTTTTCCCTTGCCAGAGTGGCTTTGCAACAGCTTGGGAACAGCCATGGCACTTGGATCAGAAGGGGAACCTCTGCTGGGTGGCTCATCTACTTCCCCGGAGGCATCTGCTCCCTGTGCAGGCTGAAGCACACTATGGGAAGTCAGAGCAAACCAAAGGAAGGCTGGGAGAAGAAGATGTACACCATAGTATCCTAGCTGAGACAAGATGCTGTGAAAGAGTCATCAGGAGACATGGAAACTGTACTGTGTGGTTCAGTTGTGACCAACTTTGAGGGTAGCCGGAAAGAAGAGAGGAGGAGAGGATATGAATAGTTATGTTGGAATGGACCTTTAAATGCTGTCTCGTCCAACTATTTGATCCAGCTCTCAGCAGCTGCAAGCAAATACCATGCCTTGACCCCATACACACTTGCTGGTTTCCCTCCTTATTGCTGCTCTACTGACCTGCTGAAAGAGCCATCAGCCTTTGGCTCAAGGCCTTGGAGTCTGGGACTGCTTCTGAAGTCACCCAGGAGCACTGGATCACATCTTCTGAAATCAAGTGCGAAGTCAGAGGCTAAACCGAGATTAAGGATCAGGTATTTTAGCCTGAGGACATCCTAAGAGCTTCATCTGAATGGCTTGGCTTAAAATAAATAACCCATTTCAAATCCAGTTTTGCTTGTGACATACAGACCTCAATGCAAGAGAGGAGGAAGAGGAGGAGAGAGATGGGACATGGCTCTGGAGCAAATCCTGCTCAACCCTACCCTGCAGTAACACCATGCTGAGCAGCACAGGCTCACAGGTACTTATGTTTCTCACTTTAAGCAACATGTCCCATTTCTCCTGCTACGTAGTGGATGTGCTTTGCTGATATTCTGGATTCCTGTGAGACTGTTCCCATAGGTCAGTCCAGGAGGAAAAAACTCAGGGCAGTAAATGGATTTTTTTTCCCAGTGTATTCATTGCCTTTTGTCTCAGGCCTAAAACACTGCTGATGCTAAAAGTTTAAGCACTTTCAGCTGCGCACAGTTTGCAGTACCTTTTAATAACTCGATCCAATCCATATGCAGAAACAACAGTAATACCAGCATTGGGATGATGCCAGGTGATGATAAACCATCCTGGTCGCACTTTAATGGTTCAAGACAGCAAATGTCCACTGCTCCTGCCTTGGGTAGATTGGTCCCTTTTAACTCCAGCAATCCAATCCCACTCCCCATTAGCTAGCCACTACATTTTCCCATGGAATCCCACCTTTTATGGTCTGTATCCTGTGGGATACCAAGTGTGCCTGTGTCGCCTGCACTCACAGCCCACCTGAAAATTTTGTTCCTTCTCTTGTCACTGTGCTGGTTCACAAGCTGTGGGGTTCATAGTCTGCAAAACAATTTTTTTTTTTTGCCCCCAGGGTACCATGGAGTTGGAAATAGAAGAGAAATAATTAAAAAGGAAGTTTGCGTTCCGATTTTTTTGATGTGAATCGTGGCACTGTATGGTGTTAGAGCAGGACCTCTGATTTTGGAGCATGCTAGGATGCACAGATTAAAAGGTAAAGCAACATGTCACCTGCCATCCTGCCTCACCTCCAGCTAAATCCTGCCCTCTTGTAGTGTCTTCCTTGCCTCCAGGTAACAGAAGGTTTACACTCATTTTTCACCTGGATTCACCTGCCCTGGTATGCTACCAGCACCACAGAGAGGTCTGAGGCTCCTGGGCTGACAGTATATCACAGAGTCATAGAATTTCCCAAGTTAGAAGGAACCCATAAGGATCATAGAGTCTAGCTTCTGGCTGTACCTCATCACCCAAAAATCAGATGGTATATATCTGAAAGTGTTGTCCAGACACTGCTTGAACTCTGACACTTGGGGCTGAATTCACTGCTCTGGATAGCCTGTGCCATGTCCACCGCCCTCTGGTGAAGAGCATTCTCCTAACCCCCAGGTGCCCCTCCTCTGGTTGCAACTCCATACCATTTCCCTGAATATCAGAGCAGCTTGACCCTGCTAGCCCACTAATTCCTGTGCAGGGGATAAACACCACATGGCAGAGGGGACAGCGTGCAGACTAGAGTGGCTGAGCAGCAACTGAGACTGTGTGGCAAAGCTGACCAGGTCTGCCGAGCTGAAGCCACGGACTGATTTGTTTCCTCTCTGGGAAAAGCCTTTCGCAGTCAGCATGGAGAGTCTCGAGCTACTGCTTCCTCTCAGGGGATTTCTTTCTTCTTCACTGATTTATTGAAAAGAGTAGGGTCTCCTGGCATCCCGCAGGATTTCTAAGAAAGGTATTTAAAAGAAAACCCTCGGTTCTGTAGGTTTCCATCAAAATAATGGTGCTTATGATGACAGGCAAAGTATAAACGCTTAGGCAGACAAAGATGAGCACTGGTTTTGTAGCTGCCTATTTAAATCAGATCCCCACAAATGCCAGTCTGGACAGGAGAGACCCAAAGCCTTTCTTGCTTGTTACACCAGCCTTAGCAGAAGACCTTTATTTGAAGTTTTTTTTCTGCTTTCATATGTCAGCAGCAGTGTTCTCCAGCAGTGGAGGGCAGCTTTACTCTAATTTTAGATCTTTCTCTGGGAAGATGGCAGCTGACAACTGAGACAGTCCTCTGAAAAGGCTGGGTTTGAAGGCATGCCTTCTGACTAAAGACGTACATACTGTGCAGCACAGCAGTTCCTGCCAGATCAAACTGGGCGGGTTTCACATTCAAATCCCACCCCACTTGGAGGTCAGACTCCAGGCAGCATGTCCCCAGCTGCTTGCTGATGGGAAGGCTGGCTATGGGGTTTTTTTTTAACAAGCATACAAACAGGGGGAGCTGCACTGGGGGAGCAGGAGCAATGATTAACACACAGCTGATCCACTGAGGAAGTCAAACAGATGCATTAGTGTCTCTGAGGACTCCTGGCTGAAGGTACCTGTTTTTGAACAAAGCTTTCCACATCTCAGCATATCATTTCAGGCAGCAAGTTGGCCTGTCAGGTCCAAGGCAGAGCTTCTCTGGCTCCTTCCTGACCTGCTCATTGCACCCAAGGAACAGCAGGGCCACTTCACCCCATTGCATGCAATGTGCAGGAGACAACCCTGCCAGAAAACCTGTGGGATGTGTTTTGTGATTGCAGTGTACCTGATGAGCTTTCCACAGCAAGCCTGATGGTACCTCAGAAAGATGCTGTAGAACATCTGTTCAAGTTACTGAGGTGATGTGTTGAAACCACTGGTGTTTAAATGGAGCATTTTGAGTGAGCAGCCTTGTGGCTTGTGACGTTTTGCAATATGGAGCAAGGTTTCCACAAGTGCAATGCTGAAGTGGGCATACAGAAGCTACCAGCTGAGTTACTCATGATGGGTGCGTTCATCTTTTTCTCCTACTCCCATATCACAGATGTGTCACCCTTTGTGTCCTTCCTTGTGGCAAGTGACACGTTCGCTCTAGGGCCCGTTTTTGTCATGGGAAGGCAATGTGAAGCATCCCTCATGATGTATCTGCCCAGTCTTGCTCCGGCCTGATGAGGTAAGGCTTGGCTAACAGATGTGAAAATTAGGGGCTCTCCTGTAGGGCCCAGCTTTCCTTCTAAGCACCTTTCCATAGGGCGTGATCAATCTTTACAGCATGGAGGGCAAACAGGCGGCAGCCCGCAGGCTGAACTTTGAACTGCCATCTATTTGCATTCACCTCTATGCAATTTTAAAAACAAACTCTCTATCAGTCTTTGCTCAGGCGTGGATTCACCGCAGATCGATGTGTTGTGCAGGACTTTAAAAGGATGCTGTCAGGCTAAAAATAATCCTGGCCAGCCTTCCTCCCACGGCTTGGTTCCCAGTGGCCCTGTGAGCTGAACAAGGAGGGCCTGGCCGAGGGCACAGAGCCTCCCAGGGACAGCCTGGTTCAGGGGAACACCCCCTGCTCTGAGGTGTGGACTTTGACCACATCCTTTCCTGAGAATCAAGCCACCCTTCGCCTGACTTTACAGAGTGAATTTTACATATCTCAGTTAGCTTTCACTCTATATTATTAGCCTTTTTTTTTTTTTTAAATCTCTCCTTTTGGACTGAATTGTACAGAAGGACCAAAATAAAATAGAAAAAAGAGAGAAAAAAATAAATCTATACTTCTCTCTGTAGCCAGGCCTCTGCTTGGTTTTCCTGTGCAGGCTGATGCACAAGGCCTTGCTGCAGATTTGCAAGTGCTGCTGGAGAATGTTCATTTACCACAGAACATGCTGTTGCCAACTTTAAGCCCCCTCTCCTCTATTTATTTCAGACTGTGAAATAAAATTGTGCAAAAAATGATACCTACAATGATTTTGACAGCACTCAGAGTAAGGGGCACTGCAGGAGATGCCAGCACTGATTTAGCCCATTTCATTTACTGGAGAAGAAGCAGGGGAACATTCTCTGTAAGAGAAATGACTTTCCAAAGATAGGGAGATAGCAGTTGTCAGGCACTTGTTGGATGAGAATTGACAGAGTTTGGGGCCTGACCCACTGACAGCCACCTCTTTTTGCCCCCCTCCCAGGGCAGAGAGCTATCTGAGGAAGGTGAAGAGCCTTGTATAGCCTAAACAGGCAGATGTTTCCAATGGCTCACTCTGCCTTACCAAAAAATAAAAAACAGGCATCTCTCATCATCTCCTTCCCCTCTTTACATCCTGAGTGCTGTTCAGAGCCAGCCCGTCTTTAAAATACCTTGGGGAACGTACCTAGAGCCGTATCTTGGCCATGGAGGGGAAAGAGAAGTGCGCAGTGCAACCAGCCATGGTGAAGATTACTGTTTTCTACAGGGAGAAAAACGAAGCAAAGGTCTCCAGGCAGAAAAAAATGCAAATGCAAAAGAACGCACAAGCCATGCATCATGCAAATCTTACTCTTGTCAGGCAGCGCCTGTGCACTTGGGTCTCCCCTGATGAGCTCGTAGGTGGAGGAGAGGCTGTTAATACCGCTCAGATAATCGTGACATTCCGCTCCTCTGCTCCTGCTGGGAACACACCCTGAGGTGATAAAGGTGGCTCTCCTGAGCAGCTGGAGCAGAAGCACAGCACTGCTGAGGGGAGGCCCAAGTGTCCTGGATACCTGTTTCCCCTCTCCCTGCACTGTTTCCCACATCACGAGGTGCTTTTGGGGAACAGTGCTGTGATGTTTACATGTCCCTCAGCCACCAGGGCCTCCGGCTGGGGACCAGTGCTGCTCTGCAGTCTCCTTCGCACCAAGCACATTATCACCGCTCATAAATCATCATCACAATAATTAGCTCCAATTAGCGACTTAATGGAGAGTCTGTGGGGATTCCTGAGCTAAACTCACCGGTGTGGCTTTTTTAGGACGGTGGAAGCTGAGAAAGCCCTGAGGAATCCCAGTGGTGGCTGTCCCTGATCCCAGGCCTGCCTGGCTGGGTACGTTTACGCACACCCTTCCCAGCCCTTGCCCCCATGGGGGAATGCAGCCCGGCCAGCCCGAGCAACACATTGTGGCATGGCAGCCAGCCCCAACACAGGCCCAGCCCCTCTCCCTCCTGCCACCCCTGATGTCCTCACACCAAGCCAAGAGAGGGGAGAGATCAGCTGCTGCTACTAGCATGTGGCCTAGCCTGTAATTAACACGGACACTTGTGTCTCTTCAATCTGAGCACCTCCTTTACATCTGTGAGCATCTCCTCCTCCCTCTCTCAGCTGTGTGATTTCAGGCAGGTTATGAAGCTCTCCTCAGTCTAGCTGAATTATTTCATTTTTTTTGGTGGTATTTCACTGGTTAGCCACAAGTTACAGGAAGGCATGTCAATAGAAGGAGCAAATTGCACAATTACAGCAGCTCAATGAATGGTTCTTAGGCCAGTATGTAAATTGCTGTTTTTAGAAATTACACATCCTTCCTTTTCATGTGAGATCTTGACTTATCTTTCTCTAACTGCAGGGATTCTGCTGTGTAATGGGGTCTGCTATTGTGTGAGAAGTTGTTTTGTAACATGGTGGCAGCAGTTTCTATTCCACCAATCGATCCAGGCATTGGAAGTAGAAAATCAAATTTCTGTCTCTATTACCCAGTTTAGCTTCTACCTGTACTCTTCAGGTGTACAGGGAACACTAGATTCATCTACATCATTTAAGTCCAAATTCCAGATCACTATTTGCTCGGGATAATTTTAATTGAGCTGGCTGAAGGTGAAGCTCTCTCCAATGAATAATAATACCTTCTCTTTTAGAAGAATGACAGAGATGGAAATAGAATTAACTCAGAGATCTAGTCTTGTGGTCTACCCACTGGGCACACATCCTCCAAATTCAATAGGACAGAATGGGAACTTTGAAATTACCAAGGAGCGGATTTGAAATAAATAAAAGCTTTTCCATACCGTGAGTAATTAAACCATGAGACCCACTGCCACCAGGTGATGTAGAGGATCCCTAAAACATAAACAAGTGTCAGCAGGGTTTGGCTACGTTTGGGAAAAAGGACCAAGCTCTGAGAGTCAGAGTTAAATTTCATGTCCACTGGGTGCTGAGAAGGTGGCAGTTGGATAAGCCATCTTCTACTTGCTTTGCTCCTCTTACTCCTTCCTTCCTCTCCCACCCCTGGCTGCTCCTGGGTAGTACAGCACCTTTGTTCTGACTGCACCCCACTCCCATTTTCTGCTCTGCAATGCAGTGCAGGTCAAGCAGCACTGTTCCCAGACACAGCAGACTGTATGCATGAAAATGTCAATGCAGAGGTGCTGTTTGCCCCTCTGCTCCGAAGACAAGATAGTCCCAAGCGTCTCTCCTTTCCTAAGTACTGAGGTTTGCAGGAAGAAAGACTTATTTTACTAAAGGGTATAGGCAAGCCAGCTCATTCAGCCCAGAGCTGGCTTTGCAGCGCTTTGGTGACCCTCCAGAGGAATTCAAGGCAGACCACATTTTTTGTGTGTTTGCTTGTTATCTTATCTTTGAAGCCCTTTGGGAGGCCGTGATCTGCCTTCAACTGACACAAACACAGTCCGACTACAAATCATTGTTTGAGGAAGTGACTGTGTGACTTTTTAGCTCCCAGATAACAGTTAAAGAGCCTACCCAGGTCTCTCAAATTAAATGCTTAGCTACTCAATGCATAATGCTTTCATTAGCATGGCTGCCAAAGGTGCCAGGTCAGAGCTCAGCCCTCCATGTTTGATGGTCCTGGTGCAGTCAGTACTCTCAGATCTCTCACTCTTTCCCTAACTCACCCTCCCTGGGGCTCAGAAAGCACTTTTCCAGCTTTTCCAGAGAAAGCTAGGAGTGTGTGTTTTCCCTAGTTTCTTTTCTTCATGGGGCTATTTCCCCACACATACTACTCCCCATGTTCTTTGTAAAGTTCTGTTTCCAGGGACAGGAAGTTACCCCAAGTTTCATCAAGTGGCAAATCACAGGTGAGCATTTATGGATGTGGAAATGCTAAGACTACCAGCAAAGCACAATTGCTGTGAGAAAGGAGGCTGACTGCCTGGATCTCATGTGCCTGCCCAGCTGGCTGGTATGCTTCAAACATTTTCATCCATTCGTTCAACCCCATAAATGCAAGTAGGTGTCATTTTTCTGTAGATACTGCTCACAGGAAGTGCCAAGTGATTTAGGCACCAATTTTCTGTAGAGATGCCTACATCCCAATGGTTCCAGTGGGTGTATGGCAGCTCTGCCTGTTTGCAGTGGCACTCAAGAGGCTAATTTTCAATTCTGCCCAGATGCTGTTACACACTGTGGCTCTCTGTGAAGAAACACTGTGTGAAGAAGGCAAACATTTTAGGCTATGTGTAGTGACTCTCCACAGCCTACAAGTGGTGGGTAAAATTCACCCTGGAAGACCTTTCTCCAGAATGTGTGGCCCTATTTATATGTGAGAATGGTGTCAGCAGCATGTCTAAAGGGAATACAGCCGTGCAGTGTGCCATGAGAAGTTTTTCCATGCTGGCTTGGAAGTCAAGATGGAAAATAACAGCCCAGGAGACAGATCAGAAGGGCACGCAGACCTGAGGTGGGTTAAGAGTGGGAACCCAAAGGAGTTTAAACTTTCATCAGCTGAGTTTGTCTTGGGAACAGGGCTTTTAGTAAGAGAGGTGTTGTAGTAGGCATGGATGAGGCACCAGGATGCCTCGTCCCTCTCATCTCACAACAGAGAGGACATTTCTCAGCACCAACTGATGTAGTCACCAACTGATTCCCTTCTCGGTTCCTTCTGTGCCCATGGGAGAGATGAGGAAAAAATTCCTGACCCATGAATGAGGTTTGGATCAGACCCTGTGCTGTCAGCTGATAACTCCCTACATCTCAGCCCTGCTGTTTCAACAGGATGGTACAAATTCACACCTCACAAACAGGAAGCACTTCCAACTTGCTGTCAGGCAATCCTGCTTAACTCAGGGGTTTTCTAATATAGCAGTGTCCCTTGTGATATGACTGTACCTATTCACCCAGCTTCAGGCTTATTAATAACTGAGAAATATTTAGTGACACCTGTTCTGGAAGTAGCAATGACTGATGCCAGCAGAACCATTTCCGATAGTGGGCTGCAGTTTATCTACAGATCCTTTCCTTACAGAGAAATAATTACCTGATTAACATTAGTATAAATGTTGTGCCTTAAGTACTAAAGGGAGGTGAACTTGGCTCTCTCATTCTGTTGCAGGAACTGCAATGTTTAGAGTACTCACAAAATAGGAGGTTGTAAATGATCCCATTACATGGCAGCCTACTACATGTACTGATAGGCTTGTTTTTGTAGCAAGATTCTATACCTGAACTTCATTCGTCCCAGTTTACAGGCACATGAAGGGTGCAGTTGTGAATGCAAAGATCACAGTGGTGTTCTGAAGATAAAATTCAGAATGGCTCTGGTTCAAAAGCCACCAAAATGCAACAGGGGAATCACCAAGTTTAGGATAGTGCCCAGACAGCTGGCAATGGGAAAAGGCTCTGCAACACATTTTACTCTCATACTGTTGGCTATGGATAAGCTGGATACCAGCAACACAGGACCACATGGGACTCCAAGGCTAGCTTGTCTTCTGCAAAGCATGGCTCTGTCCCCAGCTTCACAGAAAAGGAATGGAGAAGGTCAGAAGAAAAATTTCTTTTTGTGAAGAGTGGTGAGGCAGTGGCACAGGTACTTGAGGGAGGTGTGGGAGTCACTGTCTGTGATCGTGTTCAAGAACCATGTGGATGTTTGTGTGCCCTGAGGGACGTGGTCAGTGGGCATGGTGGCATGGGCTGACAGTTGGACTACCTGATCTCATAGGACCTTTCCAATTAAAATGATTCCATGGTTCTGTGTCCTGAACTCTGCCATTACTGGAAATGAAGCATTTATAAAAACAGCCCCAGACAGGCCACAAGCATTTCTACAGGCGAAGGAAAGACCTTTTTCCATGGCCCAGTTCCCTTGGCTGCAGCCCAATTACTTCAGTGGTCGAGGTGTGCTAGAAGAGACATACAGCTGCTTGCTGAATTGATTTATTTCTCTTGCTAAACTATGTCTAACTACTTACCAAGCACAAACACATGTGTCTCTGCCCTCACGTGGACATTCCCTTGTTTTCTTCTCCCATTGCCAAGAAACACTGAGTGTTTTGCAACAGTATGTTGTGAGCACCCATAGCCTGGGACAGATGGAAGATAGCGAGTAGGGATGCTCCTAGCGAGAGGTGGGAACAGTAGATCATGTTACCCCTGGCAGAGTGGGAGCTTAACCCTAAACTCACACATCCTGAATGGATGTCTCAATCACCTCCTGCTCTACTTATTTGTAGGTAAAAAATCCAGGATTATAAAAACATCAGCTGTAGTTTTGTGCAGTGTCATATAAATTGTCTTCAAACAAAATGTAGATTCCTGCTTTGAAAAAGGGGGTTTGGGTTTTTGTTTTGTCATGTAAAGTACACCCAGTGGGTACAGGCACTGTTTAAGAGCAAGTGTCATCACAGTGACTTAGGAGAAGTAGCAGATGTCTCACTGGAACTGCAAAGAGAATGTAAATAAGCAAAATGAATAACTTGTGCTAGAGTCCAGGGCACATGGTGAAGGCCTGGAGCCAGGCTGGTGTGTGGAAGCAACTTGCTGAACTGATGCTGGGACGATTTACACAGGTGTTTTGTTTTATTAGCGTTATAAACTGCCCCATCTGAACTAGTGGCCAGGATTTAGGACGGGGTCGATAGTGAAAAAAATCCATTAATTGATGATGGTGTTTTTCAAACTTTCTGAACTGCTGGTGCTGTATTGTTTGGTCAGCACAACTACAGGAGGAGGCTGTTTGCAGAACGGGCGGCTTATTTAAACCTCCATCCCCAGGACACAGTTTTCATCTGATGAGGGTCATAAAAATGCTGCGTGATTTCAGCCAGGAATTGTGCCCTGTGAGTAGGGTGCTGCAAACAGGAATCCTCATAAACACTTTGCAAGAAGCAATACCAGATCATGAAAAAATCACCCAGCCCCATGGGAAGAGGAAGCTGAATTGTGCTTGTGATTCACCTGCCCTTCTGCCTGGTGACTTACCTTCCCTGTATGTTGAACATGCAACCTTGCAGCAGTGTTGCTTTGCCTCCAGCAGCAGCAGAACCACCCTGAAACCCCCAAAGGAGGAGACACCCCCCACCTATCAGCTCCAACTACTTCCCACCACCGGTCTGAAAACTGCCCATTTGGCCTTGTTCTTTGCCTAGATGCCAACCAAGAACAGCAAGATGCAACGTGGTGTGGTGCCGTTTGGAAAACACAGTCTGTGAAATGCAAATACTTCTAGGTGATTGCAGAGATAATATGATCTTATGAAGGAACCGCTTGATATGTCAGTGTTAATACCCACATCCCTTCATTCGCCCAGTGTTTGTATGCACAGTACATATTTTGCTTATAGAATACAGAGCAGGATTGTAATAGAGGTGTCTTCAAGCTACATTTATTTGATGTATTTGTTTTTACATTATTTTTATGCTACTAGTGAATGGGCTGTTTGGGAATCAAAATGCCAAAGCTGAGGTACGAACAGGATCGCTCATCTCCATCCCCCATCAGCCATGATAAAGAAATCAGGGCTGTATTGATTGCGGCAGAGAAGGGGACAGAGCACACAACACTATGCACACAAACCCGGGCCAGCCACTTAACACCTTGGAAAACATGGCATTTCTATCTTTAAGTTTGGTGCAATTTAGAGCTGGGCTGTGTACTGAGGAGCAGCGGAATGTCCTTCAGGGAGATGAAGAGGGAAATACCTTTGTGTAAACAGTAATTAATGAGCAGCTTCATCAAATAGCAGCAACTAGCTGAAAAACTGCAGGAAAAAAAATATGTATTCCTTTAATGAGTGCACCACAGGTAGTCAGACTGCTCTGAGAGGATTGCCCCCAGCCCAGAGCTGGCAGTTTGCAAACCCCTCGTGCTGTCCCACTGGCTTTTCCTGTATTTGTGTGCTCTGCCATCGGTGTGCTTTCGATGGCACTGAGAACAAGTGTTGGTATCTGTCTCCCTGCAGAGACTGTGGCCAGAGCAGCTCACACCTCTGAGATCCCAAAGCATCTCTGCTGCAGTTCTGCTTCCTACAGCTCTGTGTCCCATCTGTGCCTCCAGACCAGAGGCAACGGCCCGCCTGTGTCCCTTCTATTGCTCACTGAGGATTTGCAATGCACTGCTTGCTGGCAAGTGTGAAGAACAAGGCCTGAGCAGAGATTTTGTTTTTGTAGATTTGAGGCTAGCGTGTGAAACATCAATCTCCAGTTCCCAAAATAAGCTGTGGAGGTGTCACAGGCCTGCGAAATGTGTCTGCCCGAGGAACAGCTGCATTCACACAGGAAAGAGGGTGTGCTAATTGATTTGTGCTAATTGGTTTGTGCGTGTATGTGAGCATGCGTGTGTGTGTGTGTATGTGTGCGGACAGACTGGTAGGTACCAAACATAAAAAAAAGAAAATGGCAATAAGAAGGAGACAGCACATTAAAAAAAAGTGGGAGCAGGTGTTTATTTTTATGGTGCGTTTGTAACAGGCTATTTGCAGGTCTGCACGGCTGGTGGGCTAGTGTGAATGCAAAGTGAGATCCCTAGGGATGAATAACACCTTTTATCAGATAGCTGATAACAGTCAGGAAAAAAAAAGGTGTACCACTGTGGGATAGTGCTCAGATCCACACTCTGGAGTGGCCCAGTTTGTCCAGTATGGCAGTGGCCCTGATAGCCTGGAAGTCTCACTGCCAATCTTCTCATTTGGGCCAGTCTGCTAAGGAGGGAGCACCTAGGGAAACATAGACAAGGTGATCTCTAGAGGTCCCTTCCAATCCCTACAATTCTGTGATTCTGTGATGCTTTTTTTGGAGCAGATGCTTATTTTGGGGTCTTCAGTCCTTGGACATTTCATACTTACCAGCTGGTGCACACTCAGTGACCTCCCCACCCTCAGCATAATCTTGGAAAGGTAAAATTAAATTGTTTGGAATTCCAGGAGTGAAGTGCAACTTTGGTTTTGTAGCACGTTTCAGAACTTCTCATTTAGTTCTACTCTGGTATGAAGCTTATCTGCGGCTGCTGAAACCTGGAATCATCCTATATGCACCCATTCCCTCAACCCATTCTTTCCAGAGCCCTCCTCACCAGCACAGTGAGGAGGGCCAAGAAGACACTTCTTTGCAGATGTGCAGGGAACATTTTGATTCTCTCATATCTCCATACTTCTAACAAGAGAAGCTAAAAGAAATGCTTCCATACCTATCATTGCACTAAATATAACCAGCTAGTTGCTCCCACGTAGTGATTTTGAAAGCATGACATGCAATAATTATAAAGGGCTGAGACTGGAGAGTGAATGATGATACCAGAGGGCCAAAGCTGTTGGTCATTTAGTGCGTGATAACTTCTGATTGGCTTGGCCTTAAAGAGGAGCTGACTTTTCCGTTCATCTTTTTCTGACACAACAAACTTTCTGTATTTTCTGTTTCACAATAATAATAATAATCCAAAAAACATAATAAAACAATAGCTGATATTCATGACCTGTGCAGCCTACTGTAGGGAACCTGCTTTAGCTGGGGAGTTGGACTTGATGATCCCCAGAGGTCCCTTCTAACTCCTACGATTCTGTGATTCTATGAAATCCAAAGGAGTAATAAGGATGTGGCATAGCAGCGAATTTAGTTCACCCGGAGTTAAATGCCCCAGCCAGCAGTGCCAGCGATTTCAGTCACTAATAGTAACCTTGTGTAGCTGCATGCATTAAGGTGGTAGCAGATGATAAGGTTGGAAAGCAAAGCAATCTGTTAGGCTACAGCTGAAAATAGAGTCACTGCTGCAGAGGGGAAAACGTCATGCCTTCCCCAGCTCTTTCTTCAGAAATGAAAGTGCAGGGAGTGGTGCTGAGGGATGGAAAATCTGATTTCCTACCGCTGAGAGACAGGGTGGCACTCGAGAGGAGGTTTCCAAGGTCATGACGGCGATGCTATCAAAGCAGTGAGGAAATAGGCAGGTGGATGCCTCGTGGAGGAGGCATTGCACTCAGGCTCAGCAGAGGCACATGAGCTCTAAGACAGTTCAGTCTCAAACCTGCAACTCTTTCAGTAAAAAGGCAGAGACTGGAAGGCATACCGTATCCTACCAATTGTGTTGTGCTCCAGAACAGTGTTGTCTAATCTCGGACAGAATGCTTGCCAGCGTGGCACCTCTGTTCAACTCCTTTGGTGTGTGAAGGAGAAACTCAGTCTACTTCACAGGATTGTGTTAGGGCTTTATAACTAATATTTACCTGCATCTTGAAGATACCTGGGTGGGAGGCACTACAAAAGGGACTCTACATCAAAGGCACTCATGCACTCAGCACTGGTGCAGGGAGTACAAGATGTGGCTTTTCCAAAAAGAGGCTGCTTGACCTCAGGGCAGCAGCACAAGCAAAAGTTGCACAACCCTGCCGCAGTATCTTCCAGGATTCCGTTCAGACCTTCATGAACTAAAGACTTCCTAGAGGGCAATGCAAATCTTGCCTTACTAAATACAGGTACAAGGCACTCGGGAATCAATAAGTTGAATCTGGAACACCTTCCTTTAATTACCTGATTTGATGAAGGGGGGAGGAAAATGACAGCATAGCACGGCAGCTAGAACTGTGAGCTACTGCTTGTTTTTGCACCAGATTTCTCCTCAAATACTCTTTCTCTCCAAACTCCAGAGCTGATCTGGACACTTGAAAGCCTGCAGTCAAGGGATTTGCTGATTATGCCAACATTCAGCAATCCAACTGTCAGAGGCACTCACGCATCCTTGGTGCTCTTTTGCAATTAGGGAACAAGTATATTCTTGCAATTTAAGCACTGGGGAGATATGTGGGAGATATGGTTTAATTGCTAGCTTCAACGAAATCCGTCAGAAACTTCCAAAAAGTTGAATCTTTCTCTGAGTAATTGTACTCCTTAACTTCATGTGGCTCTCAACTGGTGCCTAGTTACACCAATATACAATTTTTTGGAGTGATGCTGGCTTTCCAAGCTGCTCTGTGCTCTGCTGTCTTAACTATAGTTCTTGCAGCTGTCATTGTTAGCCTCCTAAACAAGGATTGGGCCTCCTTTCTCATAGAGCATGCAGCACAGACCTGAGTATCACTTGGAAAATGTGCACAATTTTTGGACCACTAATAACACTGACATTCCTTTTATCATGCCCAAGCAACCAGGAAGTTACAGAGGGTAAGTAAGCTGACAATGCAGGTGGCAGGGAGCTAGGGGTCTTATAACAGCTGCCTCTACTTAATACTGACCAAAATCCCTAAGTGGTGGAAAATACTCTGTAAATGTAGATACAGTAAACCAGTTCCCTGTTGGGTCCTGAGCTGGAGAAACAGACTTGTTTTTGCTGTACTACATTCACCACTGCCTTCTTCAGCCAAAACTTTGCTTGTAGTGTGAGCCAAAGACTTTTTCTTAGGTAGGGCTTTCCAGCCAATACCATACAAAGTCAAACAGAAGGCATCACATTTAAACAAGGAAATAGGTTTTGCTAGCTTCGAAGCTTGTTCAGAAAAAGGAAAACTGCACCATTAATACAACAAAATGTTTCAACTAGAACTTTAGAAACTTTCCAAAAATCTGTTTTAATCCTGCATCATGGCATTCCATGCCAGCAAAGCATACTGAAAAGGGCAGGCATTGATAACTAGGGGAAATGGCTCAGTTTGAGCAGCAGCTATTAACAACCTGTGGGAAGGAGAAACCAAGCAGATCCCTTTAGGAAACCCTTCCCCTAAAGAGGGTTACATGAAGCACCTGAGCAAAACTATAGACCTTCCCTTGCTGTTCTCACAGCTGTGCTGCTGTTTTCTGCCCTCCAGAATGGATGTCATGCTACAGTACAAAAGCATGACTATTAGCATGACTACTGTGGACTACCATATATTCCAAGTGCAAACAGAGGCCGCAGGAGAAGGGATTTTAATGGCAACCCAGAGTCTAAGGCTGGTTTTGTCAAATCCCATGGGAAAGAAGCCAGGAAAGGAGAAAGGGAAATGGGAGGAGACCTGGGGTTCCAGGAATTGTTATCTACACATACAGGAAAAATAAAATTGCCCTCCCTGTCTTGGTAGCAGAACAACCAGCAATGGAGACGCCTTGTCAGAAATGCCAAAAACATGTATGTCTGCAGTCATATCTCTACAAGTGTCTGTGCTTGTAACTGCTGTCAAGGAAAAGGGAGAATTTTCATGATCCTGAATTAATTGCCAAACTGTGGCACAGACAAGGAGGAAATTGGAGAACTATTTCTATCCCCCATCCTCTCTCTTGCACCCAAAATATTAAGTCTTGCTGAGTTTTCTCATATTTCCAATATTTTTATGTTACAAGGAGAACCTGGAGGTCCCACAGTAGTAGGCAATGAGAATTCAGCAGTGTTTTGGTTACCTTAGTGCATATTTCCTGAAGATGAAGGTCTTTATGAACAACAGGAATGACTCCAGATGATCAACTGAGGTGTGCTAGGAATGTCACCTACATTCTACAAAGAAGAATTCCTAGGTAAGAAATTAAAGACAGGAGGATTGTCTCTCCCAGGACAGAAAATGGAAATGAGCAAAAAAAAAGTTCTTTTTGTTAACAGATTCTAGAATTACTAATTTCTGTTTCATTTGCAGTCTCCCTTTCTGTACAAATGGTGATGTTACTGCATCTCAGGTTTTGATTTTGCTTAGTTCCAGAGACAAAATGAGTTTCTGTCTTGCAACAGTTTATGGAGATGCCAAAGACAATACCTGCATGCATTTCACCAGTCAGTCTTATCTTCTTCAGAGTACTCAGTAATCTCTATGAAAATCTTGTGGAATTGCCCCCTTCGTCTGTTGAGGAAATTCAAGGTCAAGAACAGAAGCAATCATTTAAAATTCCTCAGAGACATCTTGATTAGCAAACATCCCGTTAGATGGGTTGGGTGAAATTTAGTCCTGCTGTAAACTAATGCAACAGCGTCTAGAGTGTTCTGACTTAAATCTTACGAGTACCTATTTGGCTCCATTTACTCAGATAAATGATCTCAGTCACAACAATTTTCATCTGGGGGATTTCTTTATGAAATTGGCAAATTATCTTTTGCAGGGGGTTCACAGCTTTAACTCCAAACCCCATCTAACTTCACACAGATTCTGCTGTTCTCATAGGCCATACAGGAGGGCCCTTACAGACACTGTCATTTCTCAAGATTTTCATCTGCTTGTTCCTTGCCGGTCTTTATTTTGGATTAACATGCATTTCAAAAGGAAGCTCATCTGCCAGTTTGTTGAGGAAGGAGTCAAACTAACAAAATAGTTTGAACATAATGGAATAGTTCAGGACCGAAGGAAACAGGGGTGTAATTTTTGATCCTACCACAGGCTCCTAGTGTGACAATGGACAAGGCATTTTTATCTGATTTTATTACACCCAATTCTTGCTGTCTCCGTGGAAGTTCTAAATTAGGAAGATGGGTTGCTTTGAGGGCCAGTGAAGTGAGCTAGGAGCCTGAATAAATCACCTTCCTGTGTTGCATGTGCTTCTGCATGGAATAAGTCTGCCAGCTTGGGCACTACTTCTAGATGCTTAAAGACAGGTCTGAAGAGTCCGGGCTTTGACTTTTCTGTGGGTTTGTTTCTTATTTCTATATGAGGTACTTAGCATTCAGTCCACATAGTAATATTGTAAAGACAAATGTTAAAAATGGTGAAGCAGTGGGATTCATCCTTCTATTCCAGGTAGATAGGTGGATGGCTGCATAACCTACATGAAAATCTGAAGCCTGGTTTGAATGCTGACACAGAAGTTCTCCCAGGTCTTTTAAACTAGTGCAGGATTTCCTTAAGTTTCTGAATATTAATGTCTGTGGAATAATGGCAAAATGGTGTTTTGTAGCCAAGATGATCAAAGGTCAGAAGAATACCTCTCCCTATAAGCCTTGTTTTTCTTTGAAAAAACAAAGACTTGAGATTTGAGTCTGTTCTTAAATTCCAAAGTCCACATTTTGGATGATTTTTGGAACTGAGTATGAGCATTTGCAAAATGCTCATGTTTACATTTTGCCTTGACTTGTGTTATCTTCCATCGTGAAATGTAGGCTTTAGAGCACGGCTACAACCTTGCCGCACTCTGTGCTGTTATGAGCCTTTGATCACTTTAATCACTGTACTTAAGAGTAGCTTGATCTATTTTTTTCAGCTAAATTGACATTCTACAAGGCAAGAAAGTAATTAGCGATGTCTACTCTGCTGAAATAATATAGCATCTCACTTGTTCCCTCATGAGCTGTACAGCTTGGCTATAGCTATTGTTAGACAGAAGAAATGCTTCCTTCTTCTTAAAGAATGAGAAGTAAAAGACAACTTTGTGTAAGCTTATTAAACACTGTGTTCATGTTCCAACTCAGTTGCATCTCTTGCAGCACAAGCAACGAGTTCTAGCTTTCCTTTGCCCTGGGAGGTCTGGATGCTGGAGCAGCCTATGTACTTCTCGTTTGTACTTCTCATTTGACTCAGGGCTCAAGCACATGGCTAAAAACTAAATTTTCTCATTTGGGGCATTGCTTTGAATCCCTAAGATGCTTTAAGCAGGATATTCTGCTTTTACTGCTTGATCTTATCTGAGTTGTTCAAATACAAAGAAAGTGCTAGCTATCTGAATATTATGTAGTTACCCGATTTGTGTGCGTTTGTGTGTTCTTTCATAAAAGGTCAGATCTGCATCAGAGTGTCATTGGTTTCAGCTTCCCCAGTGGACTCTCTGGCTGCATGACTCAGCAGTGTTACACTGTTCCTTGCAGTGACTCTGCCCCTTGAGCAGCATGCCCATCCTTTTTAGATAAACCAGCTGAGAAAGGAAAGAGTTGAGAGGTGTCCACCTTGAAACAGCTCTGATCTATCTCAGAAAGAATATCATTTGCCTAGAATTCCGAATTTCAAATTAGTTTTAGAAGCGGGCTAGGTTTGATACAGAAGTGGAATAGCTGCCCCAGTTCATATAAATGCCACAGCCTTTCCTGTGAGTGGGAAGAATTGTAGAATCATGGGCTTGGAAGGCACTTATGGACATCACCGAGTCCAACCCACAAAGAGCCTCGAGTGCAGCATGCACAGCTCTCCAGAGCATCTCAAGGCTGTATTACCACATTTGTAATTGATCCCTCAACAAGCTGATGCCAGCAGGGATGGAGAGGGCATGCAGAACTGCACACAGTGCTATGACCTGTGCTCTTTGACCATTCTGCTTGTCTAAAAATGAGCAAAATTAGGATCACCAGTTGTCACCACATAGTGCCTGCCAAGTCCTGGCCTTCAGAAGTCATGAGATGAACTGGTGGTTAAGCCACACATTGTACTGGAAATGAGCAGCTTACATGCCCCTACCCCTCAAGTAATAAATAGTATTGTCTGCATTAGAACGTCTTCCACCAGCAAAACTCTTAGCCTTCCATCAGAAGGACAGGGGACAGATGGCTGCATGTGGATGGACAGATGTTAGAAGAGCAGTATGAGTTTTCCTAATTCAAGAGCTGCTGAGATGTTGGATCCTCTATTACAGAAACTGCTCACTTCAAAGATGACAGCATCTAGGCCATAAGTAGGTGAAGAAGCTAAAAAAATTAAATTCCCTTTATCAAACAAACGTGACTGGAAGCATGTGTCTTAGGACATTTCTAAGATACATTTTTCTTTATGCACAAAAGCAACAGTCCATAAGAACCCGCATTTCTACATTACAGTGGAATCCTGAGGAGCTGATGTCCTTTCCGTGGTCAGACAATCTGGTCACTAAGCTGGTGGCTGTGGCAATGTGCTGCGTTTATATTGGCACTCCCTGTGACAGAAGTTGCCTCCTCCTCCCTTTGCTCCTATCAACCAGGTTCCAGTGAGAGCTACATCCACAGCACCCCAAAACTCAGCCCCTCAGTACCTGAAATGGTAATAACATTGTTTTGATTTTATTTCCCAGACAGAAGGCTGTGCTGTTTCTGGCTCCTTGCTGCAATAAATTGGCAGATGATGCTCTAATGAGAACAATAATGCACCCACCCTACCGCCTTTGATCACTTATGTGCTCTTTTGCAGCTTGTGAAAGGCTTTAAAAGCTTTCACCAGACAGGTTGTTTGATTTTTAAGGAGTGTCACTAGCACTGTTTGCCCCAGACAGGCAGAAGCCTGTTTCTGCAGTGTGTGGTTGCTGGAACAATTGACGTCAGCTAAGTGACCAATATATAGTTTGACCCCAGAAATGCCAGGTTCCAGCCATTTGCCAGCAATTTCAACAGCAGAAGCTGCCTCAAACCAGCATATCCAAACTTAGTGCTCCAGCGAGCTGTTTAATGGATTGGATGCCGGGGTGCACGCGGTGGGCATCAAATGTGCTGTGCCATTTCACATCAGCTGATGGTCAGCAATACTACTGCATGATGGTGCTGATGAACAGCAATTGCACACATACTGGTAGTAGCTGTATTCTCGTGACAAAGTGATCTGTGTTCTTGACCCTTTTCCTCTATTCTGAGTTACCCATGCAAGGAACAGAGTTGCACTGAATTTGTACAGAATGGACTGCCACAATTGTTTCCGCTTGTGCACTCCTAGCTACAGTCCCATGACCATCTTTGCACTCTGTTGAAAGTTACTTGGCAACACAGATCAACTCCCATGGGAGGTTATCACCAGGAATGTGACTAAAGTTACCCACAAAACAGATGTTTCTTTGGAAGAAATGTATTGTTTCATTAATCTGTAAACTCGTAGCAGTTAAAATGGAGGTTGGAAACAACCAAAAAATGCTGAATACATCTTACCTCACCATTTGGCTTGCTGTTTCCCATGAGTTCTACTTGTCCAAGCCACCTCATCCTGCAGCATCGCAGTCTGAGTGACTGAATTGACAGGTAGTCTTCTGCGACTTTCAGCATACCTTTGTCTACTTTAGCACCCAAATCATGGTCTCAGCTTATTTATGCAGCTTTATCTGAAAGGGAATCGACTCCATTTTAATTGCATATAAACGGGATGAGAATAAAGCACTAATTGCTTTTTCTGCCCATGAACTGATCTGTATCTAGTTGAATTTGCCCTTGATAATCCCATAACACTGGCAAAATTGCAAACAAATACACAAAGACATGCTGCTTGCACTAGAAGAATCTAAGTATCTCTCATTTTTCACAGGCTGCTCGATGTCTTTTCATTTCAGCAGCTACACACAGCATCGCTGATGTGGAACTGCTCAGCAGATACATTAATACTGTGTATTCTGTATACTGGCTATCCCTATATGTGAGGTTAAGTGAGGTTTCTGTTGGTAGAGGGCGTTGTCTTTTTTGTCTTTGGAAATGAAATCTTTGTTCTCATTGATTAAACAAGGAAGGAATGGCCCACACAGAGGAATCATGAGTTCACAGTACCCTTCTAAAATGCAGAGCTGGTGAAACACGTATCCGTCATCCATTGCTTTCCGTGTCTTGTAGCATACCTACTGCTGTGATAACTGAGCACCTGTCAAGATACTATATTGCTAGTCATGGAAATGGAAGTCATCTCAGATTTATCAACAGAGAAGCTGACATTGCTGCCTGGCAAGTTTCTCAGCTTTTGTGCCTCAACCTTGACCCTCAAGGGTCTACTTCTCAGGGCAAGAAAGCAGCGATTCTCCTCACAGATTTAGTCACTGTCTCCTCTGCTGTGGATTCTGATTCATGAGGTGGTAGAGATCTCTTTAACCAAACCAGATCACATGGAAGTAGTCACTGCTACAGGACATGGAGCACACACTTGCCATCCCAGGTCCCAGTTATTCACACAGTGAAGTGGAAAACTGCCCCTTGCTTGAGACCGCAGTGGATCACCAATGCCAATGGGCACCCTTCAGACAGTAATACTCTGGCTGTGTTTGAACTTAAGACATTCTTTATATCCTCATTGTCCTTTGAGCTCACAAAGGATGCTCACAATCTTGCAAAAAAAGCTATGCTCCGAAGTCATCAAGTGATATTAGATAGCATCTCAAAACCACTAGAGGTGAGTGCTTGTAGATTCCTGCCTCTTAATACTGAATTGCTCCATTATAACTTCCAGTAAAAGCAAGTGTGAATTGCCCTGTGCTTTGCTGTCTTTCTTAGTTAATGCTTTTCACAGAAGTCCGGGTTTAAGTCCTCTTCCTTTCTTTTTCCAGGTTCCCTCCATTTCCCAGAAGGTGTCCCAGAGCTGGAGCCAATTCAGCTGCCAAGATGCTGCCTTTCTTACCTGCTGATTGCAATTAGCCACTGCCAGCTGGGACCTGGTGAGCTGCTGAAGAGCTAACAAGAAGCAGAGACCAGCATGATGCCTCGACAGCATATACACTGTGAATAAATAAGAAATGCTGCACTGTATTCCTGAAGTTGCTTCACCACAAAAGCAATTCCCACGTCCCTGCGTGCTTGTCAGAGGTTTGGCTTGCTTCTCATGCTTTTACCTCACGCCGTCACATATGTGCTAGGAAGGAAACACGGGGAAATAAAGGTTACTGGTGATTAAAACAAACCCAGCTGTGGTCTTGTTAAGAAATCTTTTGGCTCACCTCTATCCTCAGGCAGTACCCATCATCACAGAGGAGCGGTCACCTCTGATTACAGTGGTATCCTACCCTGAGAGAAGGGATTCTGTCCTCCTGGGGCATTGCTCAGCCCTTGCTTCCCATTCTGGATCTCTGGGTCTCCCGATGGGATGGTGGTGCTTCTCTCTCCCTGGGGCCCAGCCTCAGAATGAGGGTTTTGCAAATTTCCTCCATGATGAGCTTCTGCACATTTGAAGTACTAATTTGAGACGTTCCAGGGGATTTGCAGACAGGCAGGCTCCCAGATAGAAAGATATCATCTGCTTTTGCTTCATCCCAACATGCCTGGCTTAATCCAGGCCCCAAGTGAGAGGGACAGCTGTCCTCTGTCCGGCTTCCCGTCCCCTCTTCCAGCACAACCCTAATGCTTCTGTTTCATGCTCAGAGAAGCATTGAATTTACACTATTTCAAAAAGATTATGGATTTGGGATGCTGCATTTTTGAATAATGACAACATCTGCCCATGGAGCCTTGCTAGATTTTATAGCCATAGTAAGGCTTTCCAGCTTAACCTCTCTGTATGAGATACCTCTAGATAAAGCGTGTCAGAGTACAAAACCATCTTCCTTTCCAATTTACCCTCCTTAGGGATTCCTTCTTCACATAAGTGCTATATGCATTTATTGGGATTAGTTCATACTTACTTCAGCAAAAAGAGATGCCACTGTTTGGGGAGCATCCAGCCAGGATCACAGACTTCTTATACAGTGAAGGAAGGCCCTTGTTGGTCCTTGTTGTGTGAGGGTTTTTTTCAGTGTGGGATGTAAGAAAAGTATGATTCTGCTTTCTGACGATGGATGCAGAGGATTCAGGTTGTTTTTATGCCCTTTGAGATGGTGTGCTCCACTTAAGCAAGAGATTTGATTGCATCCACCTCCCCATCCACCCAGTGGCTGCACCCCATCCTTTCAGAATGACAGACATGCAACCAAGATCATTTAATGAAGAGTTAAACACCACTGCGGAAGAGAATGATCACAGAAAGGTTGGCTAATGAACACATGCTATATATGGAAAAAGTCAAGCTATAACTTTAACAGAATCCTGGAATATCCTGAGTTGGAAGGGACCCACAAAGACTGTCCTGTCCGACTGTTGGCTCCACACAGGACCACCTACAAATTAAACCATACTTCTGAGAACTTCCTTTAGGTCTGCAGAAGGCCGTTCAAGCTCACTATATCTAGAGGAATTCCTTGAAAGAGTAAGATATGCCACTGCCTAGCTTAAATGTTTAGGTTTAGAGACTGGAGGTTTTCACAGTACTTACAATCTGGCCTTTGCCTGTCGGTAAAAGCATGCTAAGCTCACACGTTTAGTTCTGTGGCACGGCTCTTTACCATCTGTTTTTATCTGGAATGGTTGCCACAATATCCTTACTCTGGTGGCTATGGAAAACATGATTGAGATTATTCAGCAAGTCAAATATTTTACTGGTGAGTTCCACATTTTTCTGGATTGATTCCCAGGGAAATCACAGAGGGGTTTGGATCCCTATCAGTTTCAAGCACAAAAGGATAGTAAAGGAGACCACTATCCTCTCTCAGTGGGCCATTCAGCACTTTGGAATGTGCTGTGAAGTTATTTGCCCTGACAACCTTACAAGGGAGGCAGCCATTAGTCAACTTCTTTGCCAGCTTTCCCTTCTGTGGGATGTGTTGCTGCTGATGAGTCATAAGGACATTGATTTTAAAATTTGCTTTGAACCCTAATTGCATTTCTAAGATTACATAGCGGCTCCCAGGGATCTACTGAGTTTTTTAAATCTGTAGTTGATGCCTCTTTTTCTGAGTTAAGTGCTACATAATGCACAAAATATCCTGACAATTTTTTTATTTTTATACTCGTCGCTTTTGGAAAATGGCATCTTCTATCTGGAAAATTAGGTTAATGTGAAAAAAGATTTTTTTTATTTCAACTGCAGGTTTTGTTTAAAAAAAATCCCATGTAATGGTTCGATTGGGTGAAACAGTGCATTATAATTGAAGGTTAATATCCAGATTAAGTGAACATCTGAGAGATTCCCATCATGACTTGAGAGCCCAGCATTCTAAATTGCCATAAATCTAAAATAATGGTTAAAATTACACAATTAAAAAAAAAAAAAAAGAAGAATCCTGGAATGAAAATGAGATACACAGTCTAGTCACCAGGATTGTGGAACGATAGACGTATTTTATAGTCCACATTAATATAGAGGGGTTTGGTTGGATATCAGGAAAAGATTCTTCACAAGAGGGCAGTCTGCATGGAACAGGATGCCCAGGGCAGGGGGCATAGAACCCAGTGCTGGAGTTCAAGGAGAACCTGGACAGAGCTCTCAGACATGTGGTCTGAGTTTTGGGTGGTTCTGTGTGGATCCAGGAATAGGATTTGATTATCCTTGTGGGTTCCTTCCAACTTGAGATATTCTATGATTGTAATGCTTCCTGACTGTGCTAGAGGCTGCCATTATTACTACTACTACTGTCATTTATTTTCCCAAGTTGGACTGTCCTTAAAACATACTTTCCTTTGACTTCATTCTGAATGAGTGGAGTGTCTGAGCAGCAGGGGACACTTTGTGAAGCTGCCCAAGGCTTCTTGGAGCCCTCTCAGAAGCCAATGGGCTCTCTCTGTACCAGGCAGTGGCTCTCTCTTGCCCTAGACAGCATGCTGCCATCACACTGCCATCAGCATGAGGTGAGCCATTTCTCCAGTAGGAATCTGATAGAGGAAGAGCCCAGAGCCTCAGGTACACACCGATATCCACACTTGACCCTAGGAGATGAGGATATTCTGGGTGAGCTTTTGCATACAGAATGGACATTGACTGTATTTCTTCTTAATAAAATGCAGTATTCACTTGTCTTCAGAAGTCATGGAGCCAGTAAGAAACTTTCTGCCTTGGTGTTGAGACCAAGGAAATCAAGCTCTGTGTCTTTACTGTCACAACAGTAAGAAATCTCCCCTTCAAGCCTTACATTCAGCCATTTTCTCAGTAATTTCCTAAGTCAAAATAATAAAGTAAAAATCCTAAGGCATTGGTGAGTACAGCAAGAGACAGGCAGACCATGAAACTAAGACCAGTGCAAGAACTTGAGAGGGTCTGGTCTCTCTAGCTTGTAACAATGCTGTTTCTAGATCCTCTTTTCCCTTGATTTTTCCAAGTACTTCCAAGTATTAAGCTGGTGAGAGGTGAGACCTCTTGAGGTTTAAAAAGGAAGGGAAGGGAGAATCCTATTACTGTTTAGCAGTTTTTAGTACTATTTTGAACACAATCAAAATGGTTCCTTCATTGTGACCTACCAGTGTGAACCAGTCTGGCTAAGCTGGATGGGCCTGAGTCTCTCAGCATCCCAATGGGGCATTGCTGACTATTTCTGACTCTGGCAGGCAAGAACCCCACAGGGCAAGTTCTCCCTTCAGGTAAACAGGAAAGGGGCATCTTATGGGGGATGTTAAAGGTAGTTGAATTTGATGCCCTGTTTGGGTTCCTAGTCCCTTGTTTAGAGCTTTTAAGACCTAAAGTGCTACATAGATGGTAAGTATTGTATTCCTGGGGCTAAAAAAAGGAGGCAATCCTTTTTTATCCTACAACAGTAAGGTCAAGGTAAATGTGACTGTTTAGAAACACTACAGAGCTGAAGGCCCTGGGGAATTTTAATGTATTTTATAAACTTGTTTCCAAACCAAGCTATTAGGAAAACAAGATATTTCTCCATAAAGCCTTTCTTTTTGTCTCTTTAGGGACAGTGCTGCCTGCCTTACAGTGCTTTAACTTGATCAGAATCATCATTTTTATAAACAGGCCATTTTTCATGACTTGCTTGATCAACTTGGGAAAGCAGTTTTTAAGAAGTTGTAGTCACATGCAGAAAAAAAAAAAAATCTTACTACATCTATTGCAGCCAGAGATGTAATAGAACCCATGTCCTTTTTCTGAAGGTAATGCAAAAGGGAAAATACAGACTTATGCACTTGTTTTTTCCCCCACACTCAACCTCTCTTATGCAATGCTACAGAAAGGAATGAACGAGCTGTTTCACAATTAAATTGCAGAGATAAGCCTTTTTTTTTTTTCATACAGAAGTTAATGATGTGTGATGCCAATATTTACCCATCACTTTATCTGTATCGGGAGATTTCCAGCTGGCAGCTTTGCAATATTCAGGCCAGAGACAAAGTGTGGCTCTGAGTAGCCAGAAACTGTGGGATACTTCGGAATGTTACAGGGCTGCTAAATGATTTCAAGCACTCTCGCTGGCCTCAGCAAAGTCGCACATTTTCACATGCCAGAAGTGAGAGCTTCCCCTCTCCTCACCAGGCACGTACTTCAGATATGCAAAATACTCAGCAGAATAAAGATTTCACATGGAATCTGAGAAACTCTTATTCTGACTCAAAGTAGACTGAGGAGTGCTGTTGAATGAGCTTAGAGTGATCCAAGGAAGAAGGAGTTATGAGATGGTTGTCTTAAAGGAAACGTAGTGGCACACACCCCACAGAAAGCAAATATGTATAAGAGGAAATATCTGCTTATCTGAGCATGAGCCTTATTCAAACATGCTCTATGAGGGCAGGAAAGGGGCCATGTCTGCAGGTTTAGCTATGAACAGAATGCCTCAGGCAGGTGTGTTACGCTCCATAGAAATGGACTTTGCACAGCAACACGGATCTACATTCCTCCCTAGCTCAGAGGAAAGCAGGATTGTCGCTCCCTCAGAAACTTATCTCACCTGCAAAGCTTCCAGATGGAAAACGCAGCTTCCTAGTGGCAGCTGAAACTTTTCCAAAGTTTGTCTGGGAAAAAAAGAACGTACAGATGCATAGGTCTTTCTTCCTTTCTAATCTGCAACTCAGCCAGTTGTGGGCTTGGCCAAACTATTCTGAATTTGAAAGTTGGCAGTAAAATGGTGAAACACAAAAATAGTTTTAGAAAGGTTTTTTTTTCTTTTTTCCGTAATCTCTTTTTATGTCAGCAGTGGATTCCTTCCGCAGCTGCTAGTGCAAGTACAACTTTTTCATTAAAAAAATCATCCTTTTGGAATGCTGTGCCCAACTCTAATCAATAGGGAGTGCATGGCAGAAAAAAGCAGTAACAACTAAAGCATCTCTGCTTCAACACACTGTGAGACAAAATACATAAAGAGAGGAGAAAGCATTTAAAGTGGGAATGAAGGAGGAAGGGATTAAACCTGCTGCACTGAGCCTGATTGTTGGAAGATCCATGTTTTGCTGTTGAGGTATAAATTACCCTACTTCAGGAGCAGAACACATTGCTCACGTTCCACAGACAGTACTGGGAACTTCTGTGAGAAGACTGGACAGTGTGCTGAACCAAGATATACTATTTTTAGATCCTTACTACAGGTTACAAGCAAGCAGTGCTGTGGGTGGTGGTGAACATCAGAAGATTGCTGTGAGACGTGTCTTTGATGTCATGGTGACGTAAATCTTTAAGTATGTGAGGAAGGAGCTGGTGAGGCAAAGGGAGGGGGCTGTGCTTCCCCACATTGCGCAGTGTGCCGCAGCCGCCCCTTATTGGCTTCTTTAAGCTGGCACACCTTACGCATCTACTGGGCCTATGTTTGCTTCCACAGAACAAAATGACCCATTCGAGGTTTCTCAGGAAGTGGTGAATTGTGAATATCAAGGGCTGAGGCTCCCTCTTTCTTAGCCAATTTCCTTAATTACAAAACTGTCCTTCCTGCATGATGCCTTATTTTAAAATGAAACCTTGACCACAGTCACTTTCTTCTTTGCTGTGTCATCAGCCAAGCCCACTGTTGGTCTGTTGTCTGTAAAGTCTTGATTGTGTTTATCACATTACGATATTTTTGCCTCCTTGGTCAGCCTCTGAGGGCAGCAGCTCCTCAAATTGCTCAGTTTGCAGCAAAGCTGCGACAGAATGACCTCTGTTGCTGTTGCCGGTCTGTTTCTTGCTTTTTGAGGTGTGGATAGAAAGCTGACCTTCACCTTGGAGTGATTTCCCATTTATCACCAAGACGAATGGCTGTCGATCCACCCTGCACTGCCTGGAGAGGTGCCTCGTGTGCACCTCCCCACTGCAGCAGCAGAGCTGCTCCACCATGCTGTTTGCATTGGGTGAACAGTGCTCATAATCCAAGGCTTAACGTCAAATATTTTCTGCAAGGGAAATAAAAATGTCAACAGGAAGTGAAATGTGACCTGATTAACAGCTAGACCTCTGACTCTGCTTCAGTTTTGACTGATGCAGTATTCTATGAGGATAATAATACCACTGATTTCTCTTAATTGATGGACTCTGATAGAAATATAAATTAAACAATTAATACAATTCACTGAGACTCATAAAAATAAACTGTGCAGACAGATGGACATATTTATTTTTTATTTGCTTTAAAAACAAGTATCATAGAAAGCATTGCAACTTTTTTTTTAAGGGGAAAACAGGGGCAAGTCTGACCTCCTTAAGAGCCAGAATACACCATAGGAGGCAAGGCAAGTGACCTGCCACAGGTTGGGGCAGTTTAGGATAACTGAAGATGCATTTTGTCTCGCTAATTCTGGAATCTGTGATTTTCATGTTTTGTTTAAAACAAAGCTAACCAAAACCAATTAGTATTTAACTCTCACAGTCACACCCAGCAGCCCAGTTTAGGATCAAGAGCCCCTTGTGCAAGCTAAGAGCACAGTAAACACATGGGGAGAAACATAGAATAGCTTACGCTAGAGGGGACCTCAATGCCCACCCACCCCAACCCCTGCCATGAGCAGGGCTGCCCCCCAGCAGCTCAGGCTGCCCAGGGCCCCATCCAACCTGGCCTTGAGTGCCTCCAGGGATGGGGCACCACAGCTTCTCTGGGCACCCTGTGCCAGCGCATCCCCCTGGGGAAAGAATTTCTTCCTAACATATGACCTAAATCTCCCCTCTTTTAGTTTAAACACATTCCTCCTCATCCTATCAAGAAACAGGAGAAATGGGTTCTGTGGTAAATGGCCTGATTCCTGATGTATTTTTTAATTCTTTCTGTTGTGGGAGGTGGAATAATAGACAGGTGCGACCTTGAGAGATGCCAGCTTGAAGCCAATGGGTATTTTCAGGAGAGAGCAGGAATTCTGGGAAAGCAAAAATTGAGAGGATTTGCAATACCCAGGTGATGCAAAGCAGTATTTACAAACATTTACAAACAGGCTGCAGTTGCATTCAATCGAGCCTGCATCCCACCACGTCTGCACTAATGGGCTTCTTGTGACTGATGTATTCTCCGTGTTTCTCATCCGACTTCTGTTTTCTGAGCAGCCAGAGTTCATATTCAAAAGCTTTCCTCTGCCACCATGAAAGCCAGGCAGCGGTGTTAATAGAGGCTGGGATTCTCTTGTAATGTCTTCAGGTGTAAAGAAAACAGCTTGTTCACCCAGAGGCACTCGGTGCTTGCTGTTCTTTAATTCTGTTTGAAAAGTTACTCCCTGACACCAGGAGCAGAAACCACACCGCAAATTACAGGGAGGGAAGAAAGCAGAATTGTTGCGCATGATGTCTCCTCCCTGCCTTTGAAATTTGAGAGCTGAATAATTCGAAAAAGGGACCAGGCTTCTTTTAAAATCAAAGCGGAGCAGATGCCTGTTTTCTGGTTGCTTTTCAGCCTGCAATAACTATGACTGTGTCCCTGTGGGCTGCTGGCTGCTGATGCCAGAGAGTGCTACACCACGTGTCAGCTGTGGGATGGGATCATGGCCTGAAGTGTGGAAGGGATGCCATGTGCGTGGTTTCTGTGCCTCCATGGCAGCCCTGAGGCTTTTCCTCACAGCTGCTGGGCTATGCCAGCAGAAGTGCTCAGCAGTGCTGGCTTCTTGTATGGGACGCACAGGTGGCATCGCTCCCCTTCCTGGTAGCATTATAGGCCAAGCTGGGTGGGGCTTTGAGCAACCTGGTCTAGGGGGAGGTGTCCCTGCCTATAGCAGAGGGTTGGAACTAGATGATCTTAGAAGTCCCTGTAGCAGCTGGGGGTTAGGGACAGGGTCTGCACCAGAGGGCAGTGGGCATGGAACAGGGTGTCCAGGGCAGGGGTCACGGCCCCTTGCACCTCTCAGCACGTGCACAGTCACCCAGGCCCAGACAGATGTGGGCTGTGACAGCCTCACAACCTGTAGTGCCTTGTGCACGGGGTAACAGCACATCAAGAGGGCTGTACTGATCCCTCTAGCCATTTCCAGCCCTGCACTGTGCCCACGTGAGGGTGTGCTCGCGTGATCCAGCCTATGTGCCTGCCCTCCCAATGTGCAAACAGCGTTAGTTTCTCCCAACCAGGTTTGTTTAATTTCTTCAGGACTTCCATTCCAATGACATTTCTTTGTCATCAGGCCAATTTCAACAGTTTATTGCTAAACATTATTGCCTTGGCTGCAATTGGGCTTTCACAATCCTTTTGTATCTTAAATATTGCTCATTCATGTGCGAAGCTCACAGAGATGTTGACATGAAGGCTTTATTATTGGGGATAGGCAGGAAGGACTGAAGACCAGATCAAGAAATACACGTGTTCTTGTATCACATACACAAGAAGACCATTTTTCATTTTTACAAAATGCAGAAATTAAGATTGAGAAGACAAATGCTTGCAAATTAGGTACATAAAGAATCATTACCTGTGCATTCTAAAATTGTTTTTTTCAGCATGTATATTTCTTACACACATACACATGCTTTAATTATAACTTATGTCTTTACCAGTGCAAAACAAGACATCTTTCAGGAGTCGTTGCTTTGCCAGTGATTTTCCACTATAACTGAGGGTTGGACTAGATGAGTTCCTTTCCAGCCTCTGCAATTCCGTGACTCTGAGAAACCAGATCTGAACGTAAAGATGCAACCCTAATGGGTCTCCTGCGGCAAAGTTCCAGACAAGCAGAAGCCACCCTAGCATGCATGCTGGCTTTGCCCATACACTTGCATTTCTGAGGAGCAAGCTGGCTCTAACTTACACGTGAAAATAAAATGTGGTAGAAAAAATGTGCATTGCAGTGGTGTATGTGAGTGATGCTATGGGAGCAACTGACTTCATATATATTTCTGCTCTGCAAAACTTTCCCTGTTCCATCTTAGTGACAAATGATAATAATTCCCAAATCCTCAGATTAATTCTAGCTCCTAGCACCGAGATAAAAGATCTCAGAGAGAGCACTGTTGCCGGGCTTCTTGGGTATGGCAGAGAAAACTTTCTGGGCCTCCTGAGTGTTGCCTGCACCTCACAGCAGAGGCAGTGCTGGCAGTTCCCAGCCGTGGGCACACTGTGGGCTGTGATCATCATATCTTCCATTCAAAAGGCCAGGAGATAGCTGCTATCAGATGACTGCTCTGTGTGGGGCAGGGCAGCTTTCCTGGTCACTGCGACCCACAGGGAGAAGAGAGAGTGAGAGAGGCTCATTTTGTTATCCTCCCTCCCTGCCCCCAGCTCGGTGCTGGTTCTGCAGCAAAGCATAGTCCAACTCCGTCCTTGGGATTCAGCAGGAAATGCAGCTGGTCCCTGAGGGACTCTCAAGGACAGGGTATAAACGTTGATTAGACAGAGTGGCGTTGACCTGCAGATCACCAGACTTTTACAGCAGGTAGATTGAATTGGATTGCTACTACTGGCAGGCTGAGACCATGTCTCCTACCACGCCGTGCTCTGTGGCAGCATTTTTCAAAACTGAACTATTCTGCTCTGTGCTACTTGTGCTACAGTGTTAAAAATGCTGTTTATAAATGCAGATATCCTAGCTCTGAGTCCCGTAACCTCTGGGCTACATCCTGCAGCAGGGGATTGAGCACTCCCCATCTGTGTCCTCTTTTTTCTGCGAGATACGGGAGGAGAGGTCATATAACTTTTGTGTGTTCAAACAAGGGGTCATGGCATGGAAAAGGTGGAGAAGCCCTGAGCTAGTCTTTTCACTGGGCAATTAACAACTAATGGAAGCTGGCCCGGCTCTGGATGGACTGTCTGTCTGCACAGCCTCTCTCGTGAAGGGAAGGTGCTGGATGGCAGCATGTGGGGTAAACCTGTCTCCTCACAGATGTTTCCCCTCTCTGCATATTGCTCAGCCAGCCTGGGTGAGGGAATAGGCCCAGGGCACGGTGAATCTCAAAGCATGCCACTTGGGTGGAGGAGATGGGGAACATGCCTGCAAGACAAAACAGAAGCAACAGAAACCCCAGGGCAGTGGATTCACTTGCTCACCTGTGCAGAAAAATCGCTGTATTCAGTCTGGTTTCTGCAGCGCTAGGCTTAAATGTCTTGGCTTCCTCTGTCTTGAGAGGCGGCGATGAAGAACAGGGGGCTGAATCTCCCTGTGGTCTTGAACAACACATCAAAGCAGCTAAGATAGTTGATTTGGGAGGCTGAGCACAGTTCAGAGATTCCTAACATCTTTATTTTAGGTTCAGTCCAATTGTACCTGCAGCCAATAGCCAGACTTCTGTTGACTTGCATCACCTCTAACTCAAGCTCTTTTGTTCTCCTTTGGTGTCTACAGCCTCAGTGGTGCAAACAGGCAGCAGTAGCACCACTCTCACCAGTAGTCTCTGTCTTTCATTCTGGAGACACCACACAGATTTAAAGGGATACAAGTGAGTAGGTCTTCCAGTTCCTGGGTCCTTCTGTTTAGAGACAGAAGTGCATTAATGGTGCAAAAGATCCCTCTACTGAGGTTTTGGACTAACCTTGTTACCCTGAACTGCAGTTAATATGAAAAGCGAGGATGAAAGTTTACTCTCCAGCACAGGAGATCTTCTATGGGACTAATGAGTGCTAATTGTTCCAGCAATGCCCACAGCAAAACCCCTTCAGTATAAGTACAGTTCACTTTTCTTGGCCATGCCATTCTGACCTGGGAATATGTCACTTCTTCACATCATTTGCATTTGGTTGATTGTGACTTCTTTTTTGTTTGTTTGTTGTAATTATTATTATTATTTATTTTTATTTTTATTTTTGCATTACATAGAGCAAAAGCCAATGGAAAAAGAGCATCTCTAGAATAGTCCCTGGGGTAGATTTCTAGTGCGGTAGATGAGAAGTCCAGCTATGATCCGATGGTAGAGCTGACGTTGTATCTGATGGTATTCTAGAGGGTTAATATAGGCAGTGTGTATTTTGTTTATCTTGAGAGGGAAGTGGCAAATCCCAGAGGCTTTATTTGCCCTCCTAAATAACAAATCATTTTTATGAATAATTTTTGCAGAAACTACCAACCCTGCTGAAGTTATTCAGGTGCCACTGTAAAGAACAGCTTTGGTGTCAGGCTCAGGACATGATGGGGAACACCGTGGCTTGTGATTATATATTTAGTCTATCGAGTCACAAGCAAGTCAGGACTAATTCCTGCTGTTGTTGTTTTCTTATTATTATTTTCTTCTTTATTAGGAGTGGGGGAACATAATAACAACTTTGGGGCATTTTAAAATTAAACAACAAGGGTAAAAAACGAAAACCAAAGTGAATGGAAGTGATTGATACTGCTTATTTTCTGGTATGTTGCCAGGGAGCGTTGAGGGAGAATAAGAGCAGGGAATAACCAGTGGCAAAGGGGGGAGGAAGAGACCTTTTTAATTAAATCACATCGTTTTTCAAAAGAATATTATTTTATCTCTCAAAGGATCTTAAATAAGTATCTTGGAAACATCGCATTATATTTTTATATGTTGATTGCCTCCCTACCTGTGGTTAACCGCTGACTTCCTGTTCAGGTTCCTAACATGGATAGGCTGCACTGTCACACTTACCCCATTGAAAAGACAATAGTGTGGGAGAGATAGGAAACCAGAGAAGAACTGCAGGAATGTGTTCAGCATCCAGAGGATCCCCCACTGAACACTCTCAGAATAAACCCTCCTTCCCAGCATGCAGGTAGTGAGATGAGCTGAGCAGTGCCCAGCACAGAGGGTGCATCCAAGGAATAGGCAAGTCACTGCTGTCAGTGCAGAGGTGTCCCCTGTCTGGGGAGCTGGGAGAACCACACTGCGTGGGGAAACACCAGGGAGAGGTGGAGAGCCTCCAGCTGAGATCTGGGAGACATGCTGCAAAGCTATGTCAGTTTTGCTGGAAACTGTGTTCTTTTATCACTTCATGAGAAGGCCGAGCAGTTGTTAAATGCAGCAGAGAGATCCTTTCATTCAGCAGTAATGCAACAGAGTCAAACTTGGATGTTCAGTGTCCGTCATGGTGCTCCACTGCAGCTGCAGTGGTCTTCAGGAAATTACAAGGAGGAAAATCTTTTCTTCCAGCCCTACCCAGGCTTGAACTTGCCTGCTATATTACTTGAGGTGTTCAGATTGTGTACCGTGATATGGTTCTCAGTGTGACAAGCGCTGTTCAGTCTGGCAAAGCACAAAGTAAGATCAGAGCCAGCAACTGGGAACTGCTGATCAGTTTGGTAATGCAGACAGAGCCACAGAAACTGGGGCTTTGTGCAGTTACATCAGAATTGGCCTGAATTTCAAAGACAGGATCTGTGCAGGTCCACAGGAAGCCTCAAAGGATTTAATACAACTCATTCCATGGCAGCTATCTATGTCTAGAGAAGACCCTGCACATCTCAGATAAGCATCAAATACAAAATCTGTAGGTGCAGAGGAACCACAGTGACATGAACTCACAAATGAACTTGGGTGTCTGGACAGGAAAAGGGCAGCAGGCATTGTTTTATTGCCCTCTCCTGTCCAACAAAGTATCAGCTGAGGGAACCTGCGCTGCTGCTATCTTATCAGTCTGAGTGGTTTATGAGCTACCACTATGAGGTAAGCAAGAAGAAGGACACCTCATGGATGTGGTGAAGTAATACTCTGCATAAGGACCCACATGATGTTCACCCAACCCTACATCCAAAAGGTAAAGAAAAAAAAGCAATTGGGATCCCAGCCCATTTTTATTGCTTCCTTAAAAATCCCAGGCTCCTTTCCTCTTGAGGAATGAAAAATGCATCCTTCTTATTCCAGTCAAAGGCCAGGCACCTTCTTTCCCCCTTGATTCTCAGGGACAGTTTTCCTTCAGCACATTCCCAGAAGAATGGATGGAGGAAAGACATTTTCTACCCACAGCATTTTGCCTCAATGCCACAATATTGCTGAGGCCAGAAGACAAGTTCATGGTGCAGAATTAAGCTTTATAGGAAAGACTTGAGACCCTACCTTCATGTCTACAGATGTCCATAGGTATCTCCAAATCAGGAGACTTGACATCATGCAAACCTCTCCTGACAGATGATTTAAGAAGCAGAAAGCAGCCCAAATGGAGAACTGCTGGAGAGGGTCCACAGGAGGACACGAAGACTATCAGAGGGCTGGAGCACCTCTCCTGTGAAGATAGAATGAGGGATCTGGGCTTGTTCGGTCTAGAGAAATGAAGTCTCCTCACTGTAGCCTTCTAGTACTTGAGGAGAGCTTTTAAGCAGGAAGAGGACTACTTTTTATATGATCTAATAGTGATAGAGCAAGGGGGAATGGCTTTTGTCTGAAAGTGGGGAAATATAGCTATGATATTAGAGGAAATTCTTTCCCCAGTGGGTGGTGATGTGCTGGCACAGCTGCCCAGAGAAGCTGTGGTGCTCCATCCCTGGAGGCGCTCAAGTCCAGGTTGGATGGGGCCCTGGGCAGCCTGAGCTGCCGGGGGGCAGCTGGTGGTGGTTGAGGTGGGTGGACTTTGAGGTCCTTCCAACCCAAACCCTTCTGTGTTTCTATGGTAATTGTGATATATGTCTGATGAGGACTGTACATTTCTTACTCTATTACAAGAAAGGGAAAAAAAAAGAAAATGAAAGGAGTACATTAAAAAGACTAAAATTGAGGTGCCTGGCGAAGCTGGGGATAAGGACAGTCCCCACATTTCTTGCCTGGCTTTATGTCTGCAGAGTCTGTTTTTGCAATGATTAATATAACAAACAAGGGACTCACAAAAAGGCTCCTAATGCTCACTGATCAGAAGTATAATGACGTGTAAGCTGCAGCTGTTCCAGTGGATTTCTGAACAGCAGGCTCTTGTTGAATGAGCCCCATGATTATTTATCTCCATCATGGGCTCTTTATTTCAAGGTATTTGTTGTCTTCCCTGCATTTTGACCGGCTGTCCTTCTGCACAAAAAGCTCTGATAATGGATTTTTTTTATTAGGCTCCTCTTCCTCCTGCTTCTACAAACACAATGCAGCCCTGAGTCACTGCATTATGAAAGGGAAGGTGCTGCCAGTGTTTTAACAAGGGCCTCCCACAGCATTCTCCCCCATTAGCCTCATAAACACAGGCTAGCTCGGGAGCATGTGCTGCAGAGAGAAGGGTCAGGAGACTATTTATTCTCCCCATTTAAACAAAAATGCTTTCTCGTGAGCAAGGAGAGAAGCAAACAAATAAATTACGCTGTGCCTTGATGGAAGCATTTATACTGTGTCCTTGGGAAATGTACTGAGTGTGGCAATAGTGCAGGTCAGTGTTTAACTTGGCTGATTTGAAATGGTTTGTGTGTAAGTGAAGACCTTGCAGGGGCACTGAGTGTGGTCTGCTACTCTTTTTTTTCTTCTTCTTCTTTTTTGGTATCTTGTGTCTGGTCCTATCTGTGCTGTTTAAAGATAGAGCTGGAGCTGCAGGTCTAGTGCCCGGAGAGAGAGGTCCAGAGTGACAATTTTACTATTTTCTTGAGAAAGTAGACTGTATCTTGGCATAGCTGATCACAGCCTTCTCAAACAGAAGGAAAAACCCTGGGTCAATGTCTCCTGGCTTCCTCCTGACCCTTTGATTTTTCACTGCTGGGAACCTGCACACTCAGTCCAGCCAAGTGGAAGTTACTCTTGGGAATTCATCAGTCCAAAGCAGAGCAGGCTCAAAGGAAAAGCTCTTTGGACAGCATGAATTGGCATAGCACAGAGTAATGCTGACTTATATCCAGCAGTGATAGGGCTCTAAATGACCATACTTACTAACATTTTAATATGAAAAGATGTGTTTCTAGCATTGTTATTCATTTTCAGCTGGTTCTTTTTCTTTTTTCCCTCAGAATGACATCACTGGCAGTAATACTTCTCTCCCTGTCACTGACTGGACCAACAGTATTTTCTCTCCATACAATTCTCTCAGGGCTGTATACTAAAAAGGCTCTTTGATTACCATTTTTACGCAAGGTCAGCATATACAGCATGGCTGCTATTTTTAATAGAGCTTTAAACTTTTTTTTTTTACCCTGAATATGTTAACATAGAAATGAAAGGGCTGACTCTTTCATGCTCTCCTGCCCTCCCTCACTGTAGCTTCATCCTGGAAACCAGTTTTACACGGGCTGCAGAGGGCACCAAGTTTGTGTATTCACTGGATGCTTTCGCTTCGTTTTAAAATGGGTCATGAGCAGCCACAGGACAAACCTCTAGGTACAAATGAAGTCTCCAAAGCAGTATCAGTGTGGGCATGGGCAACTTGGTCAGGCAACGTGGGATGAAAACAGCCCACTATTAAAAAGGGAGGGCATGTGGAAATCAGAGGCTTGCTGAGGCCTCTGTCAGAGCAGCACAGAGGAACCCTTTCTCACAGTGCTGGAAGCATAGCCATGAGGTTGCATTCTTTCTCAGGCTGTCTAGAATGTGAAGCAGAGGCAGGAGGCCAGGTAGATTAGGAGTTTTTTTTGACATGTCCTGGCAACTCCTTGCTCAGATAACTCATAATCTAGGACTGTGACCAGACACAGCATCTGAATGGGCCAGATAACTGAATGCAGCAGCAGGCCTAGAGTGCAGTAGGCAACCCACACACACTGAGTGTCAGCTTTGGTTTCCCAGCTGCCCATAATAGTAAGAGTAAAGTTATTTCACACCCAAGGAGGAGTCAGTAGAGGCTGTTGTGTGGGAATGAGGCCGTCTATAGGAGTGTGGCTCATTCTTCACCTAAAGCAGTCCACGTGGATTCATCAGTGGCTGCACAGCCCTTGCACTATATGGGCATTGAGCTCATCTTTAGCCCCATATCTTGTTCTGCAACTCCTTCAGGAATCTCTTCTGAAGAAGTACTGAGCAATTGCTCACCTTCTATGGCTGTGTTGGCCCTAAAGAGCAAGGAGGAGGACTTCTCAGCCCATGTGTGGGACTGTACATCCTGACCATGCTCTTGTACCATATCGTGATGAACCTGAGAAGGAAACAAGAATTGCCGGGATCTGGAGATGCAGCGTGCACTGCAGTGGGTGCCTCATTTCCTCAGCTGGGGCATGAGCCTGCTGGAGCTCTGTGAAAGTAGTTCAGCCACTGTAATGTAAGGGCATGCAGGGACCTGCAGGATAGAGGTAGCTGGGAAATCAGACTCCTCTGCAACTGTATTGATCGTAGTAGGGCTGTATTTGCTCCTTTAAGTGCTGAGAATGCATCATGATTATTATTAGACACTGCTTCTTTTCTTGTTGCAAATGGTTGCATACATTAATACTCATAGGAACCAGACAAAATTACTTCCTCACAGTTTTTTATAAACCCAGAGTTTAAAAAGAAAGCATGAGATGCTTTTATCCAGATTGTAACATTTTTGTCTCACACAGCTGATGGGATGCCTGTGCTACGTCCGACCTTTTTCTGTTAAAAGGTCATATTTAATTTACTAAATGAGCCCACCTCCCCAAGTGCTCAGTTCTTATACATCTTTTGTCTCTCTGTGGCAAGACATCACTGCATTTTTTTCTTTTGCTGCTGTGCTTAAAGGGTATTCCTCCTTACAAAGCTTGTGTGCAGTGATGGAGAAAAAACATCTGCCACCAGTGACTTCCTAGACGTGGTATATTTACAAATCTTGTTAGTTGCCATGAACACGTCATGCCTGGTTGATGTCCTTATGGGCAAAGTAAAATTGTATTGAGGGTATTCTCTTTTCTCCCCTAAGGAAAAAGGGTTTCATTTTGTAAAGGTAGCACATAGGTGCGAGAGCCCCAGGGGATGGGGAAGAACATCCTGTAATTCACTTATATCCAAAAACAATCACCCAGCTTTAAAAGTTCTGTCACAGCTAGGTGACTGCAGTCTCTCTCCCCAGTCCCACAGCAGCACGGCACCTGCCACATGCCAGTTTTGGTCTATGCTCCTGCCAAACATAATGTGATGTCAGAGGAGTGCTATTCAATATCTCCTACAATAGAGCTGTGCATCTGTTAGTCTTCACCAGTAGAAGTGATTATCAGACGTCACTGTTGCTTTTTGCCTCACTTACCCGAAGAGGAGTTCCCCTCCAGTGTTATCTCCCAAGTCTCTGTTACAGTGAAAGGCTCTGTTGGGTACATCTGTAATGTTTTAAATCTCCAAAGACCAGCTAACAACACGTGTGCAAGGTGCATGGCTCTCCTGAGTATTCTTATGACTTCTGAAAAGGTATATTCTTTTTCAAACAGCTTCCTTTTGATGGAATCTATTTTAACAAGATCCTCTTTCTTGCTGGGGTTGGAGCTCAGTGATTTTCCAACCTAAAACATTTTATGATTCCATAATTCTATTACTCTCTACTGTTTCCAGGAACAATTTTCTTCATTTCCTATGTCCTATTAATACTTCTTGACAACATCTATCAATTATCATTTGTTGTACATTGCAGTTTAAAACCCTTTTCCCTAACTTGGAGGACATCACAGAGTAGTAGCTGAGCCTCAGGGTCTCCGCAAGGCTGGTTATTTCATAATGAGGCAGCAGGTTATCATTAAGAAGTTTGTGTAAGCAATAATTAAATGTTATGTAATAACTTTTACTTAGTCTAAGTGAAACAGACACTGTGAACATGATGAACATCTAAACATCTATATATGTCAGTAGTCAGAGGGTTGGAATTCCTTTTCCATGCCAGCGCCTATTTCTGTACCAAGACCTTTTATTAATCCTGATTCAGTTTCCTCAGCATTTAGCTGAAGGATTTGGAAATGCTCACAATTGCACCCATTGGCCTAACAATCCTCGCATCAGCACCCAAATGGGGAAACTTGGAATTCACTCAGATTGAAAGCTAGTTAAATTCATTCAGCTGCTTTCTGTTGAGCTTTTAAATTTGAAAATCACTCTCTGCCACTTTTTTTTTTTTTTTCAGGTAGATCTGACAGTTCCTCTAGCAGTTTTTCACAAGCAGTTACTTCCCACTTTTAAAACACTTACTGCTATCTCCCCCCTTCTATAGTACAACAGTAGCAGAGCCATTTGTGGAGGCTACTCTCACAGTCTTACAAAGGTTTCTCAGTCTCCTCCTTCACAGAACAGATTGTATGTAGGACGAGCAGCAGACCACTGACTTCAGGTTTCCTACAGGAGCACTTCAGTGATACTGGCTCATAGTTTTTCCCCTTGAAGCATGGAAGTTCTTTGTTTGGCACACCACCTGAATGTCAGTGGACACAATTACTGTACTTTACAATTCATTGGTACTTTCTGGAGCATCCAGGTACGTGCATTATGCTCCGAGCTGCATTGTGGTCTGTGTCTACACTCACATTCCTTTTCCTTCTCATTCTTGAACTCTCAGGTTTTCAAATACTGTCACTTACCAGTTAAATAGTGCTCAGTCAGAGACTGCTGCATGTGAACTCCAACACTGCCGGTGTACGGCACTGTGCAACACTGCATAAAACTGAGAAATGCATTTTCCTATCCCATTTGCCTCTTAAAGATGTGCTAGGAAGCAGGCAGCCACAGCTCAAAGAAAAGCAAATGTTGGAAAAGGGAAGTGCATTATGAGCCCACTCTCGTAAAGCAACGAGCACACTCTGTAATTCCATGTTCCTGAGATCCAGTTCTCAAGATCCTTGCACAATTTGAGTTTTATACCTGAAATCCCTCTCAAATAAAATGCCCTTTTCTGGGTTGCAAGTGAGGAAAGACCAAGCTCTGGAAATGAGAAAGTGCAAACTGCCACAAGTCTATGGGACGGCAAACCAAAGGCACAGAGCCAGAATGGAGACAAAGGATGTGATTAAAGCAGCAGTAGCAGCAGGTGAAAGGCCACAGTATAAGCAGAGACAGAGCTCACCTCGGTGTGGCTCAAAAGAACGGTAGCTAAAAAGAGTCTGGAAAGAGGCTGCTCGTGGCCAGAAGAGAAGATAAATCTGGAAGCAGCACGAACCAGTCTGTTATCTGTCTGAAGCAGTCAGGCAGCCCTCCCTCATAGACAAATTCAGGAAGCAATGACATTAAATAGAAGTAAACAAGCTGTCTCAGCACTAAAATTTTGTTACTATCCAATTAAATTCCATCATCAGCTCTTAGCCGGTGATCCAGGCTCACAGTCCCTTCATTCTTATTGTTCCTCAAAGATTAAACATGTTCTATATTATTTCCATCAAAACTGGGAGACAGGTGGAAAGCCCTCTCCTCCTTTAATTAGTCTGAAAGATACCTTACTCTACCTATCAGAGAATCTTGTCACGTTTACATTAATTGACACTGAGAGTTTTGGGGTTGTTTAGAAAGTTCAGGGCCAAAGAAGAAATGGGAGACCCACAGAAACACAAGGTTAGAAAGAATCAGACTGTGTATTAGCGTAGCCTGTAATTTTCAAATCAGTTTTGCTTTCTAAGATATAGCATTCATGCTGCACCAGATAGTGTCTGTGGATCCAGAGACCCTTTGGCTGTTTTATCGTGCAAGCAGACTTTCTATTAATACTGAGAAGACCACAGAGCAGAAATGTACTGCTGCAACCATCACCTGCCTTATTCTGTCAATGATGTTGACCACACAAGTGTTTCTGTAACTGTAAATGATGATGTTGCTTATAATTCTTATGTTTCAGCTTTTGCTTCTTCAGTCCTTTCAGTGTTCTTGAAACTAAACATTTCATCACAACTTTCATTTAGCATCACCCTCACCATTTACTGAGACGTCTCTTTCTTGGGGGCAAATTCTTCTTTTTATGGTAGCTTTTACTTTTGCATGAAGCTCTTCACTTCCAGGAACTGAGTGTTGTGTGATAGCCAACAGTTAAGTTGAGATTGAGGGGAACAAAGTCATTATTTAGAGAATGCAGAGACTTCTGGGCAGCCTGAGCTGGTGGGGGACAACCCTGTGTGTGGCTGGGGTTGGGGTGGGTGGGCTTTGAGGTCTCCTCCAACCCGAACCATTCTGTGACTCTATGGTTCTATGATTCTATGATTCTATGATATAATGCTGACCCCAGTTTGACAAACATCTCTCCAGTTTTGGCTGCAGTGCCAGGGCTTCTGCCTGTGGGCACTGTGTTTCCCCCAGCTGAGGCAGCCTCTGTTCCCCCATGCTGATAGAGGGGTTGTGGCAGGGAGATTTCTCAGGTGACAACCACAGGTAGCCCTGCATTTTGCACATGGGCTGTTGTTGCACATTTCCCCAGAAATGAGTTCACCTTGGCCATTCATCATCACCACAGGCAATCTAATTACAGCCCTGTCTGGAGAGGAGAGGCTCATTTATAATAGAGACTTTGTTATGAAAGTGTAATACCTCGAACTACATTTTTACAACATTTTTTAAAGGAAAATTAATTAATTGTCTGGTGCATTTTAAAATAACCAGCCTCCTGAGGTTGCTGCAGTGGCACCTCTCAGTGTATTCTCTCCCCACCCAGACTGCCTGCTGTGTGACAGTGAAATGCTAAAATTATTTTGGCAGAGAAATAGTCTTGGAGGCTGTTTATTTTCTACAGCAGAGGAATATCTCAAAATGCAGCCTGCACCTCTGCCCTGTGGGACTGTCCCTAATTGCATACGGTGCACTGCAAAAGCATTCAAAATGCACAGTTCAGAATTAAATGTGGGGGGACACCAAATCTAGCATGAGCCCAGCTTGCTCTTTAAAAGAACCAAATGTAAGAATACACTTCTCTGAGAAGCACAAAAATGGATAGTGGGAAAAAGACAGCTAATCTCTTACTAACATGCATGCAGCAAAAGTGACAAGTGAGTCAGTTTAAGAGCTGAGGGTCCGGACAGTATGCATGCTACCCTCCAGCCTTTCTCCCATCACTTCTTGTCCTATTATTCATGCAGCCTCGTTGATGGGACAGCTCAGGCAAGTGCTGCTCAGGAGTGGTTTCAGACAGAAGAGGATCAACTGCAAAATAGCATAAGGTAGAGAAAAGTTGACAAGGATGCATTAGAAAATTCAGTGTATGCTCTTCCCCACCTGAAAAGTCTGAGGCAGACTGTGAACCAGGTTCCATTCTGAACCACTTCTGTTGCCCAGGTACACCATCTTGGGTCACTCCAAGAAAAAATGGAGTGCAGTGGATGGATGGCTTCAACCCCTCTCCTTTTTTCTTTATATCTCCAGAACTCCTTGAATAGTTGTAACCCTTCTAACCACACTCTTTCATGTAGAGAGGCCAAGTACTAGATGGGGTTTTGATGCAAAGGAGCTATTGCAAAAATGGTAAGTCAGATTCCCAGGCTGTTTATTCCCCAAGGAAAAAATAACAGCAGAATATTGGATGAGAGATACTGGAGACAGGAAATTTTGGACATCTTGTCCAGTCAAAGTCTTCCTGCAAACATGCTGCACAAAGTACGTTCTATCAAGTTTGTACACATCTTCTCACTGAGGTTTGATCTTCACAACACCAGGAGTTCTTTGTTACCCTCTTGTTCTCTCGGATAATGTTTTTAATGCTAATCTGATATCTATATTTGGATAAACCCTCTTGTTCTGATTGCTTGGAAGAATAAATCACAAGATACAGCCATGAGATCAGTGAGAACAACAGATTTTCTGAGCTTTTTGCCATGTACTGCTCTAGGTTCTGCCCCAAACCAAGTGTAGACAGTTTCTGCACGGAAGAATCCGGCCTCCCAGGAGTTTGGATTATAATCATGGGTTTTCTCTTCCTGAGCAGCACACTAGCCAACACAAGCCATCCTGGTTTGGACAAACCAGGTCAGTGTTTTTATGAGAAATCTACTTTGGATACGCCTTGTGCCCACACATTCTGCTCACTTAAAAGATGAGGAGATGTCTTTACAGGTTGGAGGCCTACACTTACTAGGAGGATGGGGAATAAATGCGTGACTACGAATGGGTGGAGTACCAGAAGGAGTGCAATGAAGAGATTAGAGTGGCTGCCCAGCTAAGGCATACCTTCATCTCTGCAGGATTTCTTACTTGACTGCTTAATGGTTCTTGCTTCACAGGGTTTTCATTTCACATTCTTGCCTGCATCTTTGCAGTTCCAACTGCGTGGAGTGCTGCACGCTTTAACCCACAGTTCTGCTATTTCAATTTTGAGCTGTGTTTGGTCTAATTAGGTATTCATACAATGATAAACACTCATTTCTTACACACATTATGCAGAAGTTTTCATGTTTTCCTGTATTTTTCTTTTATTTCTTTTGTAGTGTTAAGAGTGGGTCATGATTTGTTTGAAAAAAGAAAAAAAGGATTTCTGTAATAGAACCCTGTACAAGCAGCAAGAAAGCCACAGTATAGTCCTCATCAAACTGGAGGACAGCGCAGAGCTGGGGACCTCTAGACCTTTCACTAACATCTAGTGAAAAACACCATGGAGATCCAGTAGCATTCTCAAGGCCTACAGGGTAATGCAGACCATCTCAGCAGGAACCTGTGCACTTGCTCCACTGGAGCTCCAGATCTGCTGAGCCAGCCAGGTGCTCCGCTGTTGTCTGTTTGTTTGCCAGAGGCGGCAGCCTCTCTTCAATAGACCCCAGGAAAGGTAGGATCTCCTTCAAAGGTATGGGAAACATATATTTCAGACTTTATAAATCCTACCTGTTTTGGCCATCTTGTTATGCATGTTTTCATTCCTACCATGCAGGTTATGTAAGTATTTTAATGGCAAAGCTTTGGGGGCTTGCTTTTGATGTGGTGTTTTCTGGAATCCATTGACAGTGTCTTCAATGAAATGATACACCTACAATAATCTACACATGATATGAGCAAGAGGGAAGTCAGTTTTACAGATTTCAGAGGGGAAAAAGGATCCTTGAACTTGACAGTACCTTAAAGCTCAATTCAGAAACTTACTGTTGTTAGACTCTATTCAAATGGAATAGTCTGTTGGGTTTTTTTTGTTGTTGTTTTAAGGGAAATCCACAAAAGCACACATATAGAAAACAGCAATGTTAATGGGTTTGTGTAATAAAGAAGAGATTCATTTGGGGAAAAAAAAAAAAAGTAATGTAATACAACCTGAAGCTATATGCTATGCAAAATGAAGGAGCATACCCAAAATATTTTGAAAAAATGCGTGCTGTACATCGTGTTGTTTATTGTTAGGGTTTTCTAAGCTATACAGAGGACACTGTATCAAAACACAGTGCTCTGTACAGAAATGATTTTACAACATTTTACATAAAAATCATAGATTTTACAAACCTATCTGCTGCTGCTCGAGTCCTGCAATTTTTGCACTGTATATTCAGGTAAACAATTTCACATGACATACATGAATGCAAAATTTAGTGCTGCATGTATTATACGCCTGGAAAGAAAGAAAAACAAAGCTGAGAAAAGGGGCACAGAACTCTGACAATTTGGACTGTAGATTTTGTGAAACTTGTAGTTCATCCTCCCACATCATGGGGCAGAGCACCCACCAGCATCTCTTCCCTTTATTTCATTTTTGTCCCTCATAATAATTTCTTTTTTTTCATGTCTTTCTTTTTCTTCTGGTTCTTGAATATCCTGGGGATCTTTAAGGTTTTGTAAGGACCAACTTGTTCCTAAAAGGAGAATTGCAAAAGGGAGTAGATGGCTTTCCAGGACAGAAACCAGGTCAGCACCAGCAATCAGTGAAGATGTACAACTGTACATTGTGCAGTGCCTGCCCAGTGTTCCTACTGTCCTGTACTTCAAGTAGCCAGGATGGAGGGGATATGCAAACATTTCTTCTCCGCATGTAACTCTCAAGGTGCTGAGCTGTCCCCAGACACTTTTCTCCATGACTGGCTTCGGGTTTTATCTATTGTTTTGCCATTGAAGCTGGCATTTTACATCCAGACTGTGTGAAACTGCCCCATGCCAATTTTGTTCTGCAGATTGTCAGGTGCAAGGGGAGCAAAAGGCTTCTGTAGGTAAGCAGAGCCTCACTGATTCAGACTGGAGGAACTTGATAGTGACTGGAACACTTGATAGTGTTTGGTGGAGAAAGAAAAAACATGGCTCGTGTGACTCACCCAGAGAAGTCATGCTCCACTTGATTTTTGACGTGGTTCAGCTTTAAAACACTCTCATTTTTACGTGCATTTCCAAGAACTTAGAGCATGCTTTAAAATTTCAGATCTAGACAGGCTTTAGCTCCAGAGCCTCCAAGGCACCAGCATAATCTGTGTGAACACTTTCATCCATCACAGAGATGGCATGTCAGATGTTTGGAAGCACAGAATGATGCTGCACAACAGTTTGGGCGAGGCAGTGAAAAATGCCATGTTCTGTGGGAACTGTGAGAAGGAATTAGGCAGAGTGAAAGCATTTACTCAGTGGGGACATGACTGGGGCATGTGCATTGCTTGTGAAAAAATGCTTTCATATCTTCCATCAGCAGCAGAAGCAGCTAGAGCCCTGGTAATGCACCTTCATACAATTATGAGAATTGCACTCTTTTTTGATATCTGGAAAGGAGAACGGTGCCTGCTGAATACTTCCCCACGGCCTGTGGCTGTGGGTCTAGTGTTGGTCTCTCTTCTAGCCTAACAAAGCCCAAACAGCTCAAGTGATTCCTGGGGCAATGTGGGCTTCCACTGTTGCAGCCTGAAGCATCTGAAGCATCATATGTCTTCCACTGTTCACTTGCAGCTGTTCTCCTTTGAGAACAGCTTTATTGATTCCACAAGTGGAAATCATAGAATCACAGAATGGTTTGGTTTGGAAGGGACCTCAAAGCCCACCCAGCCCCAACCTCTGCCATGGGCAGGGCTCCCCCCAGCAGCTCAGGCTGCCCAGGGCCCCATCCAACCTGGCCTTGAGTGCCTCCAGGGATGGGGCACCTCAGCTTCTCTGGGCAACCTGGGACAGCACCTCACATTGTAGGAGTCCTTACAGCTGCTTATACTGGAGGACAGAAGTGAAGAACACCGCATCTCTTTTAACACCAAAAGTGACAGAACATAGAAGCTTCTAGGGGATCGAGTGTGGGAGCAGTGTTTCACTCAGAGACCTGATGGGAAACCAGGAACAAAAAATAATCAACTGTTTAAGTTTTATCTGCCACTGTTGAATTTTTCATATTAGGAAATAGGAGATCTATCATAATCCATGGGCAAGCGAATGAATTCAATTGTGTGACATTCTTCTCTGACCTGAAACACATGAGCAGGGAAGAGATGGTTCAATTTGTGCAGCAGCAGCAGGCTAGGAAATCAAGGGAAGAAAAAGTTCCCAGGCAGGCGCACTGGTGTAGAAGACAAAAATTTGCCTCATGCAGTGTTGCTGCGGGAAGCATTTAGTAGAGCATATTGAAAAAAAAGATCAGTAGGGAGGGCTTCTGTAGGTAAAGGTGTTTTTGTCAAAATGTAATTATTTTGTGGAAATGTGTCAAAATTTAAAATGGGAAAATGAGAAACAATTATCTTTTTGAGTTTCTCAACTCACTGTGATGCTGTCAAACTGTTTCATTTGTGCAAGTGAAAATGTCGTACTCTGATTTCCTCATTTAAATGTGGACTTCGCTACTGCAACATTTGCTGTTATATTTACATATTTCTCTCTATATATATTCCATACTTATACTGTTTCAGTGTTGCAGAAGTACAGAATTTCTGGTTCTGCGGAAATGTTGCCATTTTATTTTTTAATTCTGATTCAAAATGTTGGTTTTATTTATTTTTTAAATGGTGGTCTTCCCCATACATACATAAACACAGAACAGACCTCCAGATTTCTGTAGCACCTCTGCTTCTAAATAGAAGAATTCATTTTGCCCTAATTTTACCTGCAGAGAAAATACTTCTGATATGCCAACAGCTGTGTTTTGGATCTGTTACCGTCCCGTGTTCAGGTTTGATTCTGAGAACCTAATGTAGTAGTAAGCAAACTCAGAGCCACATATGTCTTCCTAATGCCTTCCAGAGGGATTCAGATTACTTTTAGCTCCTCTTCAGACTTCCTTTAGGAGTCCTTCCTTTCACGTCCCAGTGGTGCCACCACCAGTTCCACTGTGCAGTCAAGCTACAGTCACTTTGTAAATGTATGACATATTTTTACCATTTCAGCGCTGTCTTCACACTCGGAGGTAGGCCAGTGTGCTGTGTGCGCCCTCACCTTATCTGCCTGCAATGTTTTTCTTTGGATTCTGTGCACTGTCAACTTGAATTTTGGGCTGCCATTGGGTTGTCATGTTGTAATTATTAACAGCAACATAGGGATGAATTAAACAGTGATCAGCAATCGACAGTTTTAGGAAATTACTGGTTGTGAATAACAGTCCCCGTGCCTTGCTTTAAGTCCTTTGGCATGAGTCTGCCATCTGGAAAAGGGCAAAAGAGATTCCTGAGATGGAGATGATTTTCATCAGAAGATACACAAATCTGTGTGTGTAAGGGGAGCAAGTGTTTATTGCCTCCCCTCTGTTCTTTGTGTCCAAACTGACCTGGTACAGAAATTAAGTGGGATTTAGAGCAGATGCAAACTAGGAAGGCCCTCCCGCAATGGGCCTTGGGAGGTTGCTGCTGCATTGGTGGAGGATGTCTGAAACATGGATTCACAGCAGCAAAAGTCATTTTTAAACAATCTCCCAGGTGAGCGTCAGCATGGTGTTAATCAAATTGAGGGTTGATTGCAAAACTAAAAATGAAGTAAATGCTTTGCATAATTTGGTAGACTGCTGCTACGGCTGTGTGTATGTGTTTATAGACTCTTCCTTAAGCATTGTGAATTGAATTAATCATGGAAGGAGAGGCACTCTGTGTTCATGTGCTTAATGCGGTTCAAGAGCTGTTTTGTGTGCTCTGGCCTGGAGTAAAGACTGGCTTAGAAGATATGGGAGAGACAAGGCCCTGCTCTCAGACTGCTATGTTTGTGGGCAAGGTTTAAAGGCAGTTCAACATATTTTGCCTGACATAAGAAAGTTTAGAGTGCATTCTTTATTAACAACATAGGAAGGAAAAGAACTGCTTTATCTCAGTTTCTAGGAATCCTTAAGTTAAATGCCCATGCCTATTTTGGTACCCACAACAATCGGAATAAAGCAAATGACATCCCAGACCCAGATGCAGCACCCCAGAAATGGAGCCCTGGTGCTTTTGAGAAGGCCCAGGTCTCACCAGGTATCCATCAATACCTCTGAAGCTGAGTGTATTTACATCAGCGCAGAGGCTGGCTCGTGAAACAAATACATGTTCTTTCTCTCACTAAGCCTCAGAAAAAGCCCTACGTGAGCCTACAGCAGCTTTCTACCTCATTTACATTGGTTTGAGTTGAATGAGTTAAGATTACACAGACAGATTGGCGCACTAAGGAAAATGGCCCATCGTCAGTTGGCTGTACGTACGCTCAACAATCTCCCTGTGGAGATTTCACAGCATAAACAGCTTCCTGGCAGTGTACGTGGGCTGTTGCACTCAAGTCAGTCCTTTTTTGTTCCACAAGACAAAGCAAAATGACCACAGCTTATTTGACTACCTCCAGATTCTCTGCTTTGATATGTTTTCCCAGCAAAGTCAAACACATCCTGCGCCAGTTTCCTCAAGCATTGGACTGGACCCATCAGTTTTTGTTTCTCTTCTGTCTTTGAGGATGGAGGGAGTTTCTTAAGGCTTCCTAATTTTCTCCTGTACTAAACCTATCCATCAAGATCTCACCATCAGTCCTTAGGCATTGTCAGGCTGCTGTGTAGTGCTCGCCAGTGTGCCAGCCCCTCACCCCCACAGCTGCGCTCTCACAAAGCAGCATGCAGGAGTGCTTTGGCAACACAAAAGGAAGCTCTTCCTAACTGTCATGGTGAAAGAGAAGGCATTGAATAACACAAGTTTCAATCTCTGTGCAGAGCTCTCCCTGTGACTCTTAGCATTCAAATACCTATGTTTTCCTGGTGGTAGGAAGGGGCAAATAGAATAGGGAAAATTGAATGAAATGGTATGAAGGCAGAAGCTTTGGGAAGAAGTCGTGGGTTGGAAAGGAGCTGGGAGAAGCCTCAAATCACACCCCCAGTGGCCTCCCTACTGAGCTGGTGCTGCGAGAAGAAATACCATATGGTATTGCCCCTCAAAAACTGCTGCTTTATTCTCTGTGCCTGCCTCCTTCTAACTGCCAGGGGGTGTGTGGAGCTGTGCAGCCAGAAAAGCAAGTAGGGCAGGAAGAGTCTCCCCAGCACCATTGAACTGGGGGATTCATGCTGGCAATGCTAGAGTTTGCAGTAATTGTGGGACAGCATATGGTCACAGTGAAGTGAGCTGAGTAAGAAGACAGAGAGAACTATTTCAGGCTGTATCTTGGGTGTCCAGAAATGCGTCTCTACCAAGGATGTGAGATGCATGTTTGTAACATGGCTATAGAATGGCAGAGTAGAACAGATGAGGCTGAGGAGAGTGCTGGTGTCTTTCTGCAGAGGTGGTCCATGGCAGGAACACTGTGCCTCTGGGTTTCCTAACCACACTGAAGAGGGTGTGGTGTACTGGTGCTTCCCATCTAGCTGTCATTCCTTACATGCTCAGCCACTTCTGCTGCTGCCTGACCCAGTCCTCCTTGCCTGGCAGTACCTTGTGTTGTTTCTTTTTTGCCTCTCTCAATCTCTCATCAAGGTGTAGACAACCTTTCCCACTCCTTGTGGATCTTCAGGGCTCTACTATCCTCCTGGAGGATTAAAAATTGTCTGCAGTGGAGCAGCTGCTCTGTAGAATTTATCTGACTCAAAGATGAGAATCCCTGAAATACATGGAAGGGCCAGATCCTCGTGAGAGGTACAAGTCCTCATTTATCATATAGATCATAGCTATAACTAACATGTAAATCACAATGCTCCCTACTGACTTGCAAATCTACGAATCTATGAAAATTGCCATAACTGCATTGATTTCAGGAGGCTGCTGCGATTTATGCCAGCTGGGGACACAGACTAGCGTTCGCCTATCCTGCTGGAACAGATGAGGATCTTGCTCTCTGTGGTGAAGCCTCTAGGCATCCAGGCAGGTTGGGTCAGTTCTTCTGCTTCTCCCTGGCAGTGAGAGGGCTCTTAGCTCCCACTGAACACAAAACCTTTGCCTTTGCCCTGCTATAAGCCCTGGTTGCAGTATAGAAATGTTGGAGAGGCAGTGCTTTGACCAGGAAAAGCCTGTGGAGGATTTTCATAAGTTTATGTGGCCTGTCAGACACGATTCAGGGAGTTCTTTCACAGAATACTTTTGTGCTACTGTCCATAGACCTCTGCAAAGCTCTCAGGGATGGTTTCTCAGAATAGCTAAGGATACATACACAATGATCATTGAATCCGATTAAAAACAATCGAGTCTTTACAAAGAGGGATCTTGCTTTCTGGATGCTGCATAAGCAAAAACGACTGCAAGAATAAAAGGGGAGTGCAAACAGCAAAGGGGAAGTATGGAGAAAAATCCCACATGAGGTATTTTGTTATGCATGTAACCTGTAAGGAAGCTCAAGGTTGCTTATCATTAACTGGGTTTTCCACGGGATTGTTTTCAGGTAGAACAGCAATTTACCTTATCATCACTGGGGTAAGAATCAAAGTCATAAGAATTTATTAAAGCCTTTGTTGATGGAGAATGTTAAAGCTATGCTTGCAGTTATCTTACAGTGGTTTTCTTGTGCTTATAATTTCCTGAAAAAAATGTTCCTCTGGATTAAATTTTTCATGCCAGGCCTTTGCTTGGGGGAAAAATTGTCTTACTGTGGAGAGAAATATATTTATTAAATTTCTGAAACAAAACAAGTAGAAAGCAAGCTTTTACATTACTGAGTTGCATTCTTTTGCATACAATTTAATAATGATGAAATAAATCTGCAAGTGAAGATTGCCTCATTCTCACCCTGGACCAGAATCAAGGTCAGTTGATTTTGGACATGTTCAATGGACAGCTTCCACTGTGCCTGCAGTCAGGAGAGTGCAGGCCACAGCAAACAAATATCAATGGGACCACGAGAGTACAGGATGCGGCCAAACTCTTCTTTTGGCCACACGGTTATACCTCTGCAGGAATATTGGTATTGTTTTAGTATATTTTCATAATCCAGGCTTTGGAGCGCTTTCAGGGTTGAATTTTGTCTTAAACACTTTGGTTACGGCGCTAGGATCTGGAAATATTAATGAAAGATAATAATAATGTTAATAATATGTAACAATATAATAATAGACAGAAATGTTAATAATAGATGTCCTTTTAGTGACTGACCTAAAACCTGCAACTCGTAACGAATAAACAATAGAACCATTCTGATTTCTCCCTGCTCTGTTGCAACAGCCACTTCCAGTCTCAAGCAGAGAGTCCTGAGATCCTATCAGGGGTATGAGTCTGCCACAAGTTTCAATCATTAGCAAATGAAAGAGACAGTGGATCTCAGTGCAGGGTGTGCACCCTCCTCCTCACCCCTTCTTCCGCATGCTGTTCTTTGGCAAGGAAGGGGCATTTGGTCATCCAGCCTCCTTCAAACCCGAGCTGCATGCTTTGCTTCAGTGAGTGCACCTGGGAGTTCACCCTGTGATGGGTGGCTTTGTGTCTCATAGCGGAAGCCAGAGTTGTGCTCTAAAGTGTCTTCTTAAAAATAAGCCCATTTACATACCTGTTTGCAGTCTCATCCCCCATCATTCTGAAAGGAAAGTCAGCCTGGACACATTTGGGATGAAAACTGCCACTGATTGCAGGTTTTATTAGCGTGTACCGCAGCTGGCTTCAACTCAAGTTTCTGTGAGCTAGGTGTGGTCCCAAAACTTCCATCCCACTCATGCCAGTCCTGTCCTGGCTTGCTTGCACGAAGTGAAGAGCTCATATGTGGTGCACAAAAGCCTTCTATGTGTGAGATCTCTTGACATAGCTGCAAACAGGATGAGGATGCCTTCTTTGGCAATGCGCTCTTCTAATCCTCCTTATATCTTACGCTGCTATGCTTTCTTACCACGTTACTACTAGGGAAAGCCCTGTAAAACGCTGTTCTGATGATGACATATTTGGGGACATCCCTGTCTTGTCAGAAACTCTGGTTTTGGCAAGCCTGCTTCCTGGCTTGCCTTGAGGGTGCTGAGTCAACTAATCTGCACGTGGATGAGTGAAACAACTCACTGGCATGACAACGAGCTGGCTGAGGAGTGGCCATGCTGCCTGATGTCACCTCTCAAGGAGCTGGGGACCCAGCTGATGTGCTGTCTGGGCAGGTCTCGTGCTGAGCACGGGCTCCCCGGTCAGCTGGTGGGAAGTAGGCTGGCTGTTCCTCGCTGCTTGGTGGGCGCTTTTACCTGCAGTGCAAAATGAAGCAAAATATAGAATCTGCCTTAGACTGTGTTGTGAGGAAATCCTCTGATCTTGCTAGCTCTGCTCGGTGTTTAGCCTTTCATCAGGACATGAGCTCGTTTGTGTTTCAAGGTAAAGACAGCGCTTTGTGTAGAAGCTCTGCTTTCACTCTTGAAATTCTCTGTTTGACTTGCAGTTTGTGTCAGGAAGGGCCTGATCACAAAAAATGTTAATGCTCTCACCAGAAAAGTTAGTAAGCACTTACGCATCACTCTTGCAGGGATACAGGTGTGTTAGCAGAGGAGTCACTCGTCTCTCTTTGAATTGGGTTCTTGGAGCATCCATCTAGATACTAATTATCTTCTGCAGAAGATCCCTGCTTTCTTTTATGTCACTGAGAGCTCCAGTTGCCTGGCAATACTCAGAAACATCCAAGTGCCTCGGAGGACTGCATGTAAACTGCAACGCTGGCGCATTGTAAGTGGAGGCAGACGTGTTTCAGGATTTGTGCTGAAGAAAAGGCACACGGAAGAGTTTAAAGAGACAACTGAAATGAGCTCTTTTTTATTCACGTGTATTTTACTCCTTGTGATAAGCAACTTTTGTTTTTATCAAATAAACTCCAGCTTTGGATGTTTCATTTTCCTGTTGCTGATCTGTATGCCACAATGACAGTTCTGTGTCTGCCAAAACTTAGACAAGGGAGTGCCTGACCAGGATATTCAGAGTCTTACCAGGATATTCAGGGCAGGGCTGAGGGACACAGACTGAGGTTTTAGCCTGCCTTGGTGCAGACTGAGAGGTCCCAAGGCATGTAGGCATGGGCTCACATGCTCTAAGGCAGTGAGCATGGGCTGTGTGAGCTGATGGGCAACTTGCAGCAGGAGCAAATGGCCAGTGCTTCAGTTTGTGAACACATCTCTTTCCCCAACACAAATTTGTTAAGAGCTTATGTAAAAAATCCAGAAGACTTGGGGTTATACTTAGTCCCAGCTTCTAGAGTCAGGAAAGAAGAGCACACTCTGGCAACTCCTCTGTCATGTTTGGAATACTGCAGAAGAGGCACTAGCCCTGTTCTGTGTATTTTCCCCAACCTAAGTGGGGATAATTGCCTCTGTCTAGCTTCCTCGGTCCCATTTCCAGCTGTGTGCTGGTCAGGCTATGCTGTACAGCCAGATCATGTACCTCTGCTCTGCTACAGAAAGAATCTGACTCCACCAGTCAGAGCATTTAGACTACAATTTATGGCTTAAATCCAGGCTCAGCAGCAGGTGGTCACGTGTACTACTGCCAGCTTTCAGTGCTTTAGTCATCTATTGGAGAAGCAAGAGAAAACTTCAGAAAGAGGTATCTGAGTGTCAGCTTTGTTTTATTTTCTATTCCATTTGATATTTCACATAACTGTTGAGGAAGTATAATTTTTTTTCATTACCGATTCTGTGGTGCATCCAAATAGAGGACAACAGGTGAATGTATCTGCCATATGGCTGGGGAAATGCATGTTTCCTTTATTAGTGATAGGAACTAGTTGTAATCAAGCACTGTTATGGAAATCACTACTGCTTAATTCTAAGGTGAAGCCTGTTCATGTGTTTTGTAAAAAAATAACCAGTTCAAATTTTATTTTTAAATTCAACGGTATATAAAATTATTGTGCCATGGACAGCAAATCCATCATTCAAGTGTTTTGGTTTTTTTTTGCTCTGATTGCAGCTTCTCAAAGTCTGGAGTAACAGCTTTCTAGACGTGTGATAAAGCAATCTCAAGCCGTTTTCTGGGGGAACTGGGTTTCTAAATTTTTTTTCCTTCTCTTTTTTTCCCCTCTAAAAGTTAGAGTGATGCATGTATTATTGCAGAATCACAGAATTGTAGGGGTTGGAAGGGCCCTCTAGAGATCCTCGAGTCCACCCCCCTGCCAAAGCAGCTCCCTAGCCCAGGTTGCACAGGTAGGTGTCCTGGTGGGTCTTGAATGTCTCCAGAGAAGGAGACTCCACCACCTCTCTGTGCAGCCTGTGCCAGTGCTCCGTCACTGCACTGTGAAGAAGTTCCCACGCACGTTTGTGCAGAAATTCCTTTGCCTCAGTTCATGGCCATTTTCCCATATCCTGTCGCCACACACTGTTGAGAAGAGTCCTTTGCCTCCCGCTCCTTAGATATTTATAGACATGGCTCAGATCCCCTCTGAGTCTTCTTTTTTCAAGTCTGAACAAACCCAGTTCTCTAAGTTTCTGCTCATAAGGGAGGTGTTCCAAGCCCTTTATCATCTTTGTAGCCCTGGACTCTTTCTAGGAAGTCCCTGTCTTTTATGTACTGGGGAGCCCAGAACTGGAGAAGCTGTCATATGCCAGCCTATTGCAAGTGGAGATAAGACCCTGATGCTGCCTTTTCTGTCCATTGGGAGGTTCATCATTCCGTGAGTGTTCCATGAGTGGATGAGTAACACTTCAGCACCCCTTCACACTTCCCATCATCACAAAGGTGATGCTGAAGAAAGACTAACCATTGTATTTTGAATCCAGAGGAACACAGCATGCAGAATGATGTGCTCCCGCTGTTGTCTCTTTGGACTCCACAGTCAGCATAGTCTCCTTGCAATTCCTCTCTTTTCCTTAGTATCTGAGAGTAGCTCTCAAGAAGACATTGTGCTCCATGACTTTGGGTGGTGTTTGGCACAAGCCAATGAAAACTGAATCGTCACAGCAATGTAATTCAACTTGCTCTCACTGCACTGCTCTGTGGACACCAAGCTTCAACCTTTCCCTTTATTGTAGACACTATATCATTTTTGTTGTTGACACTGAATCTGCAAGTTTCTGTAATTTGACTTTTCTTCTTGCAATAAACTAAAGCAGAATGTTGTTGATCAACTAGTGGGCCATTTAAATATTAAGAGGAGCATAGGAGAGGTATGCCAGGGGCCCGGGGAATTTGGGCTGCCACAGATTGAAGGTCACAAGATTCTAGTACTTTCCCAGTTTTGATTAACTATTTTTCTTGTTTACTTTGTAATCGGCTAACTTAACTCTACATGTGGTATGGGTGATTTATATAATTTACCATAATACTTCTATCACATTGTGTCATCTTGATGATTTACGAGCAAAAAACTTCCTAGAACTAATAAGGAAAAAAGCTACGTCTGTGTTTCAGAGGATTTCCAAATCTCCATAAGAATGCCATAATGCAGCCTGTCATCTAGATTGTGTTTAGCCCAAAATCGTTTGACAAAGCCCCCCTTTTTAATATCTCACCTTTTTATTTTTTTTTTCCCAGAATAACTTCAAGAGCTTTCTTTTTTACCCAGAAAGATGCATTGTCATGATTGCAACGTCAGAACTTTCATGGCTGTAAATACTCACCGGGAAAGAAACAAAGTACTGTCACTGAGCTGATTCTGTACTGCACCACGCATTGCACAACCCTTTCTGCTTTTGCCATGTTGGGTGTGAAACACCCTTGGCTTAGAAAGTTGCTTAGTGTGGGTCTGAATTGGTATGTAAATTGCAAGAGACAGAGAATTAGATTCTGTACCTAGAAATTTTATCAAACCAACTGCTTGTCAAATTTCATTTTTGGTTGATTTGTTCATTAGATATTACTGTGAGAAAATTGTACATTTTGCTGTGAGTTCTTCTGGTGTAAATCTGGAATAAGAGCCTAATACTTATCTCCTTTGGTCTGGTATCGGTGTAAATCAGTTCCTGGGAAATTTACTTTAGATCTAAGGTACTACATTTTTAGCATAATGTGGTCTTTGTAGTTCTTAAAACAGTTGTGTAGAAATGTCTATGTCTGTAAATGATCCATGTTAGCTGATTTTATGTCATAGCATTCACTTTTCTCTGTTGCACTCTATTCTTCTGCGCACCTCTGAGCATCAGGCATCCAAATGGCTGGCTGTTGAGTTAGCTGTACTTAAATAAACTCTTCCTGGTGCATACTGAATCAATTCTCAGGCATGAAGGAAGAGGCAAACTGTTAATTGTTGTAAGGGTACCTGAAGCACTTGGTGTGATTAAGCTCACAAGTATCTACCGTTCAAACAGCGATCAGCTTCCACCTTGATGTCTTGGAAAAGCCTCTCAAGTGTGTTATATAATCCCTTCTGCTCACTTTTCCTGCAGATTTATCCTGGGAACAGAGTGGGTAGACATGGTGATATGCCCCAGTCAGTTTATCTAACGTGTGGCTGAGACCATTGCAAAACAGCAGAAGAGGTGCTTGAGATCAAAAATGAGATCCAGCTGCTGCAAACACTGGGGCTGTGGGAAATGTCAGAGCAGGACTGGTTGTGTACCAATTGCACCCAAGCCTTGGCTCTTCACAAGAATGTACACAGTGTAAGTGGAGAGTTGTGAGTTATCTTCAGTCTTAGAATCAACCCACACTCTGCACACATGAGTCGGTGCCTTTTAACACAAGAGGTGGTAATACTGCCATGGATGAAGGGCAGAGGATCTGCCCAACAGGGAATTTATCCAAACCGGTGCCGTTCCGCTTCTTCCTGGTACTTCCCACGTGCAAAATATTCAGGGAAGGACGTCTCGCTAAAGGGTGTTAGCTCTCCAATTACCCTTGCCTCATTTAATGGCTCCCAGAGGCCCATTCTTTGCTACTATAAATTAGAATAACCCTTAAGGTTGACTAATTTGTCCGTGCCCTTTACCAGGAATGAGGGTGATACACAGGAGATGGAGAGCTGCTTTCTCCCCCTTAGCCTCAGGGCTCTCTTATCCACCTCAGCCCAGCCAGCTGAGGGGATCAGCTATAATCCTGACTTGTAAGAAAAAGCTGCCTAGGCGGGATGTCACACGGGCCAAACTAAATCCCCACAGAAGCGTACTGCCATTCTGTGTTGTGAGGTCTGAGCAGTGAGGCATGCAGCAGCCTGGCACGCTGTGCTGCTCTCAGCACCTTGCTGCTCCCTCTTCGTGCCCCCCTACAGATGTGTCCTAAACCTGGTTGTCAACAGGTATCACTGACAGGGTGTGTGTTTGAGAAGGCCCACACTGCTCACACTGTGTTCAGCTCATGCATGCAGGTGACAGAGAAGCCAGGCCTTCCACATCCTGCTGTACCACAGTCAGTATGGGGTGTCCCATGCATGAGGGGTGGTCTGTGGCATGTGTAGAAGGATTTGGCTTCTTTTTGTTTAGATGCGTGCCTTTTTCTCTACAGCAGCCTGAAAGGAGGTTGTGCTGAGGTGGAGTCAGCTTCATCTCCCCTGCAACAGTGATAGGATGAGAGGGAATGGCTTCAAATTGCACCCAGAAAGGTTCAGGTTGGATATTAGATTAATAGATTCACAGATACATTAGGTTGGAAAGGACCTACAAGATCATCTAGTCCAACCATCCTCCTATCACCATCCCTACCCACTAAACTACTAAATCAAATCCCTTAGCACCTCATCTAAACGCTTCTTGAACAGCACTAGGTATGGTGCCTCACCACCTCCCTAGGCAGACCATTCCAATGCCTGACCACTCTTTCAGAGAAAAAATTTTTCCNACCCTCTGGCAGATCAACACATCCTCCCAGCTTGGTGTCATCTGCAAACTTACTGAGGGTACACTCAATCCCCTCATCTAGGTTATCAATAAAGATATTAAACAAGATGGGCCCCAATACCGACCCTTGGGGGACACCACTCGTAACGGGAATTAGGAAACATTGCTTCTCAGGAAGAGCAAAGACAGTGGCATAGGCTGCTCAGGGAGGTGGTGCTGTGGAACTGAGGGTCGTGGTCAGTGGGCATGGTGTGATGGGCTGCTGGTTGGACTAGGTGGTCTTAGTGATATTTTCCAACATTAATGATTCTGTGATTCTATGATTTTTCCGCTGATCTAAAGTTGCATTTTCAGCATGGAGAGATGCTGTCAGGGGTCCAAGGAGGCAATGACATACTGATCTACATGTATAACTTAGAGAAAAAGTGAAAGACCTTGCATGATGAAATGTTCACCCTAAATAAACAGAACTGCTTAGTTCCTTTTTAATCTCTGTTGTTTGATTGATCCTTTCTGGTGATAATCTTAGCGCACTGCTGCTGTACCTTTGAAGCCAGGCAGCAAAGGTCATTCTTCCTAGAAATGCTAATTCTGACAAAGTGCTGGAGGTGAACGTGTAAGGCAGGGATATTACCCAGCCTGCAAGTTCCTTTAACTCTAAATTAGCTCAGATCTAAAAAGAGGTCCCAGAAGGGCCCCTGCAGCCTCATCAGTCAATGGAAGTTGGCATATCTATTTTGATGTGGTAAAGCTAAGATTGGGGGTGTCCACATTGGGTTTCATGCAGGCACCTCAGCGGTCTTTGTTAAGCTGTGAATTGGTATAGATCTTCGGGGTTCCTTGTCCTCCCTTTGCACTCTCCCAGCAGCTGTGTACTCAGTAAACCAGCTTGGAGAACTGAGCCCACAGTGTGTTATCTTGGGAGGCAGCAGGAAAACTGAGTTATGTTTCATCCTGATCAGTTCTACTCAACCAGAACTGCCACCACATAAACATGCCTTGAATTGCAGCTAATCTGTCACCGTTTCCCTTCTTTCCTTCCACTGGCAAGGAGCCTCTTCATGATGAGGACAGGGAAATCTTAATATGAAAGGAACCAGATATTCCTTTGTTTACATTTATCCAGCCAAACCACTGTCAGCTGTCCCATTTCCCTTTGAATTATCTTCACAGAGTTCACAGCAGCGCCTTGAATTTACTCTGGTGGGAGTGGGAGCAGACCTAAGCTCCCGAGGCTTAATTCCCTGTGTTCTTCTGAAGCACACCATCTGTGATGTGCGGAGCCCTGTGTGTTACCTGCTGGCTTAGCCAGGAGGGAGGTGAAAGTGTCTTGAGTGTTTGCACACAGGGGCTTGCAGTGACTGTTGTCCTCAAGCTGATAGGTCAGGAGAGGGGGCAGCAAAGTACGAGGAGGCTGACCCCCATTACACTGACATGAGCATTTATCATGAGACTTCTTTTGCATTATTGTTGTTACCCTAGTATAAACCAAGCAAACAGAAGAATCAGGCAAAGTTCAAGTAAGCCTGGCCCTCCGTGCATTCACCTGATATGACTGCTCTCCCATTTGCACTGTATGTAACAAGCACAGCTGTTATTTGTCACAGTAGTGCCACTTCCAGCAGGACTGCAGCACAGTCAGACTTCCTCCTCTCCCCCCCTGCCCTCACGCACACACATTTTGTAGGGTCTGCAGTTGTAGCAGACAGTCAGCAATTAGGGGGAACTGACTGATGACCACAAGCTCAGTTTTTTGCTCTCAGCTGTGCTGCTGAAAACAAACCTTTTTTTCTTTTCTCTCACCGTTTTCTCCTGTTGCTGTGTCAAGGCAATAAGGAAACCCTGACTCTCACACGGATTCCACTGGAATGGGAGTGTATTCAACCACCCTCAGACTTTGTCCACAGCCTTGATAAGGTTTGATCCAGTTTCACAGCAGGAAAACAATCTGCACCTGTCTCTGAAGATGTGGGGATGAGATGGATGTGAATGTTTATCCCACTGGGCAATCTACATGGCTGGCTAAACTCTCCCATAACTCTGAATGTTGTGGCCCATACCAAATCTTACCTCACATTAACAGATTAAAGAGCATGGAAGTATTTCTCCACAAAAGATTTCCTAAAACTCTGTGGAGAAAGCCTCTACCTCTGTCACTTGCACTGGCTAGAAACCTGAGGTGAAGCTGGAACACAACTCCAGCTGGTTGGACCAGTTCTCATTTTTGCTCCTCCCACATCTGGGGATGCCACCAGCTTCCTCAGGCAAAGCTGCCTCTGACCACGCCCTGACTTAGACATCTGTTCTGCAGATGCTGGTGCTCCTGGTTCCTGGGGAGCACTAGGGTTGATCTGCAGAAGGAGCGAGCAGAGTGGGACAGAGACCATCTTCCTGGTCTTCATGCCATGCTCCAGTTGAGTGTTACTCTATTGAGGCTGTTCTTTATTTCTTAACATCTAAGGGTGAAAACATAGAATCATGAAATGATAGAACTGCTTGGAATGGAAGGGACTTTTATATGCCACCTAGTCCAACTCCTCTGCAATGGACAGGGACACCTACAGCTACACCGGGTTGCTCGGAGCCCCATCCAACCTGACCTTGAGTGTCTTCAGGGATGGAGCATCCACTGCCTCTCTGGGCAACCTGTGCCAGTGCCTATAGTAAAAATATTCTTCCTTATATCCAGTCTAAACCTTTCCTCTTTTAGTTTGAAACCAAAGATGGAGACCAGTGATACCCCAATGCCTTAGCAGCAGATATATTTTCAGTTGGTGCTGCTCACGAGGATGTCACTGGACTTAATTCCAGCAAAGATCTTGGCCTCACATCCTTTAAAAGGAAGCTACACTCAAAAGCAGCATAGAAAATAAATGTCCTCTCTTTAGCTGAAACGCATGACTGCCCCTTTGCAGATGCTAATCATAATGTCGTTTAATTCTTTTGCTCAGTGTCCTGCCAAGGAGGGTCCAGTGCTGGATAATGCAAGTAAAAACCATCTCCACTCTGAAAGGCTGACAACTCAGGACATGACATACTGCAGACTGATTTTGCCTGGGAATTAATAGGCAAGCATGGTTTCACATTCAGTACTTTTACCAGTGATGAAGTGCAGGGCAGATTCAGAAATGAGTAAGTCTGAGAGAGTTTCTTTTCTGATTTGTTTGTGGAAAAAATATGCCATCCAGTGAATTTAGGAGAGTTCAAAGGGGGAAACAGCTAGAGAGGAGTGTTTCACAAGTTTGAGGAAGATTAACTGTTCAGGTCCAAATCTCCCCACAAGAGGAAATTACCTTAGAAATTCCCTCTTAAATAAATCAACAGTTCTCCAAATATCCCATTTAAGGCACATATATTGTGATCTGTCTAATTCATTACCCCTGTAATAAAACTCACATAGTTCAAACGCACTTTATTTAACCAGAGGATCTGACAGCAAAGGGCCACTCTGCAACTTCGTGCATTTTTTCAAAGGCTGGAGGCAACTGACCAAACTTTACCTTGCTGTTCTGGCTATGTGAACCTGTATTTCTGGCTTTCCCTTTGCTATGAAGAGCTCTCAGCTTCAAGGAAACCATGCAGCACTCTGATCTGTTGCTTTATACATCTGTGCAGGCAAACAAGGTACCTGGAGTACAGTAACAGCAGTCACACACACCTGTGCATAATTCTTGGCCACGATTCTCTTAGTCGTTGCTCTTTAAAAGTTTGCAAGCTTGTGTCCAGATTTATGAATGCTTATATAAACTTTACCCTCTTCCTGCACAGAAGTCAAACAGTAGTGATTCACACCTACCCCTCCTGGAAGTGATGCATACCTCTTGCTGCATGTTTTTGCAAGCATGCCCGTTCAACTGTTAATCCAATCTTTACAGTATCAATTTTCAAAAAAGTGCATTACTTTTGATTATCTGTTCAGAGATATTCATATGTCACAGTTCATCATTAAGCATATATGGTAAATGAACGGGGTAAAAATGATACAGAAAACTCCGTTTTAAAAGGTTAAACACTTGCAGAAATACAATCAACTGGAATGTGATTACCATAGTATTGACGAGTATTCTGGTATTTCTAGGAGCCTTTAGAACAATCTGCACTTCCAGAACACTGGTAGTTTAATGCACCTTTTCATTTTAGAAATTAAAAGCATGACATTCGCACACACTAGTTTTCCAGTATTTTTTATATGCCATCACATCCTACTGTCATTCATAGGAATCTGCTACAAATGTGCTATTGGGCCCTGCTGCATGTTTCTGTTTTGTAAGTCAATTAGAGAAATGAAAGAATAAGCAGGCAGTACATGTGCAAATTTTTACTTTAATCTCTGGGTGGGCATGAGCAGTTGGTCATTAGTTAATGATGACATAAGAGCTGGCATTCCTGATAAGCCCACAGTTCCTTCAGGCTTGCTGGAGGGCTGCAATCCTATTAGTCAGATGCTATAAAAGTTGTTTTTTAATTATCTCAGAGTCAAGATAACTCTGCCCCTACCAAGCTGCTAGGAGTTCCTCACGGATGCATGTCCAAGGGAAGGATGCGCCCTCCATGTTTTAATTAAGATCATGTTTAGATACTGTGTAAGCCTGGAGGGCTGCAACCTTTTTCTGTGGTACCCACAAAACCTCCACCCTACTTGACGATTCTCAGGCCTTATAACCAGATCTATCTCCTAAATCTTTATCATATTCCTTCAGTATTCAGTATTATCCGCATTCTGGCAGCATCCTCACACCTGCCCCCCAGAACGCTCGGTTTACCTGGGGAAGCAGGGGACCTGAGGACACTCAGGGGACAGTTCTGTACCACAGTATGATTGTGTCAAAGTCAAAAAGAACTGTGAGAGGGGATCTCAGGGCAGCAAGCTGGCAGACAACCAAGAGGAGCGTGTCAGCTGCTGTGTTTTGTAAACTAGCAGCAATCCTTTTGCCAATCAAAAGCAGCAATGCTGCCAATGTTTATATGCCTTTGGCATCCTGACTAGGAATATTTTAGTTACATCATAGGTATGTGCAATAGGGTTTGGTTTTTGCTAGCTAGCAAGTAGGTTTTGGATACACGAGAAACACGCAGCAGAGAATACACCTGCATATTGGGATTATAACTGGGGCAGCACTGGAACTGAAAGGATATAGCCTTTTATTAGCAGTGATTGGGGTAGTAATGGAGAAAGGGGGGGACAACAGTCCTCTTAAGTCAGAAGCCTAACCAGTAGCACTGCTTTGTTTTGCAGCAGTCTGAAGTACCAATTTTACATCAGTCTGATGGACCTTCAGACATGACACTAGGTATCCACCTAATTTGCTGCCACTGGATGTTTCTTACAGAAAAATATGTCTGTCGTCAGAAAATCTCTTTCTCTGAATAGAGATTTTACTATTTGGAAGACTTCCAAATATCAAATACCGAAAGTGTGAGCACAGCTAAAATTTTCACAGAATCACAGCATGGTTGGGGTTGAAAGGGACCTCTGGGCCCATCTGGCCCAACCCTGCTGCAGCAGGGACACTCAAAGCAGTGTGCCTAGGACCACGTCCACGTGACTTTTGAAGATCTCCAAGGAGGAGACCCCACAGGCTCTCTGGGCAGCCTGCGTCAGCATTCTGTCACCTGCATAGCACATGGCCTCCTGTCTTCCAATTTGTGCCCACCGCCTCTTGTCCTGGCACTAAACACCACAACACCACTGAAAAGGGTTTGTCTCTCACTCAATCATCATTGCATTTCCCTTCAGATGTCTATATACACTGATGAGCTGCCCCCTGAGCCCTCTCCAGGCTGAACAGTCCAGGCTCTCTCAGACTTTCCTCATAAGAGAGATGCTCCAACCACTTCATCATGTTTANGCATATTGGGATTATAACTGGGGCAGCACTGGAACTGAAAGGATATAGCCTTTTATTAGCAGTGATTGGGGTAGTAATGGAGAAAGGGGGGGACAACAGTCCTCTTAAGTCAGAAGCCTAACCAGTAGCACTGCTTTGTTTTGCAGCAGTCTGAAGTACCAATTTTACATCAGTCTGATGGACCTTCAGACATGACACTAGGTATCCACCTAATTTGCTGCCACTGGATGTTTCTTACAGAAAAATATGTCTGTCGTCAGAAAATCTCTTTCTCTGAATAGAGATTTTACTATTTGGAAGACTTCCAAATATCAAATACCGAAAGTGTGAGCACAGCTAAAATTTTCACAGAATCACAGCATGGTTGGGGTTGAAAGGGACCTCTGGGCCCATCTGGCCCAACCCTGCTGCAGCAGGGACACTCAAAGCAGTGTGCCTAGGACCACGTCCACGTGACTTTTGAAGATCTCCAAGGAGGAGACCCCACAGGCTCTCTGGGCAGCCTGCGTCAGCATTCTGTCACCTGCATAGCACATGGCCTCCTGTCTTCCAATTTGTGCCCACCGCCTCTTGTCCTGGCACTAAACACCACAACACCACTGAAAAGGGTTTGTCTCTCACTCAATCATCATTGCATTTCCCTTCAGATGTCTATATACACTGATGAGCTGCCCCCTGAGCCCTCTCCAGGCTGAACAGTCCAGGCTCTCTCAGACTTTCCTCATAAGAGAGATGCTCCAACCACTTCATCATGTTTACGACTCTACATTGGACTCCCTCCAGTATGCTCATATGTCTCTTGTGCTGGGTGAGGTGCGGAACTGGACACAGCACTTCAGCTTTGGTCTCACCAGTGCTGAGTAGAGCAGATATTCTGAAGGAAGAAGCTGCTCTAAGACTTTCAGGAGTGAAGTGGAGGAAATAATACCTGCTGTGTGTTCTGGGAGGGAGGATGGCCCCCTGGCCTCAGTTACTTCCTCAGGGAGGTAGCTGTTCCTCTACTATAGCTAATTTGACTTTCTCTACATTGTACTGTGCAACAGGATTTTGCGCAGAAGCACAAGCAGTGTTTCAGCTTCTAGCTAGTAGGAGCTGTATGGGTGCAGGTTATGCTTGAGCTTGTAGCTAGTAGAAATTGTATGGGAACAGAAGGCCATAAGTTTTGGATTTGTTTCTTTCTTTTTCTTTTTTGTTTTTGTTTTTGTTTGTTTGTTTGATTGTTTTTGTTTTGTTTCATTTTGTTTTGATCCTGTGGTCCACATCTGGAGCTATGAAATTAAATATTTTATGTGTCTTTTCCTGGAGAATGTCCTTCTTGGGTAAGGGCTATTTGCTAATAGCTACTCAGTCTAAAGACTAATACCTTACAGAAGTCCAGAAAATTTTTGTCAGAGGAACAGAAAACTCAAAATTTAAAAAGGCAGTGTTTTCATTTTTGGAATACATGGACAGATATCATCATTGAATTCTTCTTTTGTATATAATTTTCTTGGTTTCACCAGCTACATAAAGAAATTTTGCAATGTCCTTCTCTAAGAAGTACTATAGTCTGAGACGACTAAGACCCCAGTTGCACCACGGCAATAAAGAATACTGGTACAGATATACAAGAGTAATGATGAGCACTATTTCATGGAAATATAAGTGTGATCTCAAGAGAGAAAGGATGACAATTCAGTTCTGTTCTCTGTCTTGACATCTATGTGACCTGAGGTGGGTCACTGAGAACATCCAGAGCTATTCTTTTCCACCTTGTCAATTCTGTTCCCACTGAACAGGGCTTCAGAGAAAGCTCAGCCATTTGTCTAGCAGCTGCTGAGAGACAGGGCTTGTGTCAGCCTAGTTAATAAGCAGCAGAGGTTTGGTGGCAGCTACATGAACATACAAACCTTTCCTGTGGTGGAGAAGTTGCAGTCTTGACAGTGGGAGGACCAGAGACATGTACTCTGCCACTGCTGACCCAGGCAGATCCATCCCGCTCCTTAGCCTGCATTAAATTTCAATTCTTTCATCTCTAAAAGGCAGTAAGATGATCGCTGTGCCTAACAGACATGAGGTCTAGATAATTGCAAGTGTGAGACACTGAAATGCTAAGTGAATGGGAGTACCTCAGATGAAGAGCTGTTGCTATGTCAAGGCTAATGTGCTTTACTCCAGTTTGCCCTGTTCAGCAGGACTCTGAAGGGCAAGTGTATGTTTTTCTTAAACTCTATGGGATGGCTAGTATTATGTTTGTTGGATTTTCTTTTCTGTAATAGTCTATAGGCATTTTCCATCAAAGTATCTCTATAGACTTCATGCAGCACATCCTTCTCCCCTTTCTTTCTCCTTTGAGCAAACAGACTATTGAAATATTCTCATAAACAGCAGAAAAATCCATCTGAGTTGGTTGTGCATTAGATTGCAGAGATGTAGTCTACCACATTTTGTGGGGAAAGAGGAAGTGAGTCAAAGGAGGCACAGCACCCTCTAGAATAAGATCTTAGGTCCTAAACTGGCAGGTTACTGCAAGACAGAATGAACTGCTTAGCTCCCAAATCCTTCCCAATCACAGTTTATAACAAAATAAAGATTTTTTCCTCAGGTTCTGCTTATCTTCTGTGTCTCTTCTGAAACAGCTGCAATACTATATCTTTTTGGATATGCGTTGATATTACACATTGCATTTCTCACTTGCATTCAGTGAGAGCCCAGTGGTTCTAGAAAACTTCGAAAGGGATCTCAGATTCTGCAAAATACTTCACACTTCTCTGTATCAAAGTTGTATATTTTTTTCCAGATCTGTGCAAGCTAACACTATCTGCCTCGTCTGTCTACATCACTTTCATCTGCTTCTGAGTTGAAAATGAAGGCTGTGTGGGCCTCAAAGCTTGCAAAGGGTTCACTTCATCTGGATTTGCACAACCATAAATCCCAAAGCGATTTGTGCCTTTTTCCAACTAAGAATTCCAAAGAGAATTTCCCTTGATAGTGAGTGGTGTCTTACAGGCACAGATACAACACCGAAGACCAAAGGTTCCCACTTTAGCTGTGCGAATGTTTACAGGGAAACAGAGAGGATGCAGAACCCAGAGAGATTTTTACAGCTGAAATTCCTGTTTTTGCTCAATTTTAGCTGAAGTTCCATCTTCTTGTAAAATATCGAGTGTTCACTTAGAAAGCCTTGACTGCTGCTGCTTGTAATGCAATATTCCAGAACTTCCCTGTCTGTTTGGAAAACTGCTGAAATCCCCGTTTTTTAAACCACCACTATTGTAACAATGGTAGCATACATTTTCTAAACTTCCATTTCAGTTTATCCAGCTACACATCCAGTATACTCCTATACCTACGGAGGAAGGGCAAGGGATGTCTTCTTTAAAGCTGTCTCTGCTGCTAAGAGGGGACGGAGGTGGTGTCAGTGCTATTCCACTGCACTGTATATTCATGCTCCATCAGGGTACTTTCAGGCCTTACTCCTTACATGAGACATAAAGCAGTCTGTTTGAGACAGCAATCTGCTGTCTGTGTACACAAACTCTTTGCTTGGGTCAAGCCCAGTGTTCACTTGTAAATTGTTGTATCCATTGCTGTGTTGATCCCTGTCTTTAATGGCATCTTCCTGCTAGGTATACATACCTATTTTCCCCTGTGCAGAGCCAGACCTTCTTCCAAAAATGCTGGTGACTGAAAGGACTGCCATAAGGATCGGTTAGCAGTGGTTCAGAGTTGAACAGAGATGAGTGTTTGACTCTAAGAAAAGACTGTTTTGTGACCAGGCATGATCTTCTAACAGATAACAGCATGTGTGTTCTTTGTTCCTAGTCACTGCAAAAAGATGCCAGCTCCTGCTACTCGACTGCAAATCACCAAATTGCATCAGTGCCCTGGTGAGTGGTCTCTGTCTAGGGGACACATAGACCAGTGACCAGAAGGGATGCTACCAAAGGAAAAAAATCATAGCAGGGCAATAAACATTTAGTAGAGGTTACTTCCTAATGATAGGCAGTTAGTTTATAACCTTAAGTCAAATGTTTAAGCACATATATACTATGCTAGTTACCATTGGTTTGCACAAACTTGTTTTTCTTTCCTTGTTTCTTTACCCTCAGTGATGACCTGGAAAGGCTCCAGAGAGACCTTGCCACTCTCTACAACCACCTGAAAGGAGGTTGTGGTGAGGTGGGGGTCAGCCTCATCTCCCCTGTAAAAGTGATAGGACAAGAGGCAATGGCCTCAATTTGCACCAGGAAAGATTCAGGTTGGATATTAGGAAACACTGCTTCTCGGGAGGAGCAGCAAGGCAGTGGCACAGGCTGCCCAGGGAAGTGGTACAGTCATCATCCCTGGAGGTGTTCAAGAGCCGTGTGGATGTGGCACTGAGGGACGTGGTCAGTGGGCATGGTGTGATTTTCTGGTGGCTGGACTAGGTGGTCTTGGAGGTCTTTTCTGACCTTAATGGTTCTGTGATTCTATGTCAGCAGGGGAAAGAGAGATTTGCCTTTTTAATTGTAAATTTCTTACTGAGGGCAGAAAGGAAGAATGAATCTATTCTCTGAATGCAACTATTCTTTGCATAGGTTGTATCAGAAATGCTAATGAGACACTTTGTCCTCTAAGAAAACAGAATATGAATGAAGCCGATAAGGTATGATCCCAAAAAGGGGCTACAGGTATAACTGAAACGTAGGTGCCTAAGCACAGGGCTTCATACCTGAAGCTGTCCACCTCATCTTGTATGTCATGAACTTTAATATTCCTCATCTGGCTGAAACAGCACTCTGGCTCATGCCCAGAAATGCCTCTGTCAAGACAGAGATGCACAAGGTGATACCTATTCCATCTTCAGCCCAGCAACTATGCGTTCAGTACTTATTTCCCCTGAGAGATCTATGCTGCTAAGTATTGCCACAGCACATCTGGCATGCAGGATCCAAACAGAGTGGAGTAAAAACCTGACTTTTCTTTATGACATGGCAGGAGAAGGTGGCAGGGCAGGCATCATTTATTCAGTAGGCTATCCAAAGTGACTCAAATACACACTTCCCCAGCAGGATTCATTCCACCAAATTAAAAACTAATCTGGGCAGAAGAGTGCATATGTTGTTAAAGCTGCTGCAGTGTGAAGGCAGTCAGGCTGGGAGGAAGGAATGAACTCATACAGGCATGTGACTTGCTAGTCCAGAAACCATGGCATGCAGCCAAGGGATGGGAATTCTGGATTGCTGCTGCTGATTTTTACCCCAGAAGTATCCACTGTATAATGAGGAACAGAAATCACCCCTCCACTGAGTAATAGGCACAGCTACATAGGTTACTCCAAAAGTAATACCTCCAATTTATTTCTATGGAATCTTCAACAGAAGAAGGATAACACAATTTGAGCAAGTTCTCAGCTTCAATACATCGTCTTTCAACATAGTTGCCATCACTGGCTATGCATTTTTGCCAGTGATGAACAAGGGCCTGCATGCCACATTCCTAAAAATCTGCACCAAATAGGGTGACCCACTGTTTCACAGCTGCTATGACAGCATCGTTTGTGGGAAAATGTTGCCCACACAATCCAACTTTCACTGTGCTCACATCCACTGTTTTGTTCAGCAAGTGTTGATGAATGTCAGCGGGTGCCATTTTTTCCTCATGGAGGATTTCAGTCACACATCTTTGCTTCATCCATACTCCTGTGTCAGATGCCATTATGTGAGACTGCCATCCATCACATGGCAACAACATGAAATGGGATATTGTTTGGAAGGTTCAGCTTCTACTACCATACCACCAACATCCACCTCTGACATCATGGGTCAACATCATAAAAAAGGAGGCCTGCTTTCTCTAGGCAGCCTATTGCATCTTGTATTTCTGCCTGCCTGGTGGGGCAGTACACTTAATATAGAACAGAAGGAATGTGAGTTGATACTTACTTAGAACTAGCTCTGCTAAGTCCTAAGTTAAAAGGTTATTCGCTCTGTGAAAAGGAGCAACCCCTCTTTAACTTCTGCAAAGGTAGAGATGCTGACCTTCAGGGGAGGACCTGGATGTAATGGCTATCTTTCAGAAAGGATTTAAAAGCAACTCTGTTATCACTTTTCCCTTTTGCATAGCATTTGTCACCTCCTCTGCCCAACACGATGGCTGTTTTGAGCCACCCCAGTGTGCCTACCAAACATGATATCAAGGAACACCAGGTCCAGCTGAAGCACCTTAAAGAAAAGAACTTCATTTTGATTTTATAATTTCAATAAAGCAAATAATAATTTGGTGGCAAAAACTACATGAGAGAGAAGAATTTGTGGGTGATGCACAGCAGCCCTGTAAACAGAGATCCAGTTTGATGTCTGTATGGCTCATTGCAGAACTATTCAAGGATGGCATGAGACTTGGAAACACAGAATCACAGAATTGCAGGGGTTGGAAGGGACCTCAAGAGATCGTGGAGTCCTACCCCACTGCTAAAGCAGTCTTAACACCACATGTATTGGCATGGTGCTCTTCCTAGATGGGCTAGCCTTTGCCTCTCAGCAGACCCAGTTTCCTTCTGCAGTGTTATTTAGCCTAGCTGCCTGCTTCTGAGAGCAATCTCAGTTGTACCATGTCCTAAATTATATTGGTTAGGATCCACACACACACATTGGCTTTCCTCTATGGTAGTTACTGTGGCAATCGGTGCAATCATAATCATCCTTCACCTACCTGCTTCCTATCAGTGCTGAGTCACAAACTGATCCAAGGTGGCATGGAGAGCTGTAGTCCTGTCTGCAGTCTGGGATCCCTGACACAGAGCTTGACTCTTTCTTCATAACATCATCAGTTCGGGTTAATGCAGCCAGAAAAGTACAAATAAGAAGGAATTCTAGCCCACCATATGACTTGAGAATGCTCCAAGTTATCAATCAAATGAGCAAAAAGGGAATGTACCCTCAGAAATAAAATTGCACGTATCTATGATCTCATATTTTTTTATTTCTGTTTGCAGTCCTTTTCTTATGTTTCCCTCAAAGCAGAACAATTAATAACATGGGTGGCATGAATTTGTCACGACATGGTTATAGAAAAGGTGCCAGAGCCCCATAATAAATTATTTGTCTGAAACACTGAGTACCCAGACAATGAACTGTCAAAGATTTTCCTAACACAGATGGGAGTTGCAGAAGAGCAGATCTGTGGGGTCTGAATCTCATGCAACACAAAAGAAGTCCCTTCATGCTACATGAAAACACCCTGCAGTGTTTGAAATTAATTCCTTTGGATCAGGGGGAATCAATTTTGGTCAAATTGCCTTCAATCAAATGACTAATGGTTTTGTTAAAAATCTCATTGTCAGTCTTGAAGAGAGATGTTGATCTGGATAAGCTGTGCTGAGCTTCCCTGCACTCCCTCACCTCCCATGGCTTGAGAAAGCTCTTCAGAAAAATATCCCATGCAACATATTATGATGTTATCATAATATGTTAGCACATCTCATTCACAGAGCTGTCCAATTTGATTTTAAATTGCATATAAATCTTCAACTGAAAATAATTCAGATTTCATATTGTTTTATTATTTTCCTCCTATACCTGTTCCCAGAGTGTGTTTAAGAAGACCATATCTTCATTCCTCTGACATGAATATGCATTATGTTCAGGGTTACACTTTGAGATCTGAGATGAGTGAGTTTTCTTTGTTGTGAAATCTATTTGGTCAGGACAGCTGTGGTTTCTTAATCTTCTAAAATTCAATAGCAGGACAATTCTACATCTATGTATCTGATCAAATTTTGATACAACATTAGATTAAGAAAATGCCACTATGGACAGCAGCACCTGAGATTTAAAGAAAGTATTTCATCCATCCAACTGTGGATGCGCAATTTTTTGTGCAGGTCTTCTATTAGATCCATCAGAGTTTGCATTGGTTAATAAGGAAGGGATTATGTGAGAAATAAGTCGATCATTCAATAATTACTCAGGAAAAAAAGAAAAAAAAAGAAGCAAAAAAGAAGGAAAAAAAAAGAAAAAAAAGAAGCAAAATCAGGTAATAAACACCATCTGTGTAGGAAAGAACAGTCTGTGAATGGTTGTTGTAAATCTCTCATATGTGTGTGTGCAATATGTTCTCCACATCCCAAGTTGAGGGAGTCAGTCCACACACGAAGTCAAAAGCCTTCCATTCCTGCCTAAGTCAGGCAAGAAGCACATGAAGTATTTACCATGGACATCTGGTGCTTTATTTCCAGATCCTTCTTTTGGTGAAGCAGAGAAAACATAGTGAGTTTTGAATATCTCTAAATACTGTTCTCACTACTACTAGTGAGCTCCATTCTTTTCTTGTTTACTAGTCCAACTCACCTGTAGATTTCTTCTCCAGCCTTGCTTTGAGTAATTATAGTGATTTGCTTGCTTCTCTGAACAGCTTCTCACACATCTGTATTGATTTTGCCATGTGTAAGGTTCTTCTGGAAGACTTCTTATTTTTCTTTTTGCTTATTCTTATTCTTCTTTGTCTAAAGATGGATATTCAATGAGGACCTGGTGCCAGGCCTTGACCATACACTGTTTATTTGCAACGCAACAACCAGAAGATGCCCAGGACTGAATTTTCCAGTGTCTTGATGTTCACTGATGGCTTCACTGTTTTATTGCTAGGCTGGCAAGTGGAAGATCTCCCATTTTGTCCTTTGGGTAGTTTGTTTTTTGGTGCCCTTCCAAATTGCAGTCCTGATGGCTAGGAAAGACAAACTGTGATCTGTGAACTACTCTACAATTCTATGATTCAAACAATGGAGAATTGGGCCCTCAGTCCTTCATGTTGAGTCCAGACTTGATACCAGGATCAGCTTTTACTGCATTTGTGTGTTGTTTTTTTCTCCTTTGCTGCTCTTTTAAAGCTACTTTCTCCAAGGTAACATTACAGTAGGAAACGTAGTATGTTTGGATGGTGACATTTGGGTGATTTTTCCAAATGTTTGGGAAGCTGATACAGATTTTCTTTAAGGTTTGGCTGCCTTCTTTTCTTTGACTGAAGTTAATAATTGTAGACGGCACTTCCAAAGGGCTTTATGTGAAACTGATCCTAACTTGCTAGTAACAAAGAGAGAGGGGAAAGATTCAGAAACTGAAATGTCATAAGATTCTTTTATCAATATGGAAAACTCTTTTTGAACTGATATAGTTTATCTTATCGATGGTTTAAGAAGCAAGTGATAACAAGCTCATCACATAGACATTTTCAAGATCTGTAAGATATTGCAAAACTTTCTGTATTATCTCCACACCAGCTCGCCAAGCTTTCTGTATCTGCATGTTTTAGTGAGGCTTGGAATGATTTTCAGGGGAGTAGCTTAAAATTCAGAGCATGTCACAACAAAGGCTAGCTTTTCTGCGGTGGCTTTGAGGCGACCAAGTAACCTACTGACTTGCATTATAGTATACAGTTCATGACATACTATCCTCATGAATCACTGAAATTGCTCTTTCCAGTCATGCCCAAGGCTCTCCTCCTGCCTTCCTTCACACCGTTTTCTTTACCTCTCACCACGAGCTGCTTTTATCACCCTGGCTCGCTCAATACAACAGCTAACAAATGTTTTCCAGCATTTGAGGAAAGGTGATTTCTCTTCTCTAAGCTCTCACACACCCTTTGAGGCATTAGGAATCCTAAGAGCCTCCTGATAGTAGAATAAGAATCTGGGCTCATCTGTTTCCCCTCTTCTTTTCCCCCTTTCTTTTTTTTTTTTTTTTGGTGGTCAGACTTTCCAGTATTTAAAGGGAGATGGTAAACAAGAAGGAAGTCAACTTTTTACACAGGTAGATAGTGATAGGATGAGGGGGAATGGCTTTAAAGTAAAATAGGGGAGACTTAGGTCAGATGTTACAGGGAAATTTTTTGCCCAGAGTGTGGTGATGTGCTGGCACAGTTGCCCAGAGTAACTGTGGTGCCCCATCCCGGGAGGCACTCAAGGCCAGGTTGGATGGGGCCCTGGGCAGCCTGAGCTGGTGGGGGGCGGCCCTGTCCATGGCACATGTTGGGGTGGGTGGTCTTTGAGGTCACTTCCAGCCCTAACCATTCTGTAATTCTATGAATCTTTGTTAGCTAAACATGGTGGATGGTGTTTTACACCAAAGTCTAGCACATGTAAAAACTCATCTTTTCTTTCTTCTCTGACTTGGCTTCAGGTAGGTGTGAAATAATGATCTTCATTACATTCAAATGCTCTTTTTTTTTTTCCCTCAAAATGGCTGGGCATGTAACAAAGGGAACAGTGAGAACAGTAACTTAAGGTGAAGGTGTATTCCTTCCAGCATTCCTCTGGCTTGCTCTGGAGCCACGCTGTCAGGTGCTGTGATTGCACCTGTTTGCTGACCCAGGCTGCAGCTAGAGACAAGCTGTATAGCCCATTCTCTGTTAGAATGTGTTAATTACATTGGTGCCACTGATATAGCTGCATGGCAAGAGACTTTCAGAAGTGCAGCCTGTGAGCCTTTTCAGAGCTACAGAAAGGGGAAAATGGCAGATTTGGGTCTAATCACAGAAGAGGCTGAGAAGATTACTGAAAAGATATGATGTGGACAGAATCATAGAATCAATTCATAATGTCATGTGAGTTGGAAGGGACCTTTAAAGTTCACCTGGTCCAAGTCCCCTGCAGTGAACAACGACACCTACAGCTAGATCAGGCTTCTCAGGGCCCCATGCAGCCTGACCTTGAGTGTCTCCAGGGATGGGCATCCACCTCCTCTCTGAGCAAGCCAGAAGAAGCAGCTAGCATGTGAGTTTGTCAAAGGATGTGTGAGAGGAAATATGTTTGGGCATATACAAAAGTCCAGTTCCATAAGGCCCTACCCAGGCACCCAATAGATTGTCCTCACATGTAAGGCCATCTCCGTTAGACTGCACAATATGCAGCCCAGTCCCAGAACTTACACCACAACTTTCCATCTAGGTACCTCAGAGCACTTTACAAGAACAGGCTGCCAATGCTGGAGAGCATTTGCAAACATCCCTCCTCTCTCCCACATTTCTTTTTATTGCCTCCCTTCAACTGGTAATGAGAAAGGTCCTTTGCCACAGTCAGACCCGGTGCTGTGTGATTGCAGCGCAGATCGTGGTGATGAGGCCTTTTGTGTGTGCTTAACACTACAGCTGCCAGGGTGAAGAGAAAACTCAACAGACTCAGTGAGATGGTCTAAATACTAATAAAGTCTGAGGATGATTGGAAGGAGTGGAAATGGGAAAGCCCACAATCCAGGTAATTAAGCTGCAAAGCCCACAGGGGAAGGGCTGTCACCAAGTCATCTGATGTGGGATGAAGACCAAAGCACAGTGTGAGTCTTTGTCTCTTAATCCCCTCCTCCGCTCCCCAGCATGTTCTTATTTCCCTATAAAGTCTTTATACGAAAGGTGGAAAAAAATGATTAAAAAAAATCCTGAAGGATAAATCTTGTAATTCAGAGCATTGAACAGCTGGTAGTTTGAAGCGCAGAACAGCAGTTTAGTGATTAATTTACCTCTTTAAAATGCTGAACAATACAATGCAATAAAATATAAAATTTTATTTTCTATGGCCTCCTTCAAACCGAGCATATCCTGGAGTGCTTTCTGAAGTTAAAGTGCAGCTACAGAGTTAAATAATCAGTAATAGCAGAAGGGAGAGGTATAAAGAGAGATGTGTGAGCAATAGAAAGATCTGCTTTTCGGGAACCCCCCTCCAGTCCATTTAATTTTACTGAAAGAAAGTAGCCTTTGCCATGATTTTTACATATTGATGGATTTTTGCCTATTTTTTTATGGATTTTTTTACGTATTGATGGTACCACCACTGAAGAGACGTTGCCCTTTTGTCCTACTGCCCCAGACAGAGGATCCCAGTGACCTGCCGTATATTTGCATCTGCAGTTTGTGACCTCTCTGGAGACACGGAGGAATGAAGTTCAGCATTCTCTTGCATAGATAGCTGTGACTGACGTGCCAGTGAAAAGAAGCTTGTGTGCGTATGTGTGTGTGTGTATGTACAGAGGGGAGAGATAAGAAAGGTGGAGGGGAAATCAGGCGGATAATGATTTTGATGATGGGGAGAATTGCATTAGCGTGAGGCATACATGGGGAAATGCATCCCTGGCGTAACATTGCCGAGCTCCCTGAGACAACATCAGGGATTCCTTTTGTAGTCACAAAAATAAGGAACTAGACTGGCCTCGTTTGTCAAGTGCAACTCAAAGAGGAAACTTGGAGAGCCCTCTCTGCAGCAGGGGCAGAGGGATCAGCACATTTTGTGAACCCTCCGTGTCTGCAGCGTTCAGGTTTCCCGAAGTAACGTGCTGCCTGTGTTTTTCTTCTTCCACTGGGTAATAATAAGGGAGTTAGTTAGCAGACAGATGCTAAACCCCCTCTTACTGCATTTAGCATTTCAGAATAATGAATAGATTTGCAAATGATGTTTCAAGGCTGCTTCTTTTTCAAACAATGACATCGCTAATGTTCCCAGCTTCTTTGACTTTGCAATTGTCTTCTTCAAACAGTAAAATGTTACAATTAGCTTTCTGGGGAGGGCAGAGGGGAAATGTCATTTTTAAGTAATTGCAAGAAATGTCTTTTACACGGAGAAGTGTGTGCTGGTGAACAATCTGCCTAAACTCTCTATCTAGTGGTGCTGTGCTGGCAGTTCTGATCTGTAGTACACCCACGTAACATGGGAGCCGCCCTCCTGATGTCTGTGGAGTGACTTTTTCCCCAGTGGGCTTTTACCAAAGTGCCAGCAAGCTCAGACTCTGGTCCTGAGACCACAAAGCAAGGCTGCCAGCTGAACACACAGTGTGAGATTTATCTCAACTCTTACGTATTCAGCCTGAAAATCTTGACAAATCTCATCTCAGGGTTTTGAAGGTCACCCTCCCAAGAGCAAAGTGTGTGATGCTGCAGCCAGCAGTGGAAAAGGCACCTTGTGCTTTTCAAAATCCGACTGCTGCTTGCCACACAGGCTCTTGCTCCCTCCCTCTCCACTAACCGATCTTTAATATGGATCTAATTCCAACTACATTGCAGTGTGGCAAAATCACATTAGGCAGCACAAGGAGACTCGCAGCCCCTTCAAGCATGATAAACTTGTGATTGCCTCCCTGAAGCTCTAATGAGTCTGCGTGGGTCAGGAGTGATGGAGAGCTGCTGAGGTTTGGGGCGGCCAGCAGCTTAGCTCCACTAACACTACAGAAGGGGCTGTGCCACCTCCTCCTTCAGGAAGAGCAGAGCACAGAGTGTATGCTGCCAGGCTGAACTCACTTTCTTTCTGAAAATACCCTTGCAAATGACCTGAGTGTAACTCAAAAAGTAGGAGAGTGTGAGATTCCTCTTCAGCACCATGGCTAGGAGGGCTGGCAGGGAGCAGCACATTCCTTGCCTTTCTTTGCTTGCCTTGACTTCCCCTGTCTTGCCTTCTCTTACCTTGCTTTGCCTTACCTTACATTGCCCTGCCTTTCCTCCTCCTACCTTGCCTTGACCTTCCTTGCCTTGACTTGCCTTCCTTCACCTTCCGTTTCTTTGACCTGCCTTGTCTTGCCTTGTCTTCCCTTCCTTTCTTTTGCCCTTCCCGCCCTTGCCTTCCCTCACTCCATGGATCAGAGTGAGGGGCTCTGTCATGCCCTGGCTGAGCTAGGCAGAAAGGCTGCTGCAAAGGTGGGACGGCTTAATCATTGGTTGGCACAAAACAGCACTTATCTCTTTAAGAAATGGAAACCAGGCCTAATTAGCATATACTGGTTGCAATTAGCATATAAGTCCCATTCTGGGATTTGGAGGAAGGAAAAGGACCAAGCAGCAACTTAATGGGATTTTATTAGACAAAATTAGCCACCACTGAACAGTCATAAAAATATCTAAATTATTAGTAGCTCTGCAATTTATGGTGAGTGCTTCCCGGACATGCTAATATCCATTGGATCTGCACTGTGCTTGCTTATCACAAAAACAAACTATAGGTCAGGTACATTCTATCTGCTGTACTCTGTTACGTTGTTCTTGACACAGTATGACAGCTGTACACAGATATGTATGTGTGTGCATGCATGTGACTTGGTTTGAGGGCTATGTTTTTGCTAATGTCTTATGAGTTATGTAAATCGCATACATTCAAGCAACATGATGAACTGGTCGCTAGAGAAACAATCTCACCTACAGTGCAGGGGGAGAAGAGGGGGCTGAGGCATACTGCTTTTGTTGAGTCAGAATGAAATGCAAAACCCCTATAGTTGTGGCAATCGAATGTATTCAGAGCCCACAATAAAAGCCTTTCTGTATAAGACTGTGAGCTCTAGAGACAAAAAGGATTTTAAAAATGCACTCGAAATAAATGTATTTTTAACAGATTCATGCTTTCCTTCATCCTCGCACAGATCTGATGCTCTTTTTAATGAGCACAGAGCACAATATCTGCTTTAGGTGGGGCCCAGTCTACTCTTTCTAACTAAATGAGATCAGCTGAGGGCAGGTGCTATGGAGGTGACATGGTAAAGAACCATCATTTTTAATTTATAGAGGTCAGGCAGACTGACCCAGGATGGGATCTAACAGAAAGTTTGTTGTGAAGATAGGAAAAATCCCAGTGATAATAATAATCATATGTCTCTTGCCAGGATCCTTGCTCAGTGTTTGAAGAGGTTCCTGCAAGCCTTTTCTGTTGAGCACATACTAAGGTGGGACTTCTGTACTGAATCCGGCAGAAACTGAGCTAACCAGTAGGTGTGGATGCTTGGGAGTGGGATGATACCAAGGACTGTTCTCCTTGTCTTTCTGCAGGGATTTGAGATTGTCCCAAACATCGCATAGACCAGCCTGAGCTCTTGACACCTGGCCATGGCTGTGTTTTCACTGCACACTGGACCAAAGGACAGCCAGAGGGAACGCAGTAATACACTTTTATAGCTTAGGTCCCTAGTGTATATTTTTTAGGGGTCAGGTTCCTAGTGTTTATTTATAAGCAGTGTGTTTTGTATACACGAGTAACTATATATAAAAGGTCAAGTTTGTCTTAGGTTGGCAAAAGAATTGTAGAGACTAATTTAACATAAACTCAGGTTAAAAGAAGAAAAAGGAAAAAAAAATAATAATAATCTTAACTAGTTGGCATAGCCCACCCTGCCATCCATTTTGGAATAAGGTTTGGAGCAGCTTTTGCATTTCATCTGTTTGATATGTTCAGAGCACGGTGAGTTTCTCTGAAATGTTGACTGTGGTGCCTGATGAGGAGCCCAATTTACATATTCTCAATTTAATCTAAAGTAGGTGCTAATTGATTACTGCTGAATGTCAGCACGCTCTGATTATCTGTTCAAGATGCTCTGAAAAAGAAAAAAACCTACAACCCTGAGCTGCAAGTATGAAGCAGGGTGGGGGGGGTGAATTCAGCCTGCCATGGAAAGACTGTTTGCTCTTTCACCTGATATTGCATAAAGGTTTGAATTATCAAAGCCAGAGTCTGTTGAGTGTCTTCTACTTGACTGTGTCCTTATAAGGCAAGTGAGACAGAGACAGGATTGCCTTTGCTTTCTGTTCTGGATGATCCTAACACTGTCCTTGAGAGTGTCAGGGGGTAACCCTGTATTTCCTTTTCCTAAATTTGAAGGTACATCATGAGACACAGGAGAAAGAAGGCCAGCCTTATGTTAAATAACCATGTTGGATTTCAGGAGGCTAGCCATGAACCACAGCAGAGTTGTTCTCTCTGAGTTGAGGAGAAAGCAGTCCGTAATTCATTCCAACTCTGTGTTCAACTTGGGGAAAATCTCATATCTTCCTTAAATCTGATTCCTCTTTCATGACTCAACTTCCTCTTCTTTTCAGGTAGCAAGAACCGCCTCCCACTATGTAACTATACAGGACTTCTCATAAGAAAGCCTTGATATGTAACTAAAAACATGTAGGGTGATGTAACAGAATAGACTCAAAGAACCATAGAATAATAGAATCACGGAATCATAGAGTGCCTTGAGTTGGAAGAGCCCCCTAAGATCATCCACTTCCAACCCCCCTTCACAAAGATGCATTACAGCTTATTTACCCTCATACCTCTCTTTGTGACTCTTCTGCTGAGACCTGAGCTTTGGGGTGTTTGGTTGCTTTTAGTGAGTATTCTTAACTGGGCACTGAGCCCAGCTTTCATTTGTTTACGTATTTTGTAGCAGACCAGATTCTGTACCTGCAGGCAGGTACATATCTATTATTTAAATAAATAGCTACACTCTGAATGCAGAATAAGTCACCATAAGCAAAATAATAATAATTTTTAAAAAGCTGAGATAGAGGTAGTGAGAAAACACTGTCTTACTGTTCTCTTTTTTCTTTTCCTTCCCTTTTTGTGGCCATCTACAATTAAGTAGCAAATTGCTGTTTCTTTGGGTCACGGCAGGATTAATCAACAACACTCCAGTGAGGCCATTTTTTCCTGGCTCTGTCTTGGCATGGGGGGCTATTTCCCCAGCAGAAGTGCCTTCCAGTTTAAATCCTGCCATGCAGAAAGCTTTTTCTTCGTGCCCGCTCTCCCCCTGTGGTTTCCACAGGAGCTCTGCCCTCCAGCTTTTCCAGTTCAGCATTCACAGTATGAATTTGTGTGTTTGGGAAGCTGCCAGGGGACAGGGAGACGAGGTAGCAGCCAGTGCCCTGTGGAAGTGTTGGATTTGTTATTACTTTTGAGTAGTTAATCTCCATTAGATTGCCCAACTCCTATTATGCATCTCTGGTATGGATAAAGGACTGGATAGGAAATGCTGTCATTAAGAATTTTCCCTTTCTATTAGTGCTGTTAAGGTCTGAATGCTTAAATGCTATTTAGCTCTTTCAAGTAGTGGCTCTAAAACTATTTAGACTTTCTTTTTTTTTTCTCTTGTCTTTTTTTTTTTTTTAATCCAGGAGTACTTTGGCCTCCTCCCATGCTTGCATTTCTGATACAACCCAAACACTTGCCTCCCTGCTTCCAGCCCCTCATCTTCTGCTGATGGAAAGACCCATAGGTCTTGTGGCCCAACTAAAGTATTGTGGCAACCCTAAGCCTGACTATCAGCCCATCCCTGGATGGAGCCACCCAGCATTTCAACCCATGACAGATTTTACACCCTGTCACTGCCTTACTGCCTGTTCATCCGTCCCTCTTTGCCTCTCCTCCTCTCTCTACTGGCTCTGACATGCACTCACGCTGTTTTCCCCCAGTCCTCCTACCTCCCTGATGGCCTCTCTGAGGTGTGCATATGTCCTCTCCCATGATCAGCACCCCTGGGTCCTTCTCTCACCTTTGGGCCCCTTTGTTCCTGCAGTTATCTGTCAGCGAGGCCTTCATTTTGAAAGCAAATCAAAGGCAGTCTGCTGTGAGAAAATGGAGAAGTGTAGAAATTACTGGGGAGAAGAGGAGGCTGACGTTAGAAACCCCTCTTTTATTCCCCTTTCTCTTTTTCTGGTTGTGCTAATGTCATATGCTATTTAAATTCTTCTTTTTTCATCATAGGAAAGAGCAGTTCCTACTTTAACACAGGGAAAAACATACCAGCAAAATGGAGAATGTGGTATATACTGCGATTGTAAAATGCTGTTTTAGAAGAATTAATACAGATCTCAGTGCCTAGGTGATGATTTCAACAATATACTAGGCAGGAATCGCTGGAAAGCATAATTAATAATTAGCTATTATCCTATAACTCTCACGATAATTAATGTGCGGTGTTTTGCTTCACCAGTTTTTTTCAAAACATTTGATTATTTCTGCCATATTCATGGCGTGGATTTCAGGTGGTGAAAATGAGTTGCTTTGCACCGGTAGAGCTCCTGAATATGCAATGAACAATCCCGCAGCAGCCAGAGCCCCAGCCAGGGTGGGAGATGAGACGGTGAGCCGGGAAACAAAGGTGAAGGAGAGAGGCAATGAAAGCAAAGCGCTCCGTACAATAGCTAAAATACAAACCTCCAGAGACTTCAAGATATTGCATGAACATCAATTCCACATGCCTATTGTCTGAGCGGTATTAGTGTGCGTAGGACTCCCCTCCCCCGCCTCTCTGAGCGAGGGGAGCAGCGCAGAAAATCGGCAAATGGCATAATTGAGCCAGCTCCATCACATGACGGGCTCTCAGAGTGGACGAGGCACCGAGGTGACCACCCATTGCAGGCACCTTGGTACCCTGTCCTTCATAATTACTTCCACGAGGAGCACAAGTGGGATTGAAGCCGCAGCAGGAGACAATCCGACCGTGGATTTCATTAGTGGTCTCTTTTGCCATCTGTGAGACTTTATGGTTAAGAAGCTGGATGAAAGAGCTTTCTAGAAATGTCTTTAGAAAAAAAACAGCTCAGCAATGTGAGTCATGCTTAGGCCCTTTATGGGGAGTTTATTTTGTGCTTAGGAATAAAACAAAATGTCAGGAGTTCCCAGCTGCCTGTGGTGTGAGCTAGCATGCAAGTCAGGCCGTGCTGCTGTGAACTGGGGGGGAACGTTCCTATCCCTTCTTCCCCTTTCACCTCTACATAAAAGTTGACAATTAGTTTTTACTGCACATACATGAAGGGAGATACATGCTTTGGCCTCTATGTGAGAGCAATAATTCTCTTAAATTGATGTGTCAGCGAACTAAAACTCAATATTTTTTTCGCATAGTGTATTTTGCAGTCAGAGGACCTTCACTAATCGGAATAAAGCAATTTGGCTCCCTGTCATTGCTCACTGAAAACATATGAGCTGGTTGGCACGTATGGCCTCCCAGATTTATCAGTGTCTCCCATCTAGTGCATGGGAGGTTCAGGGCTGCAGCTCAGAGAGGAGTGAATTTTTATGAATGCTTTTTTTCCCCTCCCTGAGAATTCCCACAGCTAGATTTATTCCTTAGTTTCAGAAATGTTTTATTTATTGTCCATATCCTATACCCTCTTTAGGTCAAATCGAAGTCATATTTTACATTTTTTATTTGTATTACTATCTCCTTATTGCTTTGCTCATTAAAAATGTGCAATGGCACTGTTCCTATAGCTCTCCTTTCCTTTATTGTGAGAGCACCATGATATGAATGTACACAGCTGTCCTTTCAGTGGAACCACAGCAAAATGAATTCACTGCATGTTGCATCATGTTCACCAAAGGCCAGGGTAGGTAGGATAGCCACATTTTAATGGCCAGCCTTTACAGCTTGATGACACCAGAATACAACCTTTTGTGTCACTGGCCCTGTGCCCTGTAGTTCCTCCAGTCCCTCTGCAGCTTCAGAGATTGCTCTTTGCCAGATCTTAGAATTGTAGAATCATGGAATCATTAAGGTTGAAAAAGATCACTTAGATCATTTAGTCCAACCATCAGCCCACCCCCTCCATGACCACTGATAGAATCATAGCATTATTAAGGTTGGAAAAGACCTTCGAGATCATCTAGTCCAATCAATTTGATCTGTGCTTTTGCCTAGAGGAATGTTTCTCAGTCTTGGGGAGCCACAAAAATGGGATAGATTCCACTACCAACACCACTTTGCACCTCTAGTCACAAAGGAAAGTGCATCTAGTGTGTCAGACATTGATTGCTCTACCACCAATGTGCACATTACTTCAATGTCAAGGAGAATGCCCGCTCAGTGTGGAAAAGCTCCTTGAATGTTTGGACAGCTCTTGCAGGGTTTACCCATAATTGAAGGAGCAGCACAGCAGCTGGAGCATTCATTGGAAAGAAGCAATGTGGATAGATTCCCATCCTCCCTGGGCATGTACACTACCAGGCGCAGGGCCGGGACTAGCACTGCTGACTCCATCAGCTTAGCTAAACCTTCACCGGATTATGCCAGTCTGGGAAATGGCATCATATCTCAGCCCTTTCCATGAGAGATACGGCTGCTCTACCAGGAAGGAAGGCTCTGCTCTGTGCACCCCTTTCAGTCTCCCCAGAGTTGACCTGCTGATGACAACGACCAGAGCAGGACCTGCTATCCTGGGTTTCTCCTGCCTTTATTTCTATACAGTCTTGGCACGTTGTTGAAGGAATACTAAGAGGATTGGTTAATAACCAGAGAAAAATGGCCCAAGCCTTTGTAAGTCCATTTATCCTTTTAATCACACACTCTCTAACGAGCTATATTCTTCTTACTTATCATTTCCTTTGTTCGTGCCCATTACAGTGTTATTCACAATTTTGGCTCAAACAATACCTCTTAAATAAGAGGATAATATTAAGTGCATCAGCATGAGGAAGGGAAGCTGCTTTTAAAAACTGAAAGTACTGCTTGATTTCCACTTTCAAAGCATTTAATTTCACCTGGTCCACACTTTTAATATTTTCCAATAAAATAACTAGATGGGGGCACATTAAAATGGTCTCAGTTGAGCTGTTTTAATAAAAGGAGAAAGTTTAAAGAGCTCGGCCATGGATGAAAAGCTATTTAAAGCAGGCAGGTTGGATATTTCTGGCATGGATGCATGAGGTGTCTGCCTCCACCTCTAATTAAAAGGCCTATATTGTTCAGCACTACGACACTCCACATGATAGACATATTAAAGACCCAGGAGACCACCATGTTGTCCTGCATTACTTCTAATAGTGATTCTGCCTGAGTTCCCAGACAGGTTGGTGATTTGGGCTTTGCACCCCACAGCTGCAATGTTAGAAAGTGCTATCCCCAGGTAACATGGAGTTCCTGGAGAGATGACACGATCTTCCTCTGGCATAGGAGGAACTGCAGAACCCTGAACTGGGAATGACATTAACGAAACAAGTCTCTCCATGCAAATTTTACCACTGACAACAGAAGGGGGATTACACAGGCAGATAAAAGAGCCAATTGTTCCTTTTCCTGAAGTCACTTCTAGCAGAGAGCTGGATTTACTTGAATGGGAACAAGTACCACACTTTATTTATCTGAGCAATTCGTAGTCTGTGGGATTCTGGTAAAAATGAAGCTGAAAAGGGCGGCCAGTGGCCTAATAGACTGCAAACCCAACATACAGGATTCAGCCATCAGCCTTGGTGCTGTGACTTGCAACCCTAGAATCTTTCGTAATGTGATAGTACAGTATTATGAGTTACAAAGCAGCTAGAATGCTCTTTGGCAATTTTCAGTTCTACAAAAAGAGACTCCAAAAATGATCTATGTCTTTTTGAAAAGCTGGCTTAGAGAAGCTTTGAATAATGAGTAGGCAGTTTGCTATTTCACCATGCACAGATCTTATGTATCAAGAGGTGGAAACTGCATGTAGTGTTTTAAAATACAGATGTCTCAAAGTGCAGAAGCACAGTTTTTGCTGAACTTGTGCAGGGAGAGCAATATGTTCATGTTTTTAAACCACGGAGCTTCTCTAAGATTTTGATAGCAATGCTGTCTTTCACTGAGGGTTTCCCGGTGAAAGAGTTTGGGAATTTCCCCTCCAAGGTTTCCTCTTCTTGTATGTAAACATCCAATGCAAAGCATGATGCTCTTTGTAGGTGATGACACAGCCATTGTGTAACTGCATAGAAACGCTATTAGTAACCTCATAAAATGCAATTACTGTCTAGAAGGAATACTCGGATGGCAATAACAGCATTAGAATTCTTCATAGACAAAGGAACTAATTAATTCTGGCATCAAATAAGACGTGGTTAGTTAATTGTTTTAAGCCCCATTTCGCAGCTAGGTGTAGGAGCAAGTATGACTGTGTATGTCAGTGATATCATGGAAATTAAAATCAAGTGACTACTGTGATGGCAGAAAACCAAGCAGGCATCAGGGGCAAGGATTTGACATTCTCAGATTCCAGGAGGAGCCCCTGTTTATTACATCACATTGTATCTTTAAGACTTTGTGTGTATTTGATATGTTTCTGTTGCCCATTACAGCTGCATGTTAGTTCCCTATGGTTCTAGGGTTATATTTTAAGTTCAATATCCACTGTCCAACATTATCACAACAGATGACATTATACCGGGGATTTCAAAGCAATCTGAAGGTAATTATCTCCTTGTGTCTCTAGTTTCATTGTTTCTGGTACAAACCCTCTCAGGTTAACAACGCAGACAAAATGTTGCTGGGATTTTAAAAGCACCATAAAGTAAGAGTAGCATGCAACTCTGTATTGGCACCTCTGAGAAGAGCTGGAGTGCTGTAGCTGTCGTGTAACCAGTAGCTGACATATGAAATCCATTTGTTCCTCCTGAAGTCCTTTTTCCTTACTGGCAGTATTGAAGAGAAACCACCTGGTTCCCATGTTCTTGACCGTCTCCCCCACAGTCATGTCATCATAGTTAATATGCTCCAAGTCTCCCCTGGCTCTATGCTGGTCTTGGCCACACTGAAGAGGTGCAGGTACTAAAAGCTGGAGAGTGCAAGAAACCTTAGCAGTGTCTCCACAACATCCTGCATCCAAAGCTCCAGCAACAAGAAAACATTCCTTATAGAGAATCACATTGTTACGTGGAAACATCTGCTCCCTGCTAGCCACCCACTGCTAACACCTATAGCTTCTTTCTGGATCTTCATTGAGCATAGATCCTTCTACAGACAAGTTACTCCCCATAAGATTGTGACTGGAATGGCAGAGAACTTCTCATATTTGCCCTTCACACAGTATGAAATAATCTCATGAACTCTAGCAGACAGCCTGTGAGTTTGGAAGTCTTGTTTCTTGTGTCCTAAAGCCACTGAAAAGAAGCTACTGCAGAAAGCCAGTGCCACTTCTTACAGCCCTTGTTTTTTGCATGGTAGCCTCCCCCCTGTTTGTTGCCTGTCTCATGCTGCAAGGTTTGAGATCTCATCAAATCACAGTTGCAGTTGGCATAGTTGTACCTCGAAATGCAACTTCAATATGAGGGAGAGCACTAGCCCCTCCTGTGCTTGCTCTATATTCCTGGGTGCATTCGTTCTTTGCTCCATTTAGCGACGTGAAAGGTAGAAATAGAAATGCTTTGAACAAGTCCCAGGGGCTTGAGAACAGAAAGCAAAATATATCTGAGAAACAGAAGAGTGCCTGAGAAGAGTTATCAGTATGAGAGACCTCAAGCTGAGTGACTGAGAGTTGACATTCCTTCTATTTATTTATAAAATTTGTAACTGTGGAAATTAGCCTTAGAAGCTGTAGACCCATTACTGTTAGTTTTATCATCCTTCTAAGACATACCCTGAGGCATTCCTGGAGATTGAATCCTATTGTACTTTGCAATAAGCCCATAATTGATTATGCTATGGAGCTTTAATATGGGTTGAGAAATAGAATCCAGAGTAAATACATTCAGAATTTTGCTAGCAGGCCAAATTTAAAGCTGGCTTTCTAAACCTACCAGGATTATTCCTTCTCAGCTAATGATTTAATTTGAACCAGCCACCCTGAGAGGTGCAGCGTGTGAGTAAGACCAGCTATCTGCTCGCTGGGCTTCTTTAAAGAAGTTCATCCTCTCTACTTCACCTGTAAGCTTGTAAAGCTAAAATTAGTTTATAATATTGTTCATTATAAGCCACTGTAGGTCCTGCCTGGCGCTCCCCCATACAGTGTGAACACATCAGACACAAATTTGCAGATTTGTTTCAGTTCAGAAAAAATAGGTGCATTACACAGTGCTCTCAAAAATGAGGGAGAACTGAGCTGGGTAGTAGTTTGTCTTCATGTCTCTCAACTTGAAGGATAGTCCATGTAGCTTCCTAGTCTTCGATAGATTTTTCTACCAATTCATTCATATGATTAGAATTTGTCCTTCCTAAAAGAAGCTTGCCCATTTTGCCCCTTAATGAGGGATGAGAGGGATATTGTTCTCTTCCTTTCATTAGAAAAATCTGTCTCTTTTTCTCAGTTACTAAGGACCACATCACTTCCTTTGGTATGCAGGTGGCTCCTACTGGCTGTAATTTCATGGCTTGAAGTGAGCTAACTTGTAGGTCTACTAAGAATGGAATCTTCTTTACTACTCCATTTGCTATCTAGCAAGCATTCTAAACAAGTAAAGTCAAAAATTTCATTAAAAGCAAAAGAAATGTTGTTCAGAAATGACAGAATTAGCACTGCTTTCTGACCATTTTAAATCCTGGTTTTGTTTCTGGACTTGAAATCTCTAAGGCAAAATTTGTGAGATTCAATCTTTAGAATTGGTTTAGGGCTGGGTTTTTTGATTCACAATATATTTATTTGAAAATACTCATGAAACGTTGTTATTGTCTGTGCAGGGTCTTAAGGGAAAAAACAATTAGTTTCATATTTCCCAGATGGAAAAGAACTCTCTCTCTCTCTTTTTCTTTATTCCTCTCCTACTTTTTCTCATTAAAAATTAAAAACTGAGTATTTCCCCAAAACCACCATGCCACTGGGTCTGTTCTATTAAACTGATACACCGTGCCCAACTTGCTAATTATGTAAAATCTCCTGATGTGTTTTCTCACCATATTTATTTTACTGCATTTTTGTATTCGATGACCAGTTAAGAGGAAAAAATTGCAAACTAAAGAGGCAAAAGTTCATCATGTCAAACTGGAGAGAACTGTAATGAGAGAGCATCTTTATGTCATGATTTGAGCTCGTCGTTACTCAGTGACATTGTAAAAGGACACATATTCTCCTTGATCCATAATGCTGCGCATAGCTTGAAACGGAACAACAAATGCGTATGGAAAGACAAGGTACAGGAAGAAAATCCTCAACATAAGCTTTTTTAGCAAGCATAGCTGTATTGTCTTTGAATCAAGTTTTGAATCAGTTGGCAATTTAAACTGCAAGAAAAATGAATACTGGGTAAATTTTGTGAGAAAGACATGCTCCTCCTGACACCAACCTCAGTTAAACTATGGAAATGCATACCTGGTGTTATGCAATAAACTTAAGCTTTAATGCCATCCTTTCTCAGTTTTTAACTGCATTTTCATTGCCCCAGGGAGAGTTTGCATGTAAACTGCCTAATTTTGCTCTGGCCTTGGGAGGTTCTTAACTCTGCAGACAATAGCCCTCTGCAGAGCTTTGCTATACAAAAGATATTTTTCCCATCTGAAAACAATACCTAGAGCTGTTTCAGACAGAAGATGATATCATCATTTAAACCCATCACCACCCTGAGGATTAAGGGTTGGAATGAGGTGTTGACTGCAGAGATTCTAGGAGAAAAGTTTGACTAGCTTGAACAAATGTAGATCAAAATGCAAAATCGTTGCTGACATTGCTTATACCAACTCATACAGGGGCAAGAAACTATTGGTGGGCTGGTAGATGGTGATACTCTTCCCTGTGTGAAGCTCTTACTCTCAGGCCTCAGGAGCTGCAAGCACACACATGCACACTTACACATACACTTGGCTGTATATATGCAAGTATTTATGCTTATATTTAAAATTCACAAATTTGAAGGGACAGTGAGTAGACTTCACTTCTTGGTGTGTTTTTATGAGTATTTCCAAAGAGCATAGAATCACAGAATCAGTAAAGATGGAAAAGACCCCAAAGACCATCTAGTTCAAACATCAACCCATCACCACCATGCCCACTGACCATGTCCCTCAGAATTTGGATTCTTGCTCTCATTTGTAATCTGGCATATTCCCCACACTAATGCCTATATTTGTGTGAAGTGGGAAAACAGCACTGTCTGATGAAAAAGTCTTTTTTGGGATGACATGTTTTCCACCTTGACATATATCATTGTAATTCTTTGGTATATTTACGAGGTCTTTATTAAGGCAGGCCAGATTTATTTTTCATTTGTGTTAAATCGTTTGTGCCCTTTTAAAAGTGCACCATATCCTCAGCATTGGACTTTCGGTTGTCTGCCTGACAATGATGAAGTGTTCTGTTTAACAAATACGTTAAAATCTTGTCCTGTTGTATATTCTGTGATATTTGTGAAATGATAATAATAAGGATAGACAGATAGATATGGAATGAATTTGGTATACACTTGTCTTAATTTTAGTAAATTGTTCAAACCAGATCAAGCTGGTGGTGACCACTGATTACTGGCTATAGCCTGTCACAATCTCCCTTTCCAAAGGAGCTTCTTCATGTCTAAACAATTAAATAAGGGTCATTGCAAAAGCACTCATTCCTAGTTTGCAAAGACTGCTAATGAAGCTCGGCTTTCTTACTTTGGTGTCTGGGTGACAACTCCGATTCATCCAATAAAAGGGCTGCTACCAGTTGTGATTCTAGTGGAATAACACCAAAAGTAGCTTCTAATTGGTATGCAGAGTCTGGAGTAAATTTGCTCCTGTTAAGCATGCTTGTCAGGTTCTTGGGCTTGTGCATTCTGGCTAGCCTCTGGCTAGCCAGGGAATTGGATGCCTTGCCTGTACGCTGCAGCTTTTCCAAGGGAATTTGTCAGAGTAATTAACAAAAGCCTCTGTCTGCCTCTACAAGTAGTATGTGTGCCATTTCATGCCTCTTGGGTGATGAAACATCACTCATAATAGAGGCCAGCAGCTTCAGAGAAGTGGTCAGAGCCTGGCTAGGCATGTAGTCTGGGGTATGTCACAGTTAGGCTAGATGATCTTAGTGGTCTTTTTCAACCTTAATGATTCTATGATTCTGTGTCATCCTGAATGGGAAAGATGACTGTAGCCTAACTCTACCCACACATGAGGTGCAATCCAGCCATGGCATGTGAGTTACTGAGGAATGGACAGGACTATATCCAAGCCTGAAAGTCACAAGAGACACTGTGCAACAAGCAAACTATCACGGGCCTACAAATGCTGCTTGTGAATATTCCTCCTTTGGGAAATAGGAATAGGAACAGGAAAACTTCCTTTCCTAGAGGAGCTTACTCTATGTCTTCCTCAGGAAAATGAGCCCTTGAACTCTGTGACAAGGACGGCAGCAAAACGTGTCTGTGCAGTAGGGCCCCATGGCCTCCTGAAGTTCTCAAACTAGCCAGTCTTGATGAATGGATCAGATCTGACTTAAACAACAGAAGGAGTGCTATTGATGTTTCTGTGCTATGTTGTTGGTTTTTTTTAAAAAAACCTTCCAAGTAACAAAGCTATTCTGAATCTTTTCTCCATGTTAATGAAAATAGCCTCAGGATTTTTTCTCACTCAGTTCCACACTTTGTCTTGTCGCCATATTAGAGGGTAGAAGAGGAAACAGAAAAAATCTCACTGTGAAGAATGTGAAGGGAGGGTGACACAGGTTAGGAGATGCCTATCAAATCCACTCATTGTCATGGAGAGAGAGGGAAGGCATATTAATCTGGGAAAATAGTAGATGCAATTTCCTACTTTGATAGAATGTTTTTTGCAGCATATGCTCCATTGGTTTCAGGAAAGTTTGTTTTGATTTGCAGCAGAGAAATGAAGGGAATAGTGGAGCCCATTATGTTTAAATCTCATCTGAACATGAACTTTGAGAAAAACTTCGCAGGTTTTTGGACTCTGGTCCTTGGTTTCCATTTCTATATCTCAGTGAAAATGCCTTTGCTGTAGAGAGACTTGTAAAGAGGCATGTGAGTCTGCAAAACCAAGTGTTTCCATTGATGCTCACTATAGCCACACAAACAGATTTGGACTCACTGGTGAAGAAGAAGAGGGAGATGTATGCACACACAAGATCTCCAACATGCCATGGGACTGGTTGTGTGATGCCTTCAAGCAAGAATCGGTAATACTGTTTAGAGCATTTAATAACGTTGCTCATTTTCCTGGAAAAACGAGCAAATACTGCCACTGAATAGATATTTGTTTCAGTCTTAGATTTTGCTCTTTTATTTTCTACTTTGTGGGAACACACCAGAAGAGGCTGCCTGGCCAGCTGAGACGACAGCAACATGCATACCCAGATGACTTTCCCTGGGCCTATATTATGCCATCTGGGCTATTCAGGATGCAAGTGGAGAAAGTCAGATATATCTTGCCTTCTCGGCTCTTGTGTCCAAATTATGGAGGGAGAACAGCAGCAAAAGTGGAGGTTCTCATCCAAGACATTGGCCAGAACTCATCCTTCTATAGATATCAGTCTGGTGGAAAGCTAATACCAGCTTGTGATTACTTAGCCTATTGTATTTATGGCAAAGTGACACATAAAGCAATGCCTGGCAGCTCCTGGTTTGTCACTAAGATAATTGAGATCCTTAAAGGCTCCATCAGCTAAGCTGCAGATTCATCATTTGCATTCCGATTATCTATGAGGAGCTGGGATGGGTAGGTGACGCACTAAAGAAGACATCATGTGTCTTACCACGTTTGAGTCTGGGAACTGCTCAGGCTGACTTTGCAGAATTTCATGTGGTGAGAATGTGATTGAATAATCTGGCAGGAGGGCAAATTTGTAAATTAAGCAGGGACTTGAGGGAGTGGCCCCTATGGAAACCATGTCAGCCAGCAAACACCATCAGAGAACTTCTGTGGTGTTTGTATAAGGAGGATAATGTTTACTTGGGCTGCCCCGGTTTAAACCAGCTGTCATCCTTGTACAGCAAGGCAACAGAAACTAATTCAAGGAAACCAAAACCAAATAGAGGTGTGATAAGTTATTTGGAGTTTGAAATTCAAGTTGTGTGGTGCAGTTGCCATAGAATGCATCACATCACATGGGAGATTTCTGTTACTGGATTGGTATAATTTCTAGATGATAATTCCCATTGTGGACAGTTTTTTGTTTGCCTGTTTGTTTTTTGCTTATTGAGAACTCACCAGTGGAAACAAGTAGAAGAGGCAGATTCCTATTCTAGCATCTGTAACTACAAATTTACTCAAAGCACTAGCAAAGTTTTGAGGTCCCTTGTGCTGATTGTGTTGAAAGAGTTAATGATGGTTTCTTCCTGGATTCAGTACCTTTAATTTAAATGGACCAAAAGGCAGTCTGCCTGTTCCCAAGGGGAGTCACACCAGCCATAGAATCATGGAATCACAAAATGTCTTGGGCCTCAAAGACCACCCATCCCAACCCCTGCCATGGGCAGGGCTGCCCCCACCAGCTCAGGCTGCCCAGGGCCCCATCCAACCTGGCCTTGAGCACCTCCAGGGATGGGGCACCACAGCTTCTCTGGGCAGCTGTGCCAGTCCATCACCACTAAGTGTAAAACTTCCTTCACATGTCTAATCTGAATCTCTCCACTTTTAGTTTAAAGCCACCAGTAGCCCTTTTCCCGAATTTCCAAGCCCTTTTTCAAACCCCACAAACCCATTCTCTCTGATATTTCCCATGATCCTGCTCTCCAAAATTCTGTATCTGTCTCTGAGGTTTTATTTCTGCTTCTTTTATTTCTGCTGCTTTTTTTTTTTCCTTCAGTGCATTTTTGTATGCATTGACACAGAGCCCTCTATTAAAGCTATTCCTAGCAAACATCTTTCCATACTGTGTGCACTCCTTAGGAGCTTCACACATCTTCATGTGAGCCTTGATATGAACCCATGTTTTGGCTGGAGGGGTGCTATTACTTCTGTGAGCTGTCTTCATGCAAGAGTTTATTGCTTCTCATAATTATTTTCAATTAATAGTGAATGTTGCTCCCAAATACGTTTAATCCACAATGAATATATCTTCTGATGCTTCAGATAGAAAGTTAAAAATGGGGACTATCTGTTATTCCTTGAAAGTACAGTGTCTGGGACACTGCAGGTACTTGGGTGCTATTTGTACAACTACATAATAACATACAGCAGCATCGTACAGCGCGTTCTTCAGAGAGGAGACCAGAACCCACAGCCCCACAAAGGAGAAAGCTTTTGTGTCTAGTAACTTGTGCCTGGCCTCTCTGAGCCTGAATTCAGAAGGCAGATGGAACAACATCAGAATTTCCCTACAGAGTACACCTTATGTGAGGAAGGGCAAATTAATAAAGAATCAGTGTGAGAAGCTTCATAGCAGTAGCCCTCATTTCCACTCACACAACCCCAAGGGCTGTCCCCCACCCCAAAATTTAATTGCATCTTCTCCTCCTTGTTTTTTTCTGAGCAGATCATTAGCAATACCACTCTGCCTTTGCATGGCTGTGCGTCACGGAGCTACCGTGAGCATTTTCCAGGATTAACATAGCTCTGCTCCTCAATTGGTTTCAACGGGTTTAGCAAGCCTTTTTTTAGTCAGTATGGAGAAGTTAATGCTCTTAGTTCTCAAGCTTTTTACAAGTGCACGAAGCCAGATCATCCCCCCTTACCAGTTTTGCCACAGAAGGGATGTAGCTAGCATAAAGCCCCCGAAGTCAGTTTGAAGTCTCTTGGAAGAAAGAGACAGAGCTTAGAAGATCTCAGCCTCCACCTTCCTCATCACCTCGGGGCCCTCTCATGTAGAAACTGCAAAGCAAGTGTTGGGCAGATGCTGATGAAAGGTTCTCTCAAACTCAGAGAACTGCACAGAAGAGCCCCATTCCCAGGAAAACCATAGGGAAATACCTCCAGTCAGAAAACTCATGATTCACAGTGAGACAAATTCACAGCGATGGCTCTATCAAATTCTGGCTGACCTGGAGAATGAATTCTCCCTTTCTCAGGGAAAGGAGGATGGAGACCAAAGCCTAAGAGATTGGCTCTGCGCATAAAGTCCCCAGCTCCTGGTTCTTTGAGTAAGGTTCATTTGCTTGAATAGCATTGGTGAGATTGTTATTAAATATATTTTATTTCTGAAAGAAATGTAAGAAGACAGTCAGGATGCCTTTTACTAGGCACAGTGCAAACATCCTGCAGTGTTGCCCTGAAAAGCGTTTTTGTTTTTTGTTTTTTTAAAACACTCCCAGGCTCTTCAGGAGTGACAAGGAATGTGTGTCCTCTCACAGAAGAAAGAGTTAAAACACATACAGAAGAAAATATACAGGTTCATTTCCAAAGGCATATACCCATTGCTAACCAGGATTAGTCCTGAGCCAAGTAATTCAAAAACTTCTGCGTGGCAGGAACACCACACTGGGCCATGGTCAGTTATCTGTAGAGAGAACTGTTTGATGGAATTTTGGCCATCGTGTAGTTTTGACTGACACAAAGGTTTGGAGGACAACTGTCAGACATATGTGGATTATTCATCTCTCTTTCCTCCTCTTTATCCAGTTTTAGACAAAAAATAAAATTGATGGTTAGTTTAAGACCAAACTAATAACCAGTTATATAACCTTGTTAAGCATATGACAAAGCTGTGGAAAAGAGCTTTTCCTTTCAGTTTTCCATTGACTAGGATGTTTTGTGTTTGTTAAATCAGTAGCACACAGCAGCAACAGAAGAATGAATGCAAACTCACAGAGTTTGGCATCTGGAGCATCCACCAGGCTGCCCAACATGGGGACATTATGGCTATGCTTCTGTGAGCACTGAGTGGGCTGTCCTCTCCAGTGGAGGGACAGAGTCATGCAAATGGCTGAATTTGTGTCTGGCGCCAAACAATCAAAGAGAACAGAGCTTCCCTGATACAAACTTTGTCAGAAAAATATCTGCTGAAACCATTTGTTGTTCATGAGTTTTTTGTATCTGACTTGGAGATGTTTCTGAAATATTTTCCCACTTAATGATTTCTGTTGTCTGTGGTTTTGGTGGTTGGCGTCTCTTGATATCCAAGCATAGGTCTATCTTCCTCATCATCCCAACAGCAGGAACCATGAGTCACATGAACTGGGTGAAATGAAAAACCCAGAGAGCTTGAAGAATTCAACCAGTTGCGCTGAAACCTGAATGTTTTGGCTCAGGAGGCAGAAAGGTTTGCTGGGAGCTTTGTAACTCCAGAATGATTCCAGGCTGTAGATTGGCAGAATGTACCAAATTCCAGCATGTCCCCATTGAGGCATTGCTGGTCATGTGGGTACAACAGAAGGACCCGGCAGCATGGAAGGTGACAGCAATGGCACCAGCAGCCTGCAGGCTTATTTGGTCATAGAATCACAGGGTGGGAAAGGGCCCACAAGGATCACTAAGTCCAGCTCTGGGCTCTACACAGGACCAGCAAAAACAAAACCCTATGTCTGACAGCACTGTCCAGACGAGCCTTGAACTCCGACTGGTGGCTGTGCCCACTGTCCTGGGCATCTTGTTCCATGGCCACCATCCTGTGGTGCAAAGCCTTTCTCTAATGCCCTTGCTGATAGTGGGTTAAGCGGTGACTCGCATGGGATGGAAGCCCAGAGTTTGCTTATACAAGGAGGAATGGGAGTGTGGACATGGTGGAGGAATGGACTGTCCTGACTTTCTCTGTAGACTCCTTGATGGAAAACAATCTGCTGACATGAAAATGAATGGCTTCCCTTGCTGTTTTAGCCTATGGCATCATGCAGCTGGACCCTGTATTCAGGGAAACAGACGGTTTTTATCCAAAGCAATCTACATCTGGATTTCCTCCCATTTTCATTTTAATTTGGAGCCTGGAACTGAACCAAAGGTATACATGAAAAATAATATGTTCATCATTATTATTTCAAGATAGGTTTGTTTCGGGGTTTTGTTTTTGTTTTTGTTTTTTCATTAGAAATCGGCAGGGGCCAAGGAATTCTGCCTCTCATTTCTCCCCTCTGAGCTGTTTCACGCAGCATGATGCTCAAGGTCTCCCCTGGCAAAAGCCCAGTACTCACTTCCACTGCCCCTGTGCAACTAAAACTGTGTTCCTTCAGTCTGATTTTTTGTTTTGTTTTGTTTTGACTGAGCTGGTTTTCCCCTTTAATCTCAGCGAGTTTAAAAATTATTATAGCTTACATGTGGGTCATTCATCCGCGCAACCTATTGCAAAGAATTATTTGAAAAAAAAAAAGAAAAACATTTTAGGCGTAACTTCATTACAGAAATAACAAGGAGAAAACGTAGCTCAGCATTTAGCTCTTTCTAAATCTCTCGCATTTTTGAGAAGGAAGGGAATGGAAACTTTGCAGTAGATCAGTTTATTGTTTGCTCTCCCCATGCATTCTGCAATATTTGCATATATAGTGGCACGCTTGCCATATATCTCTAGCTAGAAAGCACTGCGAATTGTGCAGGGTACTTTTTATCAGCAGACAGTGGTTATGTGTCCAGGCAGATACCTTAGCTTGGCCCTGCTGCACCAATGTATTTCTGGAGGGTTTTGTTTCCCTGGGTTTAGATGAGCAGAACTGCATATTTGAATCCACCCCACTGTCTCCTCGCTGAAAGGACTCTGAAATGGATTTGTGAGTCTCAAATCAGTCCCTGGGGCATCCTAGACCATGCTGTAAAACCACCGTATGTAAATTGTCGCTGTTAAATAAGTTGCTGGGAGAGAGGGAGACCAGGAATTGGAGGAGGCCGGGTGCCTCGCTGCTCTCCCAGCTCAGAGGTCATTGCGGCAGGAGGGAGAGACCGTATGGCTGCCATATGTGCTGTGCGTGGCAGATGGGGAAATCGTCTCTGCTACCTTCTTTATGCAGAAAAAAACCAGAAATCAGAAACAGGATGTAAAAAACAGGCCCCTTTCCATTCAGCTGCAGGATCGGGGTGGAACAGGAGAGCAGGTCCCCCCTCAGAGCATTTCTGGGATAATTCATGAGCTGATGTCTACGGGTTTTCATCTCTTTGGGGAAGTCCACTGAGAATTTATTGCTGAGACATTAACTGATTTTTAAACTACTGGGGAGTAATGTAAATAAGTGGGATCTCTGCTTGTCACACAGCCATTATTAGGTCAAAATGCACATGCAGAGAAGAGGGTAACGCTTCACACATGGCTACACAATGGATGGAGACCCCTGCATGGCCCCTTTATCCAGAGTCCCGATTTTGGCCAAACCCTCTCCCTTATGAGGGCTGAACAAGGACTTTTGGTAGAAAAAAATGCCCCAGTTCCCCACTGCTAATGGACTGCTGCAGCTCCCTGCCCTCCCACCCACACCAAGGTTGAGTGACACAGTAACACAATGCTTAAGGGCATCAGGCATGCTCCTTACCATCCTGCTGGTGCTCCTAGTGCTGCTCCCACAAAATCATAGCCCAGAGATTTTTCCCCATTCCTACATTAACTGTAGGATGTAGCAATGGCATTTTGTGACAGCAGCAACAGCCAAATACAATGGGGTTTAATGAGTTTTAGTTTCTGGGTTTTAGTTTCATTAAAACCTCAAGGCCTTTCAACAGAACTATTTACTACATGTAGAAACATAGAAAAAAAATAAGGCAGCAGGTGTAACGATGGAATCAATTCTAGGAAAACTTATCTTTAGCACTAGGGTTTGATTTGTCTGGCAACCACAAGTGGTTGGTTGGTTTGCTTTTTGCCCTTCATGGAGAAAAAAAAAAAACAACTTTCCTGTTATTCCTAGATAATCACGCATGAAATCCAGACATGTTAAATATTGCAGGCAAGGACTGATGTGCCCAGGTGCCTGAAGTCCAAAGAAAAGAGTCACATTAATGTCAATGTGCTTTGGATCATTAGCTCTTAAGCCTCTAATGATGTTCCCTAATGATCTTACTGCTCTTCCTCCTCCATCTCTCTAACCTGCAGGAGCCTTGCTAACTTTTCAGGCGTTTTCTTTAAGAGAGGCTTTGAAAAAAGCATGCTAGTATCCCAGTAAAATATAAGAGACATTACCCGTTGGGAGCCTGGAATGTAATTTATAGGAGGCTGTATCCACAATATTCATTATGTGAAGGCTCAAGTTCTTATTCATTTTTTATTTCATTCATTTATTCTGCTACAGGGACGAGAATAAAAAAGAACACCTGTCCCAAGATTAAGACAACTTGCCATCAATTTCAAACTGCAATATAGATGCTGGCTGCAAAAACCATCCCCTCACACACACACTTCCATATACCACCCAGCAGTCAGCGTTTTCTCCTGGCCAGAGCCAGGGCTGGGGCAGAGCAACATCAAGGTTCTGCATTCAGACTTCTCTAGGTGAGACCTGGAGCCCATGCACTTTGCACCCATAGAAAACTCTCTTCTCTGCAATGTTGAGCCCACCACAGAGGTAACCTCAGCTTTACTTCAAGTCTGTTGGTTCATCTCCCAGTGCTCTCTTGATACCTGGAGGAGGAGGCATTGGGTGACCCCAGCAGCTGCTCTCCCTCCACAGGGATGACAAAGACTTCTACCTTGTCAGCACAGCATAGACTTAAAACATACACTTTGTATATAGATTTGTGAGCAATGCAAGGAGGTTTGTTTCTATTTCCCTCCAAAAGTAAGGGCACCATGAACACTGAAATATTGAATGGTCCTATGTGGAACCGGAAGTCAGACTCAATGATCCTTGAAGGGCCCTTCCTACTTGGGACATTCTGTGATTCTATTATTCCATTATGTAGATGTGTCTTGCTGCCTGTTCTTCCTCAGACCCAGGGAGCCACATTCTCAGTCTGAATCTGGTAAAAAGCATGCAGTGCAGCAGGGCCAAATGAGGCCAACGGAGTCCTGACAGTGCTATTCAGAAAAAGACATAAGAAAATTCTCAAGAGGACAAAACCTTGGAGGAAAACACTGATAAGTGAGTCAGCAGGAAATATTTTGCTGACTGCCCATCTGCTGATGCAGCATCCTCTGCACGGCCCAATCACTTTCAGTCTCCTTGGGGAGGCATCAAGGCACCTGGAAGGAGGCAGGCACCTGGCCTTAGCCTCTGCTCCCTGCCACAGAGGTATATAGAATGCATGGGATGAATTGCCCCCTAGAGGAGCTTTTCTCTCCTTCTGTTTAGTGTGCTGGAAGCTTGGGTAAGCAGCCGGGACCTAGGACTTTAAGTAGGCAACATTCATGCAGTTGACTCCTCCCTTCATCTCCATAAGCTCAGTCTGCAAAAGGTGTGGGATTTCAGCCTCCTGCAATCATCTGTCCGCTCTCTCTGAGGTCTTGGTTGGGCACTGCAGGAATCATTGAGCAATCAATATTAACTATATTAACTAATATTAAATTATTAGTGGTAAAGGCAAACTGACCCTGGTCATAAATATGCAAACACCACAAAAACGAATAGATACAACAAAAGACATATTTGCAGTAATGCAACTTCAAAGCTGAAGTTGTAATAACACAGAAGCTATGGAATGCAAATGTGTGGTAACTGGAGTACTGTAATTCATCCATCCAAATGTTAATAGTATTTTCTCACCATGTATTACATTAACATTAATGGCTTAAGTTCAAATTCTGCACTGTTTTCTACAATTATGACTCACTTTTCAGCAAAGGGGACAATCCATGGTAATCAGCATTGCAGAAGCTGGATTTTTAAAGGCTTACATGAGCAAGCTGTGTGTGTGCAATTCTCTCCATGATACATTTTGAAGCCCCTGGCCAAGGCCAACAAAATGTAAAAGCATGCTAGAGGCTGTCCAGTAACTCCGTTCCTGCAACCATAAGCAGAGGTGAAGAGAGAAGACGTGCCACCGGAGTGGATGTGCAGAATGAGCTCAGCCATGGCAAGGCATTGGGGAATTCACACCATCCTAAACCAAGGCAGAAATAATGCTTACCTCTCAGGGCCTAAAGCCAGCTGAGCCTGACACACATCTCCTGTCTGTGCCAGTGTTGTGAAAATACAACAAAAAATATCAGGGTTTACACTCTGAGGGTTGTTTGGATGGACTAAGTTGGAAAAGAAGTGCAGAATAAATGTATGAATTTTTCTGTATCACAGCTACAGTCATTAGTAAGGTGCTATAAGCCAGAGAGTGTTGGCTTTATTTTATTAGAAATAACCCTAGAAATAAAGTTTACTGTTATCTAGATAAAACCAAGACTGTCTCTAATCTGTCGCCTCTTCCTGCATAGAGCTCAAAGGTGAAAGTTTTGAAGGTTTTGGTTGATGCTTGTTCCTAAATTATTTTGCAGTCCTCTTTCACCTTGCATTTCTACATCTCCAAGCACCCTGAGCACACACCCACAACACTCAGAATATCCCTGTGTGGCAACGTACTTTCAGTATCTCCAGCTCAGAAGTGACTGAAGTGAGATAGGGCAAGAGGTGGTGTAGCTCGCCCTGTGCTGGTCAGAGAGAGGCAGGACCAAGGCCAGAGCACAGGAGTTCCTCGATGCAGATGAGCCTTCCTTTGTTGCTCTCTTTGCTGGACCCTTAGCAGAATGCCCCAGCCCTAAGAGCTCACCACACGCTTATGGGCAGTGCGAACAGACCCACTGTGCTTTTGATGTTTGTTTTTCACTGACACTGAACTTTGAGTTGAACTTCACCTGTTGTCCTCCCTAATGAGCTTGCCTTTGCTTGTATTCTTAGGTAGAGGGGAGAGCGGATGGCAGGTTGCTGGGTTAATCTGCATCTAATCTGTAGCACAGTCACAACACTGCACAGAAAGCAAGCTCAGCTCCTGCTGTGAGCAGCTCTCCTGCCTGCTGGGGGGCAGCCAGGCTTTTCCGCTACAGAGAGCATGACAGCACGGTGGCAGGTCTGAAGGGGATGGTCTCTGTCTCTAGGCAGGGGCAAGGCCACATGTCCTTTTGTGGGTAGACAGGAACAGTTTCCTTTTGAATTTCTAGTCTGCTCTACCAAAGAAACCATTTTTATTTGTAAAAGGTAACAAGGTAGGCAGCTTTGTTCATAAGATGCTCTCACTCTTTTCTGATCTTGGGCTTGTTCCTTTTGCTGTGAGTTTCTGCTATGAGGGTGGCCCAGTGTGCCCTCCTTCAGCACCTGCTTTATTATAGAAACACATAATCATTAAGGTTGGAAAAGACCACTAAGATACTCTAGTCCAACCAGCAGCCCATCCCACTGTGCCCACTAACCGTATTCCTCAGTGCTACATCCACACAGTTCTTGAACACAGTGACAACTCAAGTGACTGCATAGTGGTGATGCACATCTGCCAAGGGATGCTCTCTTTGGAGAGGAGGTTTCTACAGTCATGTGTTTGTTCATTCTTCCTTTCCACAACTTTTGATCCCATCAGCAGATTTCCACAGGATTTAGGAGCATGAGCAATGCCTTAAATACAGTAAGAGGTAAGTCTTTCCAGGCCTGATAGCCAAAAAGACCCTACTAATTCCCCAGTGGGGAATGAAAACCCCAGCAGACCCTGTGACTTAGTCTGTCATGGACACAAGCAAATTCAACAGGATTTGCTTACAACTAAGACTCAAGCTGACAGCAAACTATACCTCATTGACTGGCTTACTTACAACACAAACTTGGACCCCAACTTATGCACATCCACTCTCATGACATTTTATATGTGCAAGTGAGTATGTTCTCAGAGGTAATCCCACCCTTGGACAAGGATCAAGAAGTGCCCAGGCATTGTGTTGCTGCTCAGAGGATTCATTTGAGCCTGAAGGGTTGCAGCTAGGTTCATCACTACAAGACAGACATTGAGGCCTTGTGGCATGTCCAGAGAATGTCAACAAAACTATAACGAGTCTGGAGTACAAATTTTATGGGGAGTAGCTGTAAGAACTGGGATTATCCAGGCTAAAGTCTGGAGAAGAGGAGGCACAGGGGATACCTAATCGCTCTCAACAACCGCCTGAAAAGAAATTGTGCCAAGGTGGATGTCAGACTCTTCTCCCAGGTACCAGTGACAGGACAAGAAGGAATAACCTTAAGTTGCACTAGCGAAGGTTCAGGTCGGATAACAGGAGGCATTTCATTTCAGGAAGAGCAGTGAGGCAGTGGCACAGGCTGCCCAGGGCGGTGGTGTAGTCACTGTCCCTGGAGGGGTTCAAGTGCTGTGTGGATGTGGCACTGAGGGACGTAGTCAGTGGGCATGGTGTGATGGGCTGCTGGTTGGACTCGGTGGCCTTAGAGGTTTTTTCCAACATTAATGATTCTATGATTCTATGATGGAACTCCGGGCTGCTGTGGAAAGAGAGGACCTGGGCATATCCCTGCTTGTGCTGCAAATGGTAAGGAGCAGAAACACCTCTGTGCTGGATCAACCTCAGAGAAAAAAATAAAAGAGAAGCTGGATTTGCTAATTCACTGAAGGTGGTCAAAGAAACATAGAAATGATTAAAAAAATCCCTTAGGTCAATAACCAGTTTGCCTTTGGAGAGATGCAAGGGTTCAGTGGGTGTAAGTTAATTAAGCCAGCCAAAAACTGAAGGGAAAATTAGAAACCATTTCCAACAATGCTTTACAAAACCTTCCCATCAACACAGAGATATTAATTGAATGGGAGCTGTGCTGCACTTTGATACACGAGCCCCAGCCTGGGGTGCCTCTCACTGCAGAAAGCAGCACTGTGAGGATTCATTTAGCAGCAGCAGCAGCAGCAATATCTCACTGTTATCCTTTCCTTGTTGGCAAACATCAACTCCTTCCCTTTTTTTTTTTCTTTTTTTTTTTCCTTCCTTCAATTAAATGTTTAATTAAAGTAGCATGACTCCCTTTCATTTGGGAAAGTAATCGAGGACACAAGTGTGTAAAAAATGTGCTGAGAAATGAGCTGGAGCATTCACAGCACAAAGCACCAGCCAGGCCTGTGGAAATGCCGCCCTTAATTTGTCTGGGTGCCACATCCAATTGCCATGAAGGGGAGGTGATATAGCTGTGGGAACAAATGGGAGGAGCTGAAAAACATACGTTTGGTTGGGTGTGAAACATGTGTCCAGGGTAGCTTGCTTGTTTCTTTTTTTGTTTTTTTTGTTTGTTTGTTTTTAATCTTGAATGGTCAGCTCAGTGTGACCAGGAGAGAAAAGTGACACTCACAAAGATGCGTTATTGATCACTGTTCATGTTATGATCCAGGAGAGCTTGTTGAGTTGCTGATAAGCAGGCTGATGGCTAATAAGGATTTTATGCAGTATCTTGTAGGTCAGCCTTCGCCATGTTGTAAGGAGCCTCACCACCCTGACATGTTCCAGCACCAGAGAATGCCTCTACACTTGTTTCAGGACTCTTCATCCCAGCACCTTCATGAGACCTCAAAAGAAACTTTTATCTCACAGATTGGCCATGAAACCCATTCCCAGATCGAAGGCATCCCATTTAGCTCTGACAGTGTTATTTTTCCAAGCAGGCTTAAAAACAGAGTGCAAGAATTCCTCCTTTTCTGTAAATGGGAAGAATTTCCTAGAATTTGAGTTTTGACGCCTTCTGTGCTGGCACTATTACATCTCTCTTCATGCATTTTTAATAGAAAGTCTTTCAGTTTGCATCTTTTTACCTGTCAGCCTTAACTGTTGACCAGTGTCTCTGAGACACCTGTGCACACCAGAAGATTTCTGCCCTCTCTCTGACAAATTTCAGCAATGGGGAGTTTCTTTTCACAGGTTATGCTTGGAGCTGTTTTTACCTGCTCTTTCCAAGCTAGATGAAAGTTTGTGGAGCACACAGGATTGATTGATGAAAACTGATAACAAGCCAGCTTGATTCATTACTGGAACAGTGTGCATGCATTGATTGATAGGGGAGGGCTTGGAAGTGAACCCAGGTCAGCAACCAGGCCTAAGGCCTCTCTGGAAGAGCAAGCACAAAGCAGAGGCTGGCAGGTCGCATCCCCTCTCTGTACACCTTGTCTTAGAGGCAGCTTCCCATTGCTCCACTGCTCACTTCAAAGAACTCAGAGCTGGTTGCAGCAGGGATGCAGCTATCACAGTGCAAAGATCTGCTCCCTGTGCTTCTCTGGCTGCTCATTTGGCTTCTGGTGCGTAGTATTTGGAATGCATCTGATCAGAAATTTGCTGGCATGCTTGCTTGCTGTAGAAAAAGCTAACACATCGGCACTGAAACATTCTGGAAACGTGTCAGTTTTGATGAGATCCTCACAGAAATCAGGCAGATTTAGGATGGCACGCCGCCTGCTGAGCTTGGTGTGAAAGCCTGCCTACCTTGTGCTCTGCAACCTACCTGACAGGTCGGGGATGGAGGCTGCCAAGCTCCAGCTCCCTGGCACCAGCAGTTCCTAGGGCTTCCCTTCTGCTGAGCTTCCTGGCCAGCCACTGAGCCCAGGGAGTGCTTGGGAGATGGCAGTAGATGGGCAGGCTGCTTTGTGTTGTCCTGAGCATCACAGCTTTGTGGAAGAGACAGCTGCCTGTCTTTATATATTTTTCCTTCTCTTTTGGAATCTGTCCTGATTGAGGCTTGTCTGGTTGGTTGGGTTTTTCTTTTGTTTTGTTTGCATGTTATTGTCTACTTTCTTTTTTAATTGAGAATTTCCCAGGGCGCATAGCAAGAGTAGTTTCTAAGTTATCCTCTAAGCGATAATCTCTTGTGAAAGAAGACTGGACATCTTTCAGGTGTTTTGGCCTCCTGTGATGATTTTCCTCCTCTGCCCTCCCCCACATTCCAGCACTTCCTGGTGAAGAAGTGACCATTGCATCCTGGCCAGAATGAGCACCCTCATGCAGACTCCAAATTGCTGCTCACAAGTACTCTGAGGTTATTTGCTATGGCTGAGTCAATGGATTTTGAGGGGTTTAGATATGGGGAAATATTTCTTTGCAGTTCTGAGGCATTCTCATTTCAGACTTGAACGCAGTTCAAGGCTCTAAAGCACGTGTCCTGGTTTCTCTGCCCCACAGGGCAGAAAGGGAGGCCAAAACAGGGAATTAAAGGCTAAGCTGAAAGATGGAGCCTCCTGGAACTGTGTCAAGACCCCTGGAGATGCCAGCAGGATCTCCCCTTTGATCAGCCCTGAGGGGTCATTAGGTGATGTTTCTTTCTTGGCACAGCTGCAAACATGGTCCGCTGCCCCTGTTGTGCTCTGCTAGCATTATTTTCCCAGTGACTTCAGTGTTGACCTAACATTGCTGTTACCCCTTATTCCCACTTCGAGATGACGTATAATCCAGGGCAGGACTGTTTTCCATTAGCAGTGAACTTGCAGCTTGGGAACTTTCCCTTGCACAGTTTATAAGGGAACTGGCTATGGCCTCCACTTCTCTGCTGGCTCATGGGCTTCTCTGCGGAGCTCTGCCACTCCTGTCAGGGGTCAGCACTAATTCCTCCACACCCCTGTGCAACGGAGCCGCTCTTAAGAAGAGACTTCCAATCATGACAAATTATCTACGCTGATTTTGTGACATGAACTGTTGCCCATTAGGGAACGAACTGACACCAATAAATTCATTTCGCTCACAACCTCACACTGTGCATGAATTGAAGTTCTAGAGGTGAAAGACATAAATTTGCCAGGTGGGCAGACGCACAGCTTCCCCCTAAGACTGTGCACTTCACCTTTGCTACGTGCACTGCCTCTGCTAGGCCGGCCCAACATTAATTTTGCATAGAGTAGCTCTCTCCCATACTGCACACAGTCCATGTGATTTATCCTTGCCTCAAGTAGCTGTGCAAATAGCCTTACCGCAGAACAAACTTACTGGCTGTGTCTTCACCAAAATAAAAACTTTGAATCCAAATGCAGCCTTTATGCTTTACAAGATCAGAACAGTCAGTATTTGCATAACATCTTCTGACTTCCAGGCTACGCCGAGTCAGTAATTAATGAGTCTTCCCTACGCCCTGGTGGGGCGAGTAAGTGAGCATTATTTATTAGGCGGAAAGGAGTTCCCATATGTGCATATCTATGTCTTAGTCATTCTGATGGTGAATTCATCAAATCCTTCTAGCAGACAGTGCACTTGTTCTCCCCAAACACTCTGTCTTTCAAGTGGTTGAAACTTTCAGTCATTTACCCAAATGATAATCTCACAGTCCCCCGGCCAAACACAAACTTCCAAGCATTTAGTTAAAAGCCTCTTGTCGTGTAATTCTTCTGAGGAATGGTTATAAAGAACAGGCCTTCCAAAAAGGGTAGACAGAAGTACATATAGAGATGGAGAAGAAAGTATTATCTCCAAGTTCCTGAGAGCTCCTGCCCAAGATGGAGATCCCATCGGGCCATGTGATATAGTCACCAGGTGAAGGTGGACTTCAGCCTGGAGGACTCATTGCCACCAGCCATGTATTCAGAAAGGGAAGGAAAGGTGCTGTATTGAACTGAAAAATTTTCTGTAACATGGCCAGATGAGTCATTAAAAGCGTACCATTCTTCCTGTGTCACAGATGGCACATCTTGAATTTGTCTTCCCTTGACTGCATGTTTTGAATAGCTGTTTTGGAACAAGGTTTTTTGGACATAATATGACCTAATTGAGGATGAGGTCTTTCCTCCCCTTTTCTTAGAAATAGCTATAGGGAGGATAAGTGCTTATGGTGACAGGTCCATAAACAGTTATTAAAAGGAAAGGACAGGGATGTGCCCTTCAGCACCCTTTAACACACCTACACACACCTACAAGTGTGGGTGTCAGGGGATGGATGAAAATAACAGGGTCACAGAGAGTGGCCAGACTCATGTGCTCTCCTTAAATTGCTGCTTTTAAGACAGAGCACTGGGCACGAGGGACTGTTCATCTGACCCAGTTGGGAAGTTTTTGTGTTCTCATGTTAAAAGGGAAGGCTGAAAACAACCTCCAAAAGCTGCAAGAGGGAAGAAATGGCTTTACTGGGTCTTCCAAGTATGGTAGATACTGGAAACGCCTCCAGGGTTGCTGCTGGCTGAGCTGCTTCCTTTTTGCTTTCATCTAGCAATCACATATTTGCACATCCCTCTGAGGATCCAGGCCTACCCCCAGCAACAACAGCATATAAAGGTCACATTTCTTGTGTATGAGAACCTAAAAAGAGCCAGTGGATAGTAATCTGGACAGAATATGATCTTTTTTCTGCTTTCTTTTTTTTTTTCTTTTGACACAAATATCAAATGTCATGATTTGGGAAAATACTGTCTAAATGAATCGTAGTAGTTGTTGCTAGAAGCTTTATTCCTCTATTCTATTGAATATTCTGTCCCTTCTCAAATTTTATTAGTTCAATGAGGTAAACCTTGTATTTGGTAAGCATCCTGTTGACCTCTCTGTAACTCAGGAAGTTCTTCACCATAAACATAGTCTTTCCTCAGACACTGCATGTCAGCTTTGAAGAAGAGAGATTGCAGTCTCCTCTCTGCCTGGAAAATGGTTATCCTGCTGTCATAAATAAATGGGATGGAGCAGGAATGGGTAAGGTGCCTGGGAGAATCTCTGGGTGACACATGAAACCCCAAGCACCCCTCTGAGTACTGATGTCCCCAGGGCCTTTCTGCTGCGCAGGAAAAGAATTCTTCTCAGGAAGAGCAGTGAGGCAGTGGCACAGGCTGCCCAGGGAGGTGGTGCAGTCACTGTCCCTGGAGGTGTTCAAGAGCCGTGTGGATGCGACACTGAGGGACATGGTCAGCAGGCATGGTGTGATGGGCTGCTGGTTGGACTATGCGCTCTTAGAGGTCTTTTGCAACATAAATGATTCTATGATTCACTTCCACTGCCCACACAAAGCAGCAGAACCCTAGCCCATGCTTTGGCTCACAGTGATGTCCACACTCCAGAATCCCTAACACAGCCTCAGTGGAGGCAGATGAGAGACAGCGTCAGCAAGTCTGCGTGCCCTCACCCAGCACTGCTCCTCCTGCCTTCACTGCCCCTCCTGTCTTCACTGCCTGTCTTACAACTCACTATCCTTTACCCTTCCCTAGCTTGTCTCTCCATAGCCCAAAGGGTCAGGATGTTCAGGCAGGGGCTTTCTTGTGCCTTTGGGGTCAGGTCCCAGGTACAACAGGGGTTGCTCAAGGGTGAAAGAAGGGACAGCTGTGTTTCTCTGTGCCATAGGCCTCAGGCAAGGCCTGCTCATGCTGGAACCCCAGCACATGAAGGATCACGCTCCAGTCTGATTGTTTTATAAAAATCTGTTCCGGCACCTGTCCAGAGCCATGATCACATCTTCAGTCATGTGGCCAATTGCCCTCCAGTTTTAATCATCTGATCAAATGACCTCGCGCAGCAGCCATTTGTTTGAATGATTGAAAGTTTGTCATTTGACCAAATTACTAGTCTGGCAGAATGACTAACGGGTTATGCCACAATGTCAAATTCTATTAATGTCACACAAGAGAGACAGGTGAGTAAGGCAAGGGTTAAGGGAGGATATTTGCAGAAGTGCTTCTTCCCTAGGCACATGCAGCCACGCAGTGTCCTGGCTCCAGACTTCCTCGGGTGGTACGTGGCACCAAGTGGGGCTCTGCTGGGATGTCCCTCAGCACTTAGTTGTTGTCATTGAAGAAGCACAAAGCTGCTGACCCAGAGGAGAAAACAAGCTGGAGTGTCCGCTTGGATTTCAGATAAGTGTTGCCACTACTGGATGCAGATGGAAAGGACAAGAAGGCCAAGCCTCACTTTCTCCTAGGGCCACCAGTGTTACCATGCCTTCACTGACTGGTGGCTGGGAACACTGGTACCATTTCCTTATGCCTTCCCCTTTGCAATTCTGGAGCTGCCTTTCTTAGAAGCAGAAAAAGGAGGGGCAGAGAAGGAAAGACTAAAAGCAGCAGCTGGGAAAGGTGAGGACTGACAGCAGCCATATAAGGGGGTATTAACCTTTCATAAACCTGCTCTCTGGCCTGTGACTGGAACCAGGGAATAAATATCGCTGCTGTAGTCAGTCTCCTGTGTGCAGTACAGTTGTTCTGGCATGCACCAGTTTCCTGCAAAGTGCAGTTTCATTTACAGTGTGTTAGCATAGAGGTGAGACAGATTTCGCAAACATTAAAGAGACAGACCCCAAGCAGGTGTCCAGTACTAAAGAACAGACTTTCAGGAAGGGTTTGCTGTAGGTATTTCAGGTGAGCCATGACCCTGATGGAACCCACTTCACCACAGCCCCCTACATGCAAAGGTGGGAAGTGACACAGGTGACTGCTGCTGTTAGTGACACCACAACTTCTTTCTCTTTGTTTCTTTCAGCACATCTGACATCCAGCACCGTGTGCTTGAAAGCCCAGGCTTTCTTCTCTGTAGCCAATCAGGGCCTGGAGATTGCCGCCTGGCTCCCACAGCAGATTCTGGAACTTACAATGTTTTATACGAGTTATAAGAGGTTGTGGACGCCCCATCCCTGGAGGCATTCAAGGCAAGGCTGGATGTGGCTCTGGGCAGCCTGGTCTAGTGGTTGGTGACCCTGCCCACAGCAGGGGGTTGAAGCTAGGTGATCTTTGAGCTCCTTTTCAACCCAGGCCATTCTATGATTCTGTGATTCTATGATATTCTTTGTACCCCTACGTGTACTTGTGGACTCTGTGTACTAAAGCCTGTAAAATTTTATATACACGAACGCAGAGCAAGCTGGCGTTGCAAAGATCTATATTGGTTATAAAAAGATAGCCAGTTTGGCCTCTGCTTGAGGTAAATGTCTCAAGCAAGCCCATTATGTATTCTGTGTATACACAATGGGCTTGATTTCGGATGTATTTATGCTCAAGAATATTATGTATTCTCTTTATACACCATGCAAGGTTAAATTTTTTTGAAAATTTATATTTGCTTTTTATCATACAGACACACAAACGATTTATGGCCAGACCTGCTGCATCTGAATCTATTTGAAAATGCCAATTTATTCTTGATTAACTCCAGAAGTGCTGGAGATCACAAATTCACTCACTGTTACTAATGTATTTAGGTGCTAGACTTGGAAAAGTTTAGTTAAACCATTGTGAAGGAGGTATTTCAGAAACAAGATTTGGCCTGTTATAGATAGAAGGGCTGGTGTAGAAATCTGACTTTATATTGCAACTCCGGACTGGGGGCACTTAGATTTATGGTTGTGATCTGGACCGGTCCCTAATCAGTTCCTAGACAGCACTTTTTCATCAGCTGCTTTGACAGCCTCAGGAAGGTCAGAGCCATAAATCCATCCTGTCGGGCTGTGGGAGCCAGGCAGGTAGTGCCTCCCCCAGTCTCACAGCAGAGCTGGGGCAGAGGCTGGGCTGACTGCTACGGACGCCAATCTCCTGCCCAGCCCCCATCCAGGGTACTGTGCCCCACCACCCACTCTCAGGAGTTCAAGTGTAGGAAACAAGCTTGCATGAGGGCACTAATTAAGTGCAGCTGCACTCTTCCCAGAGCTAGCTGAGGCCAGCCTGGGACATCAGCACAATTCTCCCTTACTTAGCGTAGACCTCCTCCTGTTCTCGCTCTTTCCCATATTCCCTGTTGTGCTCCCAAAATCTGGGATTTGCAATGCAAGTTGAGTTCTCCTTTGCAAGATGAGTGTCAACAGAGGGGATACTGTTGTTGGTGCGCAAAGCAGGAGCTCTGCAGCAAGGTGCCCCAAAGTTAGGCACCAGCTGCTATATTTAGCTGTCTGCATAAGCCACCTTATTTCAGCACTGTGGATTTTTGTTTCTAACTTTACACAAGCTTAGCTAACACTGTGTAGGCGGTTTCGAGCTGCAAAGTGCTCAAGCATGGACTCAGTCCAAAAAACATACTCCGCAGAGAAGCAATGAGTGTTTTTTGCTCCTGGGCCACCTCTGTGTCTATTCCACTTTGATCAGGTGCCGCACAGCCTCTGAAGCAGTCCCTGCTCTTCCAGCCTGTGCTTGCAGCTGCTTGGAGCCCCACTGAAGCACAGCATGGCTGAGGTGGAAAAGGACCTCTGTAGGTCATCTGGTCCAGCCCCCATTCTAGCAGGGACACCCAGAGCAGGGTGCCTAGGACCCTGTTGCCACAAATCCTTGCACCTGGTCCCAACGAATTACACTCTTGCAGCCCACTTGCACTCAGTACCATTGCCCACTGCCAGTTCCATAAGCAGGCAACTGAGGCACTGATGGCATTGACCCTGTCTCAGATATGGACTGTTTCAAATAATGTACAGTTGCATTAACAGGCTGCCCAGAGTGGGTGCCCCATCCCTGGAGGCGCTCAAGACCAGGTTGGATGGGGCCTTGTCAGCCTGAACTGCTGGGTGGCAGTCCTGCCCACAGCAGGGGTTGGGGCTGGGTGGGTTTGGAGATCCCTTCCAACCTAAGCCATTGTATGATTCACAAATTAAATGCTGATGCACCGTTTGCTGCTACCAGAGGTAGCAAAGCAGCCTGTTTGGACCCTGTAACTGCTTTCATGGCAGCATGGTACAATTCTGCCTGGCATCTCAAAAATGAAACTGGCATTTGACGCAAAAAGAATATTTATCTATCTCATAGAGCATTGTGAAACATATCGGTCAAGGAGAGTTCCCACAGAACAGCTCAGCACTTAGCTCAGTGCAAAAGCTGCAGGAGGGTATGAATTATTATGAGTATTTTTAATCAAGTAACAGATACAGTTGGTGCAGTCAGGGTTTTCAGAGAAGTGCAGCTCCTGATAAATATGTCACATTCTGTGATAACTTTGCCAAGTCCTTTAATATCCGACAGTCCAAGTCATTGCTGTCTGACTCTTGCAAAATGTGGGTAGAAAGAGCAAATGTCAGTAAAAATGCTCTGTCTCCTTCAGGCCAGGACGTAATCTGCCTCAAGGGTAAATGCATACAGTCTCATTACCCTTTGGAGGATGCAGAAAAGGTTCTTTGTTTACCTTGTTCTTATCCAGAGGTTTTACCCCTTTAAAAGACCTCTTGTATTTGATTTTCTAAAACAGTTTAGGTGCCACGCACCTTCACTTGCAATGCTTCTGTGCCCAACTATAACCAAGCCTGCAGCTCCTCAGTCTCACTGGTGTAATATTTTGCCACTTTACCAGATCTGCATAGCAGCTCCAGCACTTCTGGCTTCAAGAATAATGGTATAACATTTCACTTTTTGGAATTTAACGAGGATATGGAGGAGAAGGTAAACTGAGGATTCTTCCCCCTCCAAGGCATTACAAATCTAATCTAGAAAATGACTGTTCAGTGAAATGCAAAGTAAAACAACTGCAAACCCCAAAACATAGAATCACAGAATGGTTTAAGTTGGAAAGGCCCTCAAAGCCCCCCTATCCCCCCCCCTGCCATGGGCAGGGCTGCCCCCCACTAGCTCAGGCTGCCCAGGGCCCCATCCAATCTGGCATTGAGCACCTCCAGGGATGGGACACCACGGCTTCTCTGGGCAGCTGTGCCAGTGCATCACTGCTCTCTGAGTGAATTGCCTAAACCTAGCCTAAATCTCCCTTCTTTTAGTCTCTGGGAGGATAGAAGATGCCAAGGTGGGGGAGTACAAAAGAGCATTGTGTGCAAAATAGGAGCTCAAAGTGCAGAAGTAAGACAAGGAAATATTTTTATCTTTTGTTAGCCCACCTGAAACAGCAGGACAGAGGACATTATTGAGAAATAGCCGCACTGGGGAAATCTGCAGACTTTTCCTTCTGGCACAGTTCCACCTGAGGTAGTCATGCAGATGAATTAATGGCACTGGTATCTAACTGCAGCCATTGCTGTTGTGATTCAGAAGACAAAGCTCCATGTGTCCTGGCTGTTTCACAAAGGTGCCATGACCCACTCCATCCTGGACCCTGTGCATGCCTTTAGCTTGTTCTAGTTTTAGAAGGAAAAGGGATCAGCAGCCAAGTCATAGTAGCATTCAGCTGCTTGCAGTGGCTCTTGCAGTGGTTCCCAGTGACAGGTGGTGCATTTTGGAGAGAAGCTCAGAGTCTCCCTTACCCACTTTCTCCCTCCTCACCAAGGCTGCCACAGCAGAAGCTTGTGGGATAAAGGGTGGTTTTTCAGAGGAAGAGGTCTCTGAAGTACCCAGAGAAGCTGTGTATACATCCCTGGAGGCACTCAGTACCAGGTTGGATAAAGGCCTGGGCAACCTGAGCTGGTGGGGGGGCAACCCTGCCCATGGCAGCAGGCTTGTAACGAGATGGGCTTTGAGGTCCCTTCCAATCCAAATCATTCTGTGATTCTCTGATTCTATGATGAATAGAGAGCAGCAGTGGTGGACGAGCCCACCTCTCATGGAGCAAATGCAGCCTCTGAGGTCACTGTTGCACTTGCCATGGCTGGGCTCGTCGCAGTGATCGCTCCCCTTTGCAATGGCCACACTGTTCCTGTGTCACGCAGCACCTATAACTCACAGAAATAAAGCACGTCCGGCACCCCTCCGAGACATGTATTCTATATGAAAATTTGGTTTATTACTGTCAGATCCACAAATCTGGATCCGCTGTGTATTTCTACCGGCGTCCATCAGTCAGACAGACACATTTAATGAGAATGAGAATTTATACCACTACTTCCTATATTGGCTTCTGCTGAAGTGCAATTGACAGTCAGGATCTTCTGTTGCCAAGAAAATTGTCCCTGAAAGAGCGCCTGCACCTCGATGTTTTAGATGAGCAAACCCATAGAGGTATGCCTCTCTGGTGGATGGAATCCTTCCGTGCTGTACACAGAACAAGGATATATGCTCTGTACAGGTAGGTGGAGGATGCACAGGCAGGCAGCAAAATAGATGGAAAGGCGTAATGGATGATCTTGCTCAGCGCTTGGGAATGTGTATTCCCTGTTCTTCCCAAGAAGCAACATGTTTGATTTCCTCCAGCTATTTTTTTTCAAGTGTAGTGTTGCGAATATTGATATGTTTCAGTGCATTTGCATCAGCTGTAGCTGTGGGGGCAGGGGAAGCTTTGGCTCTCATAACAGAAACACTGCTGAAAATCTCCTTTCCCCCACCTCCCTGCTCTTTCTTCACCAATCCTTGCTGCCCTTCTGGCTGCTTCACAGAAGTCAGTAAGTGTGAGAAGGAAGAGGTGCAATGTTATTTCAAGACTTGGAGAGGTCTCTGTTTGTCAGACAGGATGCCGTGCCCCAGGCCTCCCCCTGCACAGTGTGCTCTTATCATACTTTGCATCATATTTGTCCCCTGGGATTGCCCCACCATTAAACTAAATCCTTCAGCTCCATGCGACTGCATATTCACACGAATGGCTTCCAGCTGTGACCAGGATCACCACCTTCATGCTGTGGCTGTACGGCATATACCAGCTGCTGTATGCATTTCTCTGTGCGGGGAGAGGGTGTTCGTGTTTCAGCAGAGAAAATGTTCGGGGTTGACTGTGCCTCTGAATTAAATACTTCCTCCCTCCTATTGAAACCAGACCTCTTGCACCTTGAGCCCTTCAAGAATCAAAAATAAAAAGGGGGCTGGAAGCCTTTCTTACTGACATTATCCTACTTGCACATTTTGCTCAGTGGTTGAATTGGTATCGGTTTCCCTGGGGCACAAAAATTTTGGCTGCTTCAGTTTAGAGCAAGATGAGGGATGGAGACAACATTTCAGACCAAGGTTCGTTTGGATCAGGATTTTCTTCCTGCTGACAGAGTTTTCCTGGCTTAGAACAAGGTGCTTTGCATATGTGTATATTAGAATGATAGAATCATTAAGGTTGGAAAAGTCCTCTACGATCTCCAGTCCTCCTGCTTTACCAAGGAGCAGAGGTCACGGGGAACTGATAAAACAAAACTGCATTGGATAAGACCCATCAATGCCTACAGTTTCATCTGGTGCTGAGACAGATTACATGTGTATTACTGGGGGGAAAAGAATACGCCTTTATGACCCCTACGAAGCAAATGGTGCTGCAATTGCAGCTCAGTAGCCATGCCTTGTGGGAGGTACCTAGCCTGGACCACATCCTGCATAGGATCAAATCCTCACCATGGCATGAGACCTCAGTCTATTGTCTCTGACAACCCGCTGTTGGTGGTTCTAGGACAATGTCACTGGTAAAATGCTGAAATGGCAAAAGCCCAGCCTTGAAAGTGCTGAGCATCCTCATTTCCCTTTGATTTAAATGGGAGATGAAGGCACACAGCACCTTCCAGGATTTGGCCCTGTATCAGCAGATACTGGCTGATCTTCCCTGACTGGCTGTCACAACTGCCCTCTTTTTCTTTGTTTCTTTTTCAAGGCAGGGATTTGTCTGTTTTCAACTTTGCAAAGGCAAACGAACGCAACTAAAGCTAAAGCTATTCTTCTGGAGACAGAGAAGAGAAACTGCAATTCCCTTTCCATCTGTGTTTTCAGTGTTTGTAGCTCTAAGGGTCCATATTAAGTGACCAGAAAAAAAGAAAAAGGAACATTATTCTAGCAGCGGAGCAAATTATTCTTCACAAACAAGAGCTAATCGAGGCTGCATGGTTGCAGTCATTCATTACAGATGGGGAATGGAGGAGAATAAAATGTTTCCTCTACCCAACTGCTAACCCCAAAATTAGGGGAGCCAGGAAAGCACAAGCACTACTCGTCTCTCAGAAATGGGTGAATTGGAAGGGGAAAACTCCCAGCCTCTTCCATGGCAGGGGATGAGAAAAACTCAACTATATAGTTCAGCAGCCTTCCTGCCAAGCTCTTGGTAACAACAGCTTAAAGTTTAGCTGTGGGGAAATTTTTCACTGAGAAGGCAGTGATGCGCTGGCACAGCTGCCCAGAAAAACTGTGGTGCCCCATCCCTGGAGGCCCTCAAGGCCAGGTTGGATGGGGCCCTGGGCAGCCTGAGCTGCTGGGGGGCAGCCCTGCTCACGGCAGGGTTTGAGGTGGGTGGGTTGGAGGTCCCTCACAATTCCAAACCGTTCTGTGATTCTGTGATTCTAGGATTCTGTGATTCTGCTGATAAATAGATAAGGGATGTGTGAAAATCAGAGGTGGTTATGAGGACGGTGATGCTATGGCATTTCCAACCACCGGGCTTGGAAAGACAAAGCTGCCAGGGGTGCAGCAGTGTTTCTCAGACCTGCGAGCAGCTGTAATCGAACAATAGTGCCTGCTTGCATTGCCTTCCCCTGAGAAATTCCCCGAGGTGGGAGGGCAGCCGAACTACCATGGTTATAACTTTGATATCTGAATGAGTATCTGCTAGCCTCAGGCAACCGGGCTTCTGTTAATTTTGACCAGGGAGCATGATACACTGTGGCAAGCCATGTCACTTAGGATTGTGTCTGCTTAGACATGATGCCTCTGAGTAATGTAATTTATATTTCATGCACAATTGAAGCAGCTAATGGTATAATTCTCCAAGGGGGAAACAAGTTGTTACAGCATTAATTACATTGTGGTTGCCTTTTTCCCCCTCCCGCTCTGCTCAGAGCGCTTCAGAGTCATGGGCTCAACAGCAGCAGATCTGGAGTCTTGGAAAAGGGTTTCTGTCCGTGCTAGGCTCGGCTCCATTCCTACAGCCTCTGCTGAGGGCTGCCCGCATGCCTGCTGCTGGCTTGCGAGGGCAGGCTGCCTCTCTCCTGTGCAGCCAGAAACTGCAGCTCTGCACAGACACGGGCAGAAATCCTGCTAGAGGAGGCAAGAGAGGATGCTGTCCTGGCTGTGTCACTGAACGCTTAAATACCCAGGGATAAAACATAAGGGAGCATCCATGGAGGGGACGTGCAGATCGGTGTGGGAGCTGCTGAACATTGCAACTCCAAGCTGCAGCTGGTGCAGATTTTTGCAGCTCGCCTACAGCGTGCCAGCAGCTGAGCAGGGAGGAGGTGTAAAAATAGAGATGCACGGTGAGATGTGCCCTCGCTGGATGTAACCTGACCGAGCGCTGCCGTCAGAGAAAGAGGAGGAGGGAAGGGGAAAGGAAAGAGCAGGAATTACAAAATTGAGGCTGCTATGAAAAGCGCTGAATTAAAAATAAAACTGAGTGTGTGTGTTTTGGCCCAGCAACATGTCTGGGATGGAGCACGGTGCGCAGTGCTGCCAAGTGTGAGGCTGGAATGGAGCAAAACATCTGTATGCATGCTTCCCACCTCTGCAGTGGCATTTCCCACACTGTCAGAGGCCGGCACTGCTGCGTGGATAGCAGCTCCCATCGGGAGGAGGAGGGGGCACTGTGATGGTGGGCGAGGGAGGTGGCCTCTGCCTGCATGGCCAAGAGCCAGCAGCATCTTCATGACGAGAAGCTGGTGGCCCAGCTCTGGGACTGCAAAGCCCCAGGAAGCTGCCAAGACACCGCTTTTGTGCAACCATTTCTTTCAAACTAAAGATGTACAGAGTGCAGACCCATGTGGAAAGTGGTGCTGTGCATTGAGGCAGGTGTACTCCAAGCATACCGTGGGGCGTCAGACCTGACGGAGGGAGAACTGGAAAATTATTTATGCGTGGTGAAATGTGGTGTGCAGGAAGCCAAGATTACTCAGTGCAGCTGAAGTTCAAGCTGGAACACAGCCTTGGCAGGGAAAAAATATATAAAAAAATGGTTTCTAAAAATTCATTAATATCTGACTGTTTCATATCATCACTTCCAAGAGGAAATATTTCTATGGGGAAGAGAAATTCACGCACTGTTCACTAGGGGACTCAAGCACCATTTTCCAAGTGGAGAAACACACGTACACATATATAATATGCCCTCCAAGTGTTTAAATAGAAAGTGATGATTAAATAATATTAGCATATTAATTATTAATTGCTGGGGGAACTCCACCTTCCCTAATGAATGCCCTCCCGTCGGGACCACGGCATCCCATGTACTCTGTCCCTGGCTCTGCAGGGATGCTGCCAGTTATACAGGAGCTGGTGAGGGAACACAATAACACAGCACAGATGAGCTTAAAGCTGAGCACCATCCAGGAGGATGAAAAGTATTTCATCCTATGCTGGTCTCTTTCTGCAGCAAAACCACCAGTGAACTCCACTTTCTAATTTATTTATTTATTTATTTATTTATTTTTTGTATGCCCTCATCCACTGGTTATAGCTCCTGGGGTACTTGAGGTCCTTTATACCACTCTGGTGGCTGCAGTACAGATGTGTCTTCAGTTCCTTTGTGAATCCAGCTCTGGATTCTCCCCCTGGTGGGTGGGTAAACCCTTATGAATGTTTGCAGCACCTCCTGGCACTACAGACAGGCTCATGTTTGCCCCAGGAGCTAGCTAGATGTGAACCATGTCCGTTGCACCAGCCAGAAAGCCACGAGCCAGCTCAGGCCCTGATCCAGGCTCACAGGGAATCTGGCTGTTACAGCGGTGCCTGCGCCAGCTCCCAGCATCAAGCCAGTGAGCCTGGCTGTGGCTGCAGCTGCTCACAGGTCCAGCACCTACCCAAAGTGCTGATTGCCACTGACATCCACTCATTGCTGTGTTGTAGCAGAAGCCAAAGCTTAGAGTCCAGTGTCCTTTCCAAATTTTTCTTTTTTCTCTTCTAAATTCCAGCGCAGATAACTCATGCCAGGGTCAGTGGGCACGAGGTGGGGAAATTACACGTAGTCTAAGGTTGTTGGCTTTACACTCTTGGGTTTCTGAAGTTGTTTGTTTAAAATCAAAGCTGGAAGCACAGTTTAGAGCAGAGCTGAATTTCTGCTTAATCTCCACTTGCAAAAAAAGTGAGTCATTTTGTTTTCCCTAAGCAGTGAGGTAATTAAAGGAAGAAAAAGGTAGACTGGTCATTCTAGGAGCTGTTGCTGTATATCTGGACTTCCACAGAGAAAACTGGGTTTTGCCATGAAGCTGTTCCAGAAGGAATGTTTGGGAGATGTCAGAAATATACTTTACCAGTGAATAGATGTAAGTGACACATTCAGATGGAAACATCTACCACATCTACCTGCTCTGCCATATATACTGCTGCAATATCCACTATGACCAGATTCAGCATTGCCTCCAGCTGCCCCAAAATCCAGAGGTGCTTGTTTCCAGGATTTTCCAGTCTCTGTTTTACAATTTTCATGTAATTTCAGCCAGACTATTCCAGTGTGCTCCTGATGCTGGGAGCATCCTGCGTCAGAGCATTCTTTTTCATGATCAGCCAGTGAACCAAGAAAACTGTGCTTGCAGGAAAGGCTCCTGGGACAGGTGCCCTTGTTGGTCCTCACCCAAGTGAGCCCCAGCAGTGGGTTGCAGATAAGCTTTGATGAAGAATTCCAATTCTCACTTAATTTCAGCCTTTTCTCCCTTTTGGCTCTGCACCAACCTGGCAATACATGCAGCAAGGGAAATGGAAAAGAAAGCCTGAGTATGCTTGCTGAAGAGAAACCTTACACCTTGTCACATGCTGAAATGATTTTTGCCCCAGTCTTGGGCCCTGTTGTGAAACAAGCCAAGAAACACTACCTAGAAAATTCATAAGGACAGATTATTTTATTTTGCCTAACCAGAGAAAAAGATTGTCAGTTCCTTTTGGGAAACTGGTGGGAAGACAAGGTGTGGAAAGGGAAGAAGTGGATCAGTATTTGCTTCCCAGTCCAGTGCTAGGGTAGAACCAAGCCAAAGCACCCATGTACATTGAGGAGTGCACCAGAGGGGCCTTCACAGGGTGGAGCAGAGGCCAAGGAGAAGTGACCTTTGGTGGTGACTGGGTGTCTGTTCATCAGGCACATGAGGAAAGCACTTAGACTTCAGGTCCACCCAGTGCTGAGCAGACCTATCCATAACAGTGCTGAGCACTCAGCTGGCTTACAAGTAAAATTTATTCATCAAGAAGCAACCTGAAGCCGCACGGTCATCTCATAGGAAGGACCACAGCTTTCAGGTGGTCTTCTGTAACCTCTTTTAGTCCTTGCTAGGTATATGAGCACGGTACAAAAAAGACATAAAACTATGAGAGATCATCCAAAGGAGGGCTGCAAAAATGGCAGAGAGTCTGGAGGACAAGACGGACAAGGAGCAGCTGAGGCCCTTTGCTGTGTCCAGCCCAGAGCAGAGGAGCTGAGGGAAGGCCTCATGGCACCTATAGCTCCAAAGGCATGGAGTTGCATCAGGGAAGGGGCAGGGAAAGAAGGGTTAGGTAAAGGCTCTGCACCAGAGTGCACTGGGCATGGAACAAGATGCCCAGGGCAGGGGGCACAGCCCCCAGTGCCAGAGTTCAAGGAGCATCTGGATAACACTATGAGACACAGGGTTTGATTTTGAGTGGTCCTGTGTGGAGCCCAGAGCTGGACTTGGTGATCCTCATCAGTCCCTTCCAACTTGGGACATTCTTTGGTTCCGCAATTCTCTGGTTCTTTTGGCTCAGACGAGAGTCAGGCTTTGGAACCATTACCTGTAGACCTACCGCTGACACGTGGTGTGCTGCTGGGGCACAGACCTCAGCAGAGAGGAAAGCAGAGGTCCTGCACACTGTCCAGGTCTCACCAGCACTGAGCTGCATGGACACCTACATGTGCCAAAACTAATCTCAGATGGGTCTGCTTTGTACAGTAATCAATTTGCACTGTACAACAAAAGAAGAAACCCTCATTTCCACGCAAGCAGAAGGCAATCCTTCCAGATTTAATGCAGCAGCCACGTGCAATGACACACACAGTCCATCACAGGCGCAGGTAGCAGGGCACTTCGCTCTCATTCATATGAATATAATGCCCACAGCAGCACAACACATCAGCATTTTTAGAGCAAACAGTTTTAGTTTCATTGCACTGATATTTTTAATCATTTTTAATCTGCTTTTTTAGCATCCTATTTCCTATCCATTTTACTTCAAAACAAGACAGAAAGTATTTGGTGGCTAATACCGCTGTTTTTAATGGCTTGAAAAATAATGAAGGAACATTAAGCAGTTCCCAAGTCTTCCGAAGCAGTGGTGTTTTTAAAGATGAGATTGATCAAAGAGGCTGTGAACTCTAATGGAGATTGATTGGCTCGGCACAGAGGCTGGCTCAGCGCAGATCCCAGCCACTGCCTTTTATCTACTGTGCACTCAAATGGTCAAAGCCTTTTGCTGAAGTAAGACCGTGCCAGCGCTAAGAATCCTGCATTTCCTATAAAGGTCCAGGGATGGGGAATTTATCACTGCATCAGCTGGTTATTCCTGCCACTGCAAACAAGGAACAGAAAAATCCTTTTCCTTGGTCAGCTCTCACATCTGAGGTACTCCATCCCAAGGCAGTGCCTTGCTTGCAATGCAATGCTGGCAGCTCAGTAGCATGTAGAGAAAGCAGCAGAGATTTCAGTCAGCTTCTTACTACATGAAGCAGACACCTTATTCTGCAGCACATCTGTAGCTTAGAGACATGGCCAGGGACCCTGCACGCAGCTGGTGATGGAAGGATGTCCTGACTTTCCCTGCTTTCTGGTTGCTCCATGGGATCATGGACCTGAGGTTGAGCTACAAGGTAGGATCCTGATGGTGGCCACCAGCCTCAGCTCAGCTACAGGCAGCTCTGTGACATATCAGCACTGAGTCTTGATGACCAAAGGGCTTCCCTGCCTGCCAAGGAGGGCTCTATGGAAAAATACTCTCCAGATCTTGCCTGCTGGCAAGATATGACCACAGCAGCAGAACTGCACAGGCTTCCTGAGCAGAAGGAACCTGGCTCTGCTAACATGCCTCATTCAGTGCTGTCCCTCCCAGGGGCACATGTAGTAACCTGGGGGGAACCAGGAGAAAGGAGCTGATCTCTGAACACAGCCCTCACACCCCATCCTCTAGCAACATGCCGCTCCCTCATATCTCCCGAGCCTGCAGACCTTGTCAGGGGGTAGCCTTTACACCCTAGATTTAAGACAATTTAGCGACTATAAATATTGTGCTTGGAATAAAAGAACTGTGAATACTAGATGAGCCCATTTATTGCTAAATGTCACCTTTAAATGCTTTAACACTCAGTGTTCCAGGTGCAGTACCAGCAAGTGAGGGCACGAGGCAAGCAGCAAGGCCATGGGCAGCGGATACACACTATCACACGGGATGAGCTCTGGCTGCCCCATCACCCCTTACACTGGTGCTCCAGTGCCCACTAATTACAGTGGTGGTGATTCAGCCATCGCTGCCTAATTAAGCCACAGCGGATAACTCTTCAGCTTCTCTGCTCCCACTCCTTCATTTTGCATTAGTACCTTGTTAGCGCAACGGTAGCATTTTACAAACAGAAGAGGTAGGCACAGATTAGTGTGCCTTTTATTTGTGCCATCATTATCTTTCATTTTGGAGGCTAGTATTTATTTGCGCTCTGTTTTTATAACTACTGCTTTTTCTCTTCCCTGACTGGTTTAAGAGTGTGTAAAGCGAGATTTAATGCACCTGAAACTTTACAATTAGCCCCATCATGCTAATAACTTAAAGGAAACAAATAAATATTAGCAGCTGTGGCACTCAGGAAATTCCCTGTGCTGCAGGAGGAAGGCCCACTGGTCGGGGCACATCGATTTTTTTTTCTGTCTCCATCCACGCAGGATTCAAGGACAGGACAAAACACTATTAAGTCAGCAAGCAGAATGCAGTAAATAATGAGGGATCTGGAGAGGTCTGAGGCTCTGTTCTGGCTGCTTCCAGGTATAAATTTTGTTGAGCTATGCGTCTCGGCATCGTAGTGACACTGCTCAGGGAGGTGAGGGAAACCCAGGCAAGCAGCACGTGTTGGAAAAGCCATCCAGGACACGGCAAGTTATGCATTCAGGAGGGCAGAAGCAGCTCTTTTTGCCCTGCACGGTTAGCCCTGCTGCTCTGGAGTGCTGCACTGCTGTGCAGCACACCCAGCGAGGACAGGGAGGAGAGAATAGTGCCCTGAGCTGTGCTAGGTTTTGGCCTGAGCACAGGGATGCTTTGCTCGGAGCACAGTGCTGCTGACAGAGGCTGCGTCAAAGCACTTGGCTGTCAGAGTAGTGCTGATGCACCTCTGCTGGCAAAGTACTTCCTCGTGTAGAGATGCTCTCTGGCCTCAGGCTTGTTTGTGAAGGAAGGAGAGGGGAGAGCCCAGCCGATAAAAGCTTTCCACAGAGCAGCAGGAGGGAGAAGGCAATCCATTAGTTCTCTGCTCCTTTGTTTGCCTTTATCGTCTCCAGCCCTCTGCATCCTTCAGTGCACGCTCTTCCCCAGAGTGCAGAGGAGCTAATCATGTACGCAATGCGCTGTGTGTGAGCAAGCTTTTGCAGGGCCAGGGTCCTGCTTCAGTGATAGAGGGAAACTGAAGGGGAGAGGAGGCCTCCACTGGCAGCTCACCCTCTGTTTGATAACTCTGTTGCTCCTCATGCTTTGGGTCATGCAGAGCTGCAGAATCGGTGCACCTTCAGGGAACAGCTCAGAGCATTCCTGCAGGGCACCATGCACTGCTTATCACTTGCCGTCACCAGCTCTGGCAATTTAATCATCTGCCTTGTGCTTCATGATGTTTTTCTTCAAAAACACGAGCATGTGCAAGTGAGAACTTCAGCTTTCCTTTTCTGGAAGAGGAATCTTCCTTACCTTCACTGTTACAAAGAAAATCTTTTAATAGTTGCATTCCTAAAGGATGCCAAATAAATAGCAATCACAGAAATCATAGAATCACTGAGGTTGGAAAAGACCTCTAAAAGCGCATAGTCTGACCAGCAGCCCATCAAACCATGCCCTGTGACCACATCCCTCAGTGCCACATCCACACGATTCTTGAACACCTCCAGGGACAGTGACTCCACCACCTCCCTGGGCAGCCTGTTCTAATGCCAGTTTTTCATAATATTTAACCTGAACATCCCCTGGTACAACTTGAGGCCATTACCTCTTGTCCTATCACTTGAGAGAAGAGGCCAACTCCCACCTCACTACAACTTCCTTTCAGGTTGCTGTTGAGAGAAAAAGGTGTAGAAAGCACCTTTTCAGAAATGCCTCCTGGCAGGTTCACTGATTTGGAATCTGGGACACTGATGTATACAATTCCTGAGCTGTGGGACAGATCTGGTGACATTACAAGAATATATGGCCTAATACACCTGAAAGAAAGCCAGGTTTATTCACGTTAAAAACATAAAGAAGGGAAACTCTGAAAGTAAATTAGAAAAATGTGATCTCAATTTGTGTTAGCTCTGGGAAAACAGGGACAGTTGCTGTCCTTGCAGACAGGAGGAGGGCTCTTTAATGTTACCACTGAGATTATGCAGGTGCCAACGTGCAATGACCACGCACCTGCTCTACCCTGAGCTACACCAACAGCAGTTTCTCTCTGACATGCAAAAGAAATGATTGCCAGTCCCTAATTCAAAGTGGAATGGTTATTAAACTGCACTGGAGAAATGTGGTGACAGTTCTTGTGACCGGGTGATTTTCTTCTCTGATGCAAGGGGCACCTGGTGAGGTTAGCACAGAGGTAGCAATAGGATTAGGGAACTTATTTATCCAATTAGCAACCCACCTACAACGTAGAGTAGGTAGGGAAGCAAAGGGTGCCCAGAACACCCTCCCGGTAGGAGCAGTGGAGGGATGAAGAAGCACAGCCCCTTTTCTCCACCACTCCTGGAGTGTGTGGCTGCGGGGAAGCCCTGTGCTTGGCTGCTAACGCTGCTGCACATGCGTCTGAGGCTTGAAGCTGTTGCTCACGAACAAAAGTGCTCGGATGAAAAATAAACCTCTTAAAAATCCCAGCCTATTCACTCCTGGCAGCCTGGTATTCCTTCAAACTGTCAGACTTAGCAGATTGTTTACTGGAAACGGTTCAATTGGCAGGACCTTCTGCTGTGCAGATGAAATTTTAAAATCCCGTTTCTTGTTGCGCTCAAAGCCTCTCTTTCCACTACATGGCTCTGCAGAATTATTATTCACTTGTTTCCCATTGAATCAGAAAATACGCTCTCCCTTTCATTTCTGCGGTAGAGATGTGCGAGGGATGTTAACCCCCGTGCGTCAGGACACAAGCCAGCAGCTAAGTGCTGGGGATTGAAAGAAAACTTTCCCCTGTGGACACAGTGATATGTAATGCTCAGTTATCACCCAAGAATCCCCCCAGCTGGGATGGGGACCCACGGATGAACACAGTGCTCGCAGTATGGCACCCTGCAGCCCACTGTTGTTGTAACAAGGTAAAGCTCCTGCAGTTCACAATCTCACCTTCTTTTGTCATTTCCCTTCCGGCGTGCAAGGGCAGACATGTCATTCACTTTTTTCTTGGATCAGAGGAAATCCTGCCAGTAGCCATGAGGAGAGGCTGTGTCTTGTGCTGGAGCACAAGGCAGAAGATCATGCTGCGGATCTAGGACCTTCCCTGTTCTGTCGCCTCATGACCCACATCCCCTCCTTTGTCCTCTGCACCTCTGCCTGCTCTGTCCTCTAAGGAGAATGCTAAAAGATGCTGCATGACACTGCTGTGATGTCAGATGGTTCAAGGCTGTATGTGTCCTCTGGGCAGGATTTCTTCTCTTGGAGCTCATATCTGGCACTGCTTCCCCCAGGCAATATTGGCGTCCAGCAGTGCTGTGAGCAGTGTGGGATTTGCATCCTGAGCAGTACATGGTAGACTGGCAGGCCTGGCCCAGAAGGCACAGCTCTGGGCTCTCTGAACTGATGCACTTCTCTCAGAGATGCCAGGATTCTTAGGAAGGTGTAAAGCTGCCTGCTCCCCTGTCACTGCTTATTCCAGCCACCTCTAGAAATCATCCTGGAGCCAATTCTCCATTGCGTTGATGAACTTTAAATAAACCAGTTTCCAAATGAGATTACCTCTGCAGCAGTACTCAAGGACCCACACCTGTCCTCTTCGCAAGTGTAGGAGAATGGTGCAGGACCTCCATTAATACCCCCTCGTCTCATCTCACCACATGCAGTTGTCCTCTCCAAACAAGTCATTCTAAGGAGCAGTTCTCGCGTAGTCAATGAAATGACCTCACAGCTGGCCTGACAAGTCTTATGGGAAGCAGCTGAGGGAACCAAGAGTGTTCAGTCTGGAGATGAGGAGGCACAGGGGAGACCTTATTGCTCTCTGCAACCACCTGAAATGAAGTTGTGGCGAGGCAGAGATCAGCCTCTTCTACCATTCAACACTGATAGGACAAGAGGTAATGACTTTAGGTTGCTCCAAGGGAGGTTCAGGTTGGATATTAGAAACCATTTCTCCTCTAAAAGCAGTGAGGCAGTGGCACAGGCTGCCCAGGGAGGTGGTGCAGTCACTGTCCCTGGAGGGGTTCAAGAACCATGTGGATGTGGCACTGAGGGATGTGGTCAGTGGGCATGGTGGTAGGTGGACAGTCAGATTAGATGATTTTAGGGGTCTTCTCCAACCTTAATGCTTCTGTGATTCTATGTTAGGATGGCCACAGTTGGAGACGTTTTGCTTACTCACAGGCTGATTCCTCATCGTTAACCCAAACTGAGGACCTGTTCCCTTCATCCTGGGGCATTTCATAACCAGACTGTAGTGGTCCTTCATGGGCACTGATGGTCTCTGTATGCTGTGTAATTTACACAAACACATCCAACACACTGCTGCCATCCTGGCCTTATGGGAAACCTTTCCTTCATCCAGGGTCTGCATTTGATAAGCAATTTTTCATGCTAACAGAAGAACATAATTTGTATTTCCTCCTGGATACAGACTACTCTCTTTTCATCTCCTAGCTGAGGAGCTGTCCACTGCCTGTAGCACCACTGCCCAGCTCTCCATCTGGGCTCCCCCAGACCTGCCTGTGGCAGTGGACCATCAGCGGCACCAGACCCTCACGCCAGGCCCCTCCAGGCACGCGCTCAGCCTGCACCATGCAGTTACCAATGTTGGATCTCCTCTCTTCACAAACCAAGCCATCTGCTAGCAGCACTCCTAAGCCTTCGCAGTGCTGCTGTCACCACATGATGGATGTACCTGCGGGTCACTGCCATGGGCTCTCTCCCCGCAGTGCAGGTGGTCCTGCCCCCAGCAGCCCTCAGCACCTCTGGGGCAGGCTGGACCCAGCGTCACGCATGATGCACATCGCAGCTGCCTGTAGGATAGCCGTCGCGCTCTGCCATAACAGCTGATTCCAGGCTAATAGATTCAGTAATCTGACACCCGGGCTGTAATAATTGTATCTGAACAAGGCAGGCTCCAGCCTCTGCCAGCCTTATTAGAATGAGTGATTGTTTCCATCACGGATGTAGCTCCGGTGCATTCACCTTTCTCGGGCTCCGAAATACAAATTGAGCTTCTGACCTTGGCGGCTACGACAGCTGACCTATTTCCTCCCTTTTAAATAAGGAGAAAACAGACTTTCAGAGGGAAAGCGTGTGCTTCCTGCACACCTCCTTCTGCAGAATCCTTCACTATCATCACATCTTAGCTAAATATTTGGCCTGCCGCTATTATCCAGGATGGCGGGCTGCTACAGCTCAGCACGCCCAGCGTGAGGCACAGGGCTGGGGTGCAGTGTGGGAGTGTAGGAGCATGCACAGCCTTTGGGCTCACAAAGCCTTTGAGTCGGGCAGGGCTGGGAGCTGTGCCAAGGGGGGATCCAAGCTGGGTGCTCCGGCAGCGAGAAGGAGATTTATGTCTCTTACTGTCCATCTGCAAAGCAAAACAAAAATAGCTGAAACACCGGTTTTCTGCTTTATTGGCTCTGTGAATAAGCATATAAATTTCTATGACATTTCTGGAGGCTTGCTGAAGGGGAAAAAAATTCATCCCTCAGGACCTGGCCAGTAGCAGTGGCAGCATATGGTCTGCTGCAATCGGTGGCTGAGTGCATTTTGTGTGTGTTAGCATTAAAAAGGTGACTTTGTGAGTCATTTCAGAAGGGGAGAGGGTTTTTCTCATTTTCCTGCTTTTTTTTTTTTTTTTTAA